>CM070838.1:12558645-12858645 GCA_036326025.1 Chrosomus eos
AGAAGAGTAGACAGCAGTCATGTAAAACGTAAATTAATATTTCGTGGTCATTATTTGTGGTTTAAAGTCGCGCGCGTGAGTGTGTTTGTGTGTGTCGTCTAAAACAAAAAAAAGTCTAACGCAAACAACGTTAACTTACCTCATTTGGCAGAAAAACTGGTGGTGTTTTCCATGATCCAGCTGTAACAGTTACTTCATCTTCACACACAGCATCTTCACGTTGTATCTTCATGCCTTTTAAATCAAGCAAGTCTTAATGGCCTTTACTTTTCTTGACGATTCCTCTGGTAGCTTTTGTTTGAAGGCATTAAATTGCTCCGAAAAAAAAAACTAACGTTAGTAACGTTAGCTGCTACTGCATTTAATCACAGCTGGTTAACGGATGCGCTCGTCAAGAAATAAACCGCATTTTCGACAAATAAAAGTAATTAAACCAAATTACAACGAGGGCACAATATAACACATATATCAGGGAACCTCCACGAGTGTAAACTAAATATTTTAATGTGTGACGATATGCATAAAATGACAAACGCGACGGCTCCGACATTCATTTGCCTAACATGCCAGATGGCAACTAAATAACGTTACGTCAATAGCTTATTTGACATTTAGCAAAACATAAATTTCGTATTTTACCACAGAAGTGTCAGAATGGCTTCCACACACCCGAAATCCGACTTTAATAAGCAACTTTGGCTGCGGTCATCTGCGTGTGTAATGGCGGTTGCGTCTTTTCACTTTTCGCGGCGCCAGGTTCTTGTTCCCACAATGCAACGCGTAATTCAAAATACGGGTAAATGACCTGTAAAAGACAAATACGGAAAATTCCTTCAAATTTATATGGTTCAATCTACCGTTTTTTTACGGAAATTTTTTACAGTGTGGTTCAATCTACCGTTTTTTTTACGGAAATTTTTTACAGTGCAGTATACAACTGCAAGCAGCCTGTTTTATTATAACACATGAGCGTGTGCAGCTCCTGCATAGTACTTCAACACATACCACAACACATACCACAACACATACCAGGCCTACACACTGAGGAGTATGTGTGAAACAGGTGTGAAACAGGTGTATGTGTGAAGCACACTCATTCGACCTATGCAGCCTTGCTGTGAAAGGGCCCTTTTTCCGAGAACAACGAATTGTTCCACGTGGAGTTGTTACCAGAAATGGTATATTAATATTTTACAGTTTTTTTCAAATTGCTTACACACAATTTCTGAAACTATGGCTCAATTTCTTGAAACTCTACACAAAACACACACTGTAAGACATTTCATGTTAGTTTAACTTGGAAATGCAAGTTCACCTGCTGCCTTGAAAATCGAAGTTCACTCAACTTGAAGACTGCCTTTGTTTCAACTTAGAAATTAAAGTTAATAAGGTTGATGTAACTACAGTGTTCTAGTTTTGTTAAAGTTGTTCTTTTAGTTGATTTAACTTTTTATTACTTGGTTTAACTTCATACTTTAAGTTAAAACAAACAATTTATTTTCTTTAATAATACAATAAACCTTCCTTGCCTAGTATAACAGACATACTTTTATGCTTTATTACAACTCACAACATGATTATTGCACAGGTGTGCCTTAGGCTGGCCACAATGAAATGCCACTCTAAAATGTGCAACGTTGCTGCAGCCCTGTCGCGTCTTACAATCTATGTTGTTACAATGTTGCAAGCACGTAGACAGCGACGTTGCCATAGCAGAAATTCAACGTGCCACAGACGTTGCCACAACGTAAATTTGTTTGCTGGGTACTGTTTATGCATCAGTAAATCAAGCCAGTGACTAAAAGATCAACTTCACATTGTTATATAGGCTAGATCAATTATAGGCCTATATAGAAAGCTATCAAAGAACGCTCTCTTACCAGTCGCTGGAGCTGTCAATCACACAGCACGAGTTTATCTGGACACATTTGCCAAAACTTGTTATGAAATCAATGACGCTGTTACACTGCCCAACGAAGTTCTTACTGTATTTACATTGTGTTTGCATTGTTATTTGGTGAAAGCATTCGTGAGAGTGCAGAAATTGCGTTGCATTGATGAATTCACGGAATCAACAGACTGTCTGTCCTCTGCTCATGTGATGGAATAGATCTAAATGCTTTAATCAATACTTTCAAGATTTGTTAATCTCGATGGCTGTAATAGTAAAAACTTTGTAAAAGTATTCGAGAGATTTCCGCATTTCATATGCGTCAGTCAATCACAGCAGTGGGCGTTTACACTGAAGTCTCACATCAGACACGCCCCTTCAAACAGAGCGTTCAAATCAGAGGCTAAAATCAGGCTAGGAAAAATGCCTTTTATTTACAGATTATGACAATTTTTGATGTAAAAATTATAACATTAATTAAAAACATTATAAGGGCACCTTATTTTCCTTATTTTATAAGGAAACATTATAAAATAATAAAATAGTCCGGTTCATGACCCCCTAATGAAAAATTGTTACAATTGACACCCTAGTGAAAAAAGTATAGGCCTACTTTATTGTATTTCAAAATATATTCCCTTTTTCAATAGTACATTGCAAATATACTAACATTTTTTTTTCTATCTTTACATATATTAAAAGTTTAGCATCAGGCTTTACCTATATTCACAATACAACTTTTAACACAATTTAAAATAATTAGTAGCCTATATTTTAAAAATATATATTTTAGAAAAATATAAGTGTATATAAGTGTATATATTAAGTATATTACATATTTGCTGAAAACTATCATTGTAACAATGCATTGAAAGTATACTTTCAAAATACATTATAGTATACAATGGTATATTGTACAAAGTATAGCTAAGTAATATTTGTTTATTAGTGTGCATTTGTTATTGAAGACAAAGCAATTTGTATTTGGAATAAGCCAAAGGTATTACTGATCATATACTTTTTACTCAAATATAATACACTGGACTGGCATATGCTTTGAAGACACTCGTAATGAATTTGTAATGTACTTGTAACACGAATAAAGTACACTTTAATATCATTAATCAAGCATGCAATTAGTCCCTACACTTAAGTATACTTGAAGTTATTCCAATTTAGCACACAAAAGTACACTAAATACACTTAAAGTTATGCTTTACTACAATTTAATTACAAATAAAATATACTAAGTACAAAATTAGTTGTTCCAAAATAGCACTTCAAGTTAACTAATCATTAACACACTTGAAGAATTTGTCTGGCTGCAGGTAGCATTTTTCTTTCTTTCTCCAGGGCAAAAACAGCCCTGCTTTTTTAAACTCTCATGCTTTTTCTTTAGCATTTAAATCTTTATATTGTAAGGGTGGATTTCCTGCAGGGGTTCAAGCTGCAAGACTGCCGAATGACTAAAGAAACGTTATCAGCAAGATGGTAGAAAACTGTACATTTCTTGTCTATTCCACCCACTGCCATACCAACAACGGAAATAAGCGCAGTTATAATAGCTTAAAATGTGGGAGAGCGTTGCTATAGAGAGTGACAGTATTGTATTGCAATTTGTAACACTTCAAAGTCAATACCAAATCAATAGTTAGCATATTAGTTGTAATTGAAAAGGTTTAATGACAAAATATGGTTATGGTTACACTTAAAATAGTTACAAAATAGATGTATGAGATGATGATAACTTATACCAATAATCTTACCCAGCATGAAAAATGTTACAAGACAGAGAGAGAGAGAGAGAGAGAGAGAGAGAGAGAGAGAGAGAGAGAGAGAGAGAGAGAGAGAGAGAGAGAGAGAGAGAGAGAGAGAGAGAGAGAGAGAGGAAGTAAAGAGAGAGAGCCCCAAGAAAGGGACCCAGAGAAGAAGAGAGCTGGAGCATCCAAAGAGCAGAGCATAAAAACAGACAGAGCAACAGTTTCAACCTTCCTTTATCCCTTCCGTGACCATGCGACTAAAACCCAAATGTGAGACATTCAAACTGACCAATCAGATAATTACAAATTCCCCCATTGTTTTAAAGGTGTGACAATTCATTGACCCCCAAAGTACAAACATTTTGGCCTACAGGCCTTGATCACTATCAGCCCCTCTGTGTCTTTGGAAACTCCAAATGGTCCTTGTGGTTGAAAGAAGGGGTGGAACACAGTAAAGCATATGTCTTTGTTCATTTCAAATGTCTTGGATTATTTTCAATCCTACAATATAAAAAGTCCATTCTTACTTCAACAACAAGTGTCATCCATTGTGCAGCCTTATTGTTCTGTGCAGTTCTCGGACCACCAGCCTGTCACTTGATTATCACATTCTGCGGAGATGCATGGGCCAGGGGCTTAGCCCAAATGAGGTTTGTTCAAGGACATTGTAATTTGGCTTGAACAGCTTAACTGGCTTAGTATTATAGACTGGAGTAAATATCATAAAATGATCAGTGTTTCCCCGCAGGATTTTGTAAAACTATGTTGGGTGGACCTCTGTCCCTCCAGGGGTGTCTGGGGGCATGACCCCCGGAAGAACATTTTGTACATTTTAAGGTTAAAGGCATCAATCTGGTGCACTTTGAGAGCTCAAAATGAAGAGTTTCAACCCATGTACAGCGAAAATTGAACAAAGAAAAAGCATTGACTTGTGCCTGGATAAACACTTCAGAGCTCAAGGTTTCAAATGTTGTGTCTAGCTCTATACTCTGACTCCCTCTAGTGTCACTGATCTGTAACTTTAAATAAATTCCAATGAACGGTCAAGCTCTGTTGTGTAACTTGTCAAGAGTTATAAAATATATATTTTATGCATTATGTTTATCAGTTTATTGGATTCAGTATGGTTGTGTTAAGCCTTCCATGACATGTATATTGACTTTTAATAGCATTTTGTTGTAATCTGTTTCGCTAGTGTAGCGTCTCTCGCTTATTGCACTTGCAATGCAGTGTAGACAGTGTGACACACGCAGGCATGTCACATAAAGTCAGGGCATCAAAAATGGAAAGAAAAGAAGGAAAAGAGAAGACAGAGAACGCCGAAGTCGACAGTATGTGTCACAGTTTTTCAAAAAGAAAGGTAGCTTGCCTGTATTCCAAAACTTTCAGAGTTACTTATTTTTGTTGCTACATGACCCGCTTTTATCTAGCTAGCTTAGTAAAATAATTACTGAATTATGATTTACATCCAACAATAATAACATCTCTATTGTCTCGTTGGAACTGCGTATTGATACCGTATACAACCACCCTATTTCGCATGTATTTTATAGGGGCTGTTTTATGTAATGTGCAGGGACGGATTATGGCGATGATGTGCCCTGGGCACGGATGTCTCAAAGGCCCCCTTCACCACTTTTTTGGACAACAGTGTTGCACGCACCTGTATGCACAGGCGCCGCAATTGGACAGGCAAACCAGGCATTTTAAGGGGACCCCTGAGGGCTGATCATTTAAACAATCAGAAATGTTAATATACAGACAGCAACATCTCTGCATCCCCCTTATCCCCCTCTCTCGTTATGCTCGTTATGCTTTTACCTTTTTCAAACTGGTGCAGCGCTTATCGCGGTAGGTAGAAAATGCATGATTTGATTTGTTAAACACGAAAAGGACTTATCCATCTGGCATGGCAGCTCGCTCTAATTTTAACCTAGATAACTGCATATCCCAAGTGTATGTGCGGACTGCGGAGTGTAAGCGCGCAGTGCATGGCAGATCGGCGCGAAAACTTGCACTTTCCTATCAACAGTGGAAACAACTTGAAAGTATTACGGAGCCCGGGAAGTCACGTGGAGAAAAAAAACAACAACAACAAAAAAAAACAATCTGTGGCGACGGTTTTGCAAATCCGTCCCCTCAGTTTATAAACTGTACTCACGAATTCTTAAATTGTTCCCTCGGGACCGGTAACAATTCGTGCCCACGGATTAATAAATCGTATTCACGAGTTCCCAATCCGTGCTCTCAGATTTGTGAACCGTGCCTTCAGTTTTTGCAATCTGTACCCACAAATTCATAAACCGTGCCCACGCTTTCGCTTTCGCAATCCGTACTCACGGGTTTGTTGCGCGTCCCCCAGAGTGTGCCGAATGATTCAGCCGGGCCTCCTGCTTAGATGCTGGATGCATTGCATTGTTTTTAAAAGGACTTCACATACAAAAAAATAAATATAACACAAACACAAGGTTATAGGCCTATAAAAATAAAACATTCATAATTTATATAACATATTCCTGTCTTAAGTGAACTCATTTATAGTTATAAACACAAATAATAGGCCTAATAATAATAATTAGGCTATTATTATTACATTTAGGCTACATGTTTAGATATAAGACGCTTGTATCAAAAAAAAAAAAAAAAAAAGTTCGTCAAATGTCAGTCATACAGGTTAGACAATAATAATACAGGGCTAAGATTATGACAAATACACACAAGATTTTGACGCATAGGCATATCCATTATTTAAGTGTTTGTGCACAAAAAATAAAAATAACATTGACGTTTAGATTTTTGTTTAAGACTTTTTGCCTTTATTAAACATTTAAAATGTTCGCAAATTAATATGGAAAAAAATAGATTCTACTTTCTAAAATCAAATTAGAACATGGAAATTATATTTTGCCCGCAGTGCTAGAGAAGAGCGTGTCTCTGGAACCATAAAGAGAAATGATTTATTGTTGATTTATAGGCTCATCATAATAAATGTGACACAGGAGAAATCACAGGAGAAAATTCCATAAATAATTTAAATTTCTATTTCAGACATTTCATTACATTTCATGTGTAGTGCTAACTGCCGTTCACCACAGGCATTTAGCTTAGAACAAAAAAAGTTGGTTTAAAGTTACCTAGCTGAGGGGTATCTATCTTTCTCGATTTCCTCAGAGAAAACGCTTCCACAACATCATCAAAATCCAACTCCCTCACAAGATCGCATTCAATGGCCATTAAAGACAGTGAATTTAGACGTCCTGACCTGTTGGTTGACTATACTGCGCCCATACATAGCGAGAGCGCGCGAGAGACACTCGCAAGGTGTGTCT
This sequence comes from Chrosomus eos, assembly GCA_036326025.1. NCBI lineage: Eukaryota > Metazoa > Chordata > Actinopteri > Cypriniformes > Leuciscidae > Chrosomus > Chrosomus eos. Next base: position 12,565,626 of record CM070838.1, read on the forward strand.
CCCTTTCTGTCGTGCGTGCGCACGCGCGCTATGTTTGTAACGCTATGTTTGTAATGCGCGCAGTATGTTCTGTCTCGCACGCGCGTTATAGATTCCGGGAGATTTGAACTAATTTGCGGGCATCAGGGAGACGCTATCAATATGCGGGAGACTCCCGGAACTTCCGGGAGACTTGGGATGTCTGCAATTTTCCTGAAAATAAAAATAAAATAAAAATAATTATTTGAAAAGAATAGACAGTAAATTTTACAGGGCCCCCTGCTGGCCCAGTGCCCTGGGCAAGTGCCCAGTAGGCCCGTGCGTTAATCCGTGCCTGGTAATGTGTAAGCATCCTCACCAGCTAACCATTCTGAAACCTGTTTATCGCTCAGCCGGACTCCGCTTTCTTTTAAGACGGCGTCTTTTAATCGTTTTTTACCCCCTAAAGAACCTGGGGTTGGATGGTGTATAATAAGCCTCTTTCATGAGCTCCGACATGATTACGTTTCAAACGCTGTGAAAGAATAACGGTACAAGCAGTTCGTTTCAATCTTTTATTAAAAAATAATGACGTTACAGTCCAAGTAAAACATGCATATAATGATGTCTAAGTAAAATGATGTTACACACTCTAAGTAAAAATATATACATAGTAAAGAATGAATATAATGATGTTAGTAGAATGACTACATAGTAGTAAAAAATGTATGCACACTCTAAGTAAAAAATGAATATAATGAGGTCACACACAATGTTTGAGTAAAATGGTTACATACAATGTATAAGTAAAATGACTACATAGTAAAATGTGGTTACATATAATGGATATAATGAGGTTAGATAGTAAAAATGGATATAATACTACACTCTATGTAAAAATGGATATAATACAAAACACTTGACACAACAACATCATTGATAGTCTAGCCAGTAGATGAAATTTCTGCATGCCATCATGTTACGATCAACGATCTTATCGACAAATATTTCGATAACTCTGCTGATGTCATCCTCGTCATTGAATTTTAGTTTTGGTATCATTAGCTTACATACATCGGTAACATACGCACACATACAGAGTACATCGGTGATTTCAAACTCACTGCTGCATTCAAGCATCATAAGCAGAGCATCTTTTACCAGTACAGACGTCGGCTCAATACCGTTGATACAAATGATTGGTAATTCGGCCCAAGAATCAGGCGTACCTCTTATCAATGTCATATGCTTCTTGAGATTTCTCACACGCTTGTTTTCAACAGGATCGTAATCATCATCATCATCATCATCCGATTCACTTGTTCGATGCTCGATGACTCTTTCCATTAACGAAATCAGTTGGGTTCTGTAATGTCCTTTAAACATGAAATCCATGTAACTCCTTCGGCTATCAACAGCAGACATAGCTAGCGCCGTCATAGTTCGACTAAGAATGCGAGACCTTCCCAGAGATCAACAATGCCGTAGACTGTTTCCTCACAGGACTTGTCCAAAAGTCTCCCTCTGATTTCTTCTAGCTTAGCGACGATGAATGGTTCGTCTTTTAATTCGTGCAGAATAGTACCGACTGTTCCTTCAATACGCATGGGGTGAGATTTTAGCCCGAACCGGCTCAGGAGGATAGAGATGATGGTATGAAAATAGGGTCTAAACAGCATGCCTGAAAGTTCATCAAAGTGTGTGACGAAGAAGTAGTTAGGTGGGTCAAACAGGCAGGAATGTTGCAGCTGGCTGGGGTGATCGATCTTACACCCCTCACAGTCCTCCTTCAGCTTCTTACCGATAATGTGCTCCAGCAAAACCACAGTCGCTGCTTTTATGATTTTTAATCCAACGTCGCTGAAACATCCGTCTGTAGCGTCGTAACGGGGTTGATCAAGAGTGGGATAAGTCACGGATGGAGATCCAGGGTTTTCGGGAGATGCAGGGTTTTCGGGAGATGCAGGGTTTTCGGGAGATGACGGTGGTGATGCTGAAGGTTTAGTGCAACCGCAGTCACACTCGATGCTCCGGCCCCAGTCTAAGCGTCGCTTGATAGTTTTAGTTCCAGGCCGATTGTTTTCGAGGTCCGATGGTTCAGGGTTGATAATGTTACCCGGAGCACAACCGTTTTCAAAGCACGATTTCAAGTCTATACGACGTTTGATAGTTTTAGTCGGAGCCCAGTCTTTGTGGAGGGTTGATGGTCCGGAGTCGTCGGTCAGAATATAATCGCATGTGTCGTCGTCAGGAGGGTCGAGAATGCTTCCGAAAGAGATCCCGCAGCTGCATACGTGATCGGGCTCCGCACGACTGTCTTCAGCCATGGTTTATAAATACTGTTTGGGTGGGTCTGGTCGCAGGACTTTATGGTCGCTGTAGCATGGGGGCGGGGTCGACGCCCTGACAGGTGAGCTTTCTGATGGCTGTAGTGAATGGGAGGGGACGACCTAGAGTATGTACTGCTAAGCACACATCTCTCAGGGTGGAACAGCTGCACTTTGATTTTGCTGTATCCGTCATGCATGTCACACCACTTGAACAATTTGTCTATGGTTGAAAAAACACTAGACAACAGATCCAGATCACACCACTTGAACAAAAATTGCATTTCGTACAGATCGTAATGCTCATTAGGTAGGATGACTCCTGACCGAGGTTTGTTCAGCTTTGTCTTGTCCTTACAGCAGAAAATGTAGACATATTCATTCGGTATCTTTTTAGTATGGTCACCTACCACACATTAAATAAATAAGTTTTAAATTGTGATTTCTTAAATTTATCAAAATGTTTTAGCATTAAAAACATCTAAAACAATATGTTTTTAAAATGATATCATACAAATAGAGCTAATTACTATATTTGAAGATGTACTTTTTTCACAATTACCTAGTGTTTAAAGATGTATAAAGTTAAAATACACATATCTTTAGCGTTATTACACTTAAAACATCAATGAGAAAGTTAAAATTGTGTTTTCTTAAAGTTATCAAAATGTGTTAATATTAAAACAGCGTGTATTCAAATTATATCAAGTCAATAGTTATGTTTTCTTAAAACATCTAAAACCGTTTGTATTAAAATTACATCAAACAATAGGTCTATTTACATTTTAAAAAGTCTTACTTTTCACATAACACTTATAGTACTTAAAGGCGTATAAGAGTTTGTATTTTCAAATGTGTTTGCATTACAATAATATGGTACAGGTACATCATGTCAAACTTGTACAATCCGAGAAACAAGCCGTGAACGGTGTCATCTGCTATCTGAGCAAGATGACTAAAACTAATGATAAACCGTCATTTGCAAACTTTTGTGTATTTCTTATAAACAAATGCTTTTTCATTTCCTCTTTTCTTAGTGATTTGGTCTTTTTGAATCTTGTATGTTTGTTTGGACGTGTGTGATTTCTGTATAAAGATTATGTTTTAAAGTTCATAGGCTTTACAAGTGTGGAACGTTGCATCACTGCGGTGACAAAATATGTTGATGTGTGTAAAATACAACTATAATATCTAACATATTGTAGATTGCAAACATTCCATTATCTGTTTTATTTTGGGTTAGAGAACATTCTTAGCTCATATGTTTCTTTAATTTGTGTAGGATGTTGAAAAATAAAAAAGTATTAGTAAATAACAAACAAACAAACAAAAGACTTTAAAGCAACATGGAACCATAATATAAATATATAATGGTATAGTTACATGTCGAAGCATACTCACAGCTTGAAGATGACTTCCATAAAGTTTATTTTAGTAAAGGTATGCCTGGATGAGACGATTACACCAATATGAGCTTTTCTCGAACATTACATGTTCGCACTATGCCTGAAAAGTACATTTTCATTTTCTCTTTATTTGAAAGGCGGCAGTGTTACATTAATCATCATTAAAACAATGTAAATGTACCCGAGCTAGCTCAAGAGTGCTAATTTTCATCCTTAGTCCCTCAGCCGGGTGTAATAAAAGGCAACCTTAAAGATAACCGCATGTATAAAATCACAAAAATAAAATTACATACACCACATTATGGAAATACAATTCATATAAAATAAATATATAATGTTTAAATGCACTCAGAAAGCATGTGGTGCTAGACCATGTCTGATTTTATAAATTAAACAAATGTTTTTGAATTTAATGAGATTATCCCAAGTAAGTAACTGATATTTCCTCAGAATACTACGCTGATGGTAGTGGTACAGTGTACTAATCAACATGCATTCCCTATATGTGTTTGTTAAACGTCTCAGGCAATTCATATATGAAATGTAAGTTGGACAGAAGAAAAACATTTAAAATGTTAAATACGTTTAAAAAGTCTAAGTAAATACAATGTGTTTGTCACAAACACATCTAAAGTGCTTTTACTCGTGTGAGGAAACCCCTCTCGCAACATTACTAATCAATTAATCACAGAAATAATGTGTGTCATCAGACTGATTTAAAGAAATTAAAAGTTAAATCTTTATTTAAAGAAAATAGAATTCTGCTTTTGCAACACACACATTTATAAATGTTCAAAATCGTTTGTCTTTGACTACTTCTAATCATGGTTTTAGGTCTGTAAAAATACAGAATAAAAAATAGACTTCTGCTTTTGCAATACACAAATTTATAAATGTTCAAAATCTTATAAATGTTCAAAAACTTATATTCCATACTTTGAAGCATCATGGTTTTAGGTCTGTAAAAATACAGAATTAAAAAGAAGTAACAACTTTCTCTAACATTTTCTGATAATGTAGTAAAATGTACGAATACCACCCATAACTTTATACAACTTTTTTAAAACTTTTAAATGTGTTGGTGAACTTTTCAAATATATGTGAAAAACGAAACTTTCTTTAATTAAAAACAAGTCCCTGATCTTACCACATACAATACATTGTAGGAGTGTGTTTGTGTGTGAGTGCGAACTTCGCTTGTTCAATGTAAATAATAGTTCAAATCAAGTGTTGTTAACTAAGGAATATGTGTGTGCGTGCAACTAATTGTAAACACATGTGCATATTTTATTGTATAATACGTTCATAAGAGAGAATTTAGATAATGAGGCATTCCATCTAATGTTTACAATGTTAATTATGTTTGCACGTTGATCGTTACGTGATCTACCCGTGTTATATGTACAGTGTTATGTCGTGCATGTCATGTTTATCCTGTTCGAAGGACCGTGTAAAAACTCCGGTTCACATTTAACTTCTCTGCTTCAGTGTATTTAAATGGATACAGGATGTCCAACAATATAGGATGGATGCAAAGGATATGCATAGTAAGTAGGTTATATTTATTATTTATTACATTAATTACATTTATACATATACCTTATAACCTAATACGTGGGTATTTATTAACGTGGTCCACGAGCAGTCTGTATATTCCTCATTTGTTAATCCGTCTCCTCAGTCTTTTCATGCCAATCCATAATGTGGTAAAAAATAAAATCCAATATCTCGCTCTGTGAAAACCAAATCGAAGGTGGTCTGTTGTATTCCATGTAAATCTTCTATCGTTATATCCACATTGATCAATCAAATGTAAAATATACTCCACATGTTCCGGCTGGTTAATTTTGTTAATCACGATCCTTGTAGCCTAATTTTCGCGGAGGTAAAGTTAAATCCATCATAGCTTCATCAAGGCATCTCTCTGGAGTCTTTGGTTCTGGCTCTGCAGTAGCGTAGCCTAAATTCCAAGAGAATGTAGGCCTACGTCGAGTTTGCGGCTTTTCAAACGGAGCACAGGGGCGTCTCTTCTTTCATTATGTGGGAGTGCTTGTGTGACGTATGTGTGTGCGTGTGTGCGCGTGGGAACAGAGTTCCCACGCCTCAGCACCTGTTGTGGGAGGGTCTAGGGGTGGAGTCTGTGTCAGGTTAGTTTGTAGTCAGTCTTGGGATTGTCTCTGGGTGTTCGGACGTGTTTCGCAGAGCTCCCGGGAAATTACATTTACACAGCTTTTGGAATTAAAATCTCTAAACCTCTGGAGTTGGAAATACCAATGCTGTTGGATTAATACCTTTGGTGACGGATTAAATCTTTGGTGATGGATTAAACTGGATTACTTTTGTTCTTCTTTCAACAACAAAGCGTGGATGTAAAAAACGTAAGTCAGTTTTTAAAAAAAATGTATGCATGTGTTTTTGATATTGTGATTTTTAACATAAAGTTTTGATATGCTTTAATATTTGTTTAATAGAAAATAGATCTATTGTTTGATATAAAATTGCACTACACATTGTTTTAGAAGTTTTAATGCTAAAGCGTTTTGATAACTTTTAGAAAATGCATTTTAAACCTTTTACAAATGTGTAATAAACATTAAAGATATGTGTATTTTAACTTTATACAACATTTTAATATTTTTAAACGATGTGTAATTGTGGAAAGTGCAACTTCAAATATAGTAATTAGATGTATTTGCATAATATAATTTTAATACACATGGTTTTAGACGTTTTAAGAAAACAACTATTTACTTGATATAATTTTAATATTAGCACAGTGTATGAACACTAAAGACAATAGTATCTTAATGATATAAGTTGTTTTAATAGTTTTAAGCACTGTGTGATATTGTGAAAAACACAACTTTTTTAAATGTATGATAGAAAATAGTCGTAAATGTATGATAGAAATACTTTTAATACAAGCGATGTTAGATGTTTTAAGAAAACATAAATATTTGCATGATATAATTTTAATACACACGGTTTTAGATGTTTTTAATGCTAACGCATTTTGATAACTTTAAGAAAACACTTTTAAACTTTTTTCATGTGTATGAACACTAAAGACAATAGTATCTTAAACTTTATACATCTTTAAGCACCGTGCGTTATTGTGAAAAACACATCTTCTTTAAATGTAGATAGAACTATTGTTTGATGTAATTTTAATACAACCGCCTTTAGATGTTTTAAGTAAAAAACTATTTACATGATATAATTTAAACACCCGCTGTTTTAGTTATTATTGTGATTGCAAACACTTTTTTAAAACATATGGTTCATGTAAAATGGAACATTACTATGTTTTAATGATATAAATGGATTTAATGGTTTTAAATCACTACATGTTAATATAAAAAACACTAAACCTATCTCTGTTTTCTGCCATCCTTCTTAAAAGGATTGAAAATGTAATGTTTTGAATGTTTTTCCATCATTTTGAACATTTTTACATTGATCAAGTCAGATACCCGTAACAGGTGAAATGTATGATAGAAAATAGTTGTAAATGTATGATAGAAATAGTTTTAATACAACCGATGTTAGATGTTTTAAGAACTAAAACACTTTGATAACTTTAAGAAATGCAGTTTAAACAACTTACAAGTGTGTGTGAACACTGAAGACATATTAGATCTATTTGTTTGATGTAATTTTAATACAAGCGATGTAATTTTAATACAAGCGATGTTAGATGTTTTAAGAAAACATAACTATTGACTTGATATAATTTTAATACATGCTGTTTTAGTTATTATTGTGATTGAAAACACTTTTTTAAAACAGATGTTTTATGTAAAATGGAACATTACTATGTTTTAATGATATAAATGGATTTAATGGTTTTAAATCACTACATGTTAATATAAAAAACACTAAACCTATCTCTGTTTTCTGCCATCCTTCTTAAAAGGATTGAAAATGTATTGTTTTGAATGTTTTTCCATCATTTTGAACATTTTTACATTGATCAAGTCAGATACCCGTAACAGGTGAAATGTATGATAGAAAATAGTTGTAAATGTATGATAGAAATAGTTTTAATACAACCGATGTTAGATGTTTTAAGAACTAAAACACTTTGATAACTTTAAGAAATGCAGTTTAAAACAACTTACAAGTGTGTGTGAACACTGAAGACATATTAGATCTATTTGTTTGATGTAATTTTAATACAAGCGATGTAATTTTAATACAAGCGATGTTAGATGTTTTAAGAAAACATAACTATTTACTTGATATAATTTTAATACACGCTGTTTTAGTTATTATTGTGATTGAAAACACTTTTTTAAAACAGATGTTTTATGTAAAATGGAGCATTACTATGTTTTAATGATATAAATGGATTTAATGGTTTTAAATCACTACATGTTAATATAAAAAACACTAAACCTATCTCTGTTTTCTGCTATCCTTCTTAAAAGGATTGAAAATGTATTGTTTTGAATGTTTTTCCATTATTTTGAACATTTTTTTACATTGATCAAGACAGATGCTCGTAACAGGTGTACAACACGTGCCCAGACCGGAACCGGTTCGAATGGGAGGGGTTCCGGAACCGGTTCGGATGGGAGGGGTCCATACCGTGGGAATTCCCACGGTCACATGACCTCTCCGGAAGTGGGTGGGAGGGGGGCGGGACTACGCGTGGGAAAAGGGGGCGGTGCTAAGCGTGGGAAAGGGGGCGGAGCTAAGCGTGGGAAAAAGGGGCGTGGTCAATCAAAGGGCAATAAATCACTCAAAGTGACAGTACCTGCCCTATACTCTCTCTCTCTTGCTGGTTTGTCTTCAAGCCTCATTACTCAGGATCATCTAGTCAAGCCAATACCTTACATACACTCAATGCTAACAATACAAACCACAAGTTTAAAATTATATTATCATTGCAGTGAATTTAACTTTTTTTTATTATTTTTTTTTTATTGTAATAGTGCCATCCAGCGAGGACATACCAGACACCAACCATGATGTACCAGAAGATGCTGATTTGATTCCCAGTACTACCTGTACTGTAAAAAGTTATCCGTTGACTTAACTTAAACATTTTTAGGAAACCCGTTGCCTTAAAATTATTAAGTAAATAAACTTCATGCTTAATTGAATAAATTAAGAAATTTGGAATTGTCATGTTCACATAACTTATTTTTTTTTTCAATTAAAGCATTATGTTTATTTACTTAATAATAGCCTGTTTTGCTTAGTTTTTTCTTTTTTTTTCAGAATTTTCTTGAGCCTATAAAGCCTACTCTGCCTTTAACTTTCCATACACTATGCGTATTATGTAAAATGACATAATCCTGTTTTTTAAAATGCAGGTTTGGATGTACAGTTGGAATTGTCTTCTGTTACTTATTTAACAGCCTGATGCATATGGTGAAGTGATAGTTACGACGTTTAGTATTAATTTTGTTTTCATGGACTTTCATGGTTTTTCTCTCCTAGTTTCCTGTTCTTAGTTTTCCTTGATTCTAGTTTCCCGCCATCGCCAGTTGTCATGGACATTCATTTAATGAGCACATCTGTCTATGTTTAGTTCATTATTACTGTGTATTTAAGTTCCTCCTTGCATTCAGTTCTTGGTCTGGTGTTGTTCGTGTGTAGCTGTTTCTTTGTGTATTGCCTCAGTTGACTTTGTTTTAATAAACATGCTTCAATTTGAATCTTCTTCATCATTATTGGAATGGTACAATAGTTACAATAGCAGAATTGCTACAGAACATTTAATAGACAATCCACAGTTCCGAGTAAGAAGATCCAGCTGACATAGAACATTCACAGAACTCTGGATAACATTCTGTCAAGGTTATCTCAATGTTAATAGAACATTCTTTCAAAGTTATTAGTGTTTTTAATAATGTTCTCAAATTATACGTTGTTCATGGAATATTTTTACTGAAATGCTTTATTTGGACGTTCATCTAACATTTTTTAAAATGTTACAACTTGTTTCAGAATAGTCAGATAATTCAAAAGTAACATTTCAATGTTTCAAGAATCGTTCGCAAAAACAAAAAAACAACATTTTTAAAACGCTTAACTGGATGTTTTGAACTTTCAGATAAAATTCATTATATTTTCATAACTTAAATGGGAAACGTTCTCAGAAAATATTTTTGTTAGCCAGGATGTTTGTAGTCAGAGTATTGTATATAATTATTATATTATATTAGTAGCCTATCGTAAGTTACAGTTTTTTACAGTCGCTAGGACACATTTCTCAATACTTTGGTCACTTTTTCAAAACTCTTCACACAGTGAGCACAACAGAAGTATATGCGAGCTAAACTGTGGATCATTTATCATTGCTTTGGCACAAAATGCATTCATTGACTACATCTTTCAAATTACATTAATTCTATTCTCACTTCAACACAACAAACCGCCAAAACTCTGTGTACCTACAGGCCAATTTGCACATGCTTACAAACTTTTTTCAAAACTGTTAAACTTAAGTTCAAAACAATAACATAATACAAAACTGAATATGAGCATTTTGCCACATTTCTACAGTAATATTGTAATGAAATATATTTTGAATCTTAAAATTAAATGGTATTACAGTAAAACAATTGGACAATTGGACCAACCACAGCTGATTCCTATCGGTGTATCGGTGGATGGTGTGTATAAAATTGTTTGTACTTTGGAATTACTCCAAAAACATAAAATATATAAAGTATTGAAGCATACTGCATCATGTCTGATTCATTCTAGTAACATATATTGCAGTGAATTCTAAACGGTAGAGAGGTAGAAGAAAGAAAGCATTTACAGAAGAAAACATTGTATAAAGTTACCTGTTGTCAGTGTTTTTTAGGTCATTGTTTTGTGGGTGACAGAGTGTGTTTGTTGGCTGTCAACCTTTGCTAGTGTTATGGAAGAATGTGTTGATTTGAGACATGTATGAAGCGACCCCCCCCCCCCCCCCCCCCCCCCCCGTTATTGGAGCAAATCAAGCAAATATTTACTGTTGTCTCCACTCAACAGAGAAAGTTTAACCGCAATAATACCTGTAATTTATGTCACTGCTGTTTCTTGGTATTTGATTTTGTATTTAAAAAAAATGGGTTTGTGGCTTGGTGTGTGTGTGTGTGTGTGTGTGTGTGTGTGTGTGTGTGTGTGTGTGTGTTGTGTGTGTGTGTGTGTGTGTGTGTGTGTGTGTGTGTGTGTGTGTGTGTGTGTGTGTGTGTGTGTGTGTGTGTGTGTGTGTGTGTGTGTGTGTGTGTGTGTGTGTGCGTGTGTGTGTGTGTGTGTGAGAGAAGTGTGGGTTGCTGTTCTGAGCAGTCAAAAGCACTCATTTAAATTTCCTGTTTGAAAACCACTCACTGTTTTTTTCCGTTTTAATTAGCTTTCACTGAAGCACTTTTTGTAGTTTGTTTCCTATTATTTAGAAATAATTTTGCTTATAATATAACATTTAAAGCAGTAAAAGTTGTGCTAATAGTGCTCAATCACTAACTTCTATATAGAGTCACAACTGCTGGGTCAAATCGGAAATATAGGTAACACGTCTGTTTGAGAAGTATTACCTAGACTGCTAATACATGACATTTGGTCTCTGTTATACAATGTGCTAAGCAAGTTAAAACATAAGGAAGGTTTACCTTTCATCTGGTTCCTGACTGAAGTGCAGTCATTTGGAATATATAAAGGCAAACCAGAATATATTTTATACAGGAGGACAGCTGGTGAGCAGTCATCCAGACTTTAAAGTGTTTAATTACATTGTAAATGTCTCTATGACAAATATAGTTCTTGCACAGTGTCCTTATTTCCACTAAGAATGGTAAAAACACACATACTAGTTAACTATACTGTAAAAGTTCAATAAAAAGTGTTTTCTGAAAACACTGTTTAAACTGTTTTCAAGTAGATATGGACCTTGTGTTTCTTGTAAACCTAGGCAATGGGCTAATGATAGGGTTACATTTTAGAAAATGTTCAAATTATTTTATATTAATGATTAAACGTTGAGTTTTCCATCTTGTATTGCTTGAAAGGAATAAACAAGGTTTAGTGGGTTATAAACAATATCTGAGTTGATCTTTGATCTCAACTGTGATCTCAAACAACAAAAACAAATACACAGGTGATTCTGTACTCATCAATAGTGAAAGTAGGTCATAGCTCAAAAAAAGTGTATTGTTTACAGGATGTGAATGTGGTTGCACAATGCAATTTAACATTACAAAAGTAGTCAAATGTTAGCTGATAAAAGAAAAACACATTAGTTTTATCATTTACTTACATTTACAAAAAGAAACCCAGCCCTGATTACATAGGCATATCAATTTACTCTTATAAAACAGAAAGTGTTTGGTGTAAACTGTGCTGTGGTGTTCGTGTGCACAAACATCTGCTGCATTACATCCTTGCATTGCTGACGCAGAAGCTGTACTTCTCTTCACAGTTGTTTTGTTTTCAAATCAAGCGAGCCATTTCTTTCTTTTGAAGAATATGAAACTCCTGCTGTTTATTTTATGGCTCTTCGGAGGTAAATGCTATACGTTATTTTTTTTATTCATTTTCAACTTTTGTATTTTTGCTCAAAAAGCTAAGAATTAAAAAAAAATATGAAAAACTGATGTATTTAATTGTTAGACTACAAACGTCATTAACTTTTGCTCTGATGTTTCGTTGTTGTATAGCACACCTATTCGAAATACTGGATTCAGTGTGTCAGAAGCAGTTTTCTTGTACATAATTTCAGTCTATGTCCCAGTTGTGTGGTACACTGAAGCTGATGGAACAAAGACAGTGTCGGTGATGGATAAAGATCCCAACATTCACTTACAAAATGATGTAATACTTTTTAAGAAATTAAAAATGTCACACAAAAAATCCATGATTGCTTGAGCTTGTCTTTATTTTCTTATTTTTCAGATGAAATTCTTGTTTTTAATTATTTTAATTATTCTCTCCATGATTTCCAGCTCAAAACTCCTAAAATTATCAGACAATATAAACCATGTTCTTCAAAAGGATCAAGTTCAAACTGTGTGCTGCTGTGTTCTGTGGCAAATGCTCCAAATGCGACTCTAACCATGTATAAAGGAAGCACTGTATTCTCCGTGAACAAATATGCTGATCTTAACATCGACCTCAGTTTATGTCTGGAGGTGAAATATGATGATAAAAACACCTACAACTGTGTGATCAACAATACCATCAGCCACCAGACCACACATCTGGATATCAGTCAACGCTGTCAGCCATGTAAAGGTAAGTCGGCAGCCATTTTAGCATTCATTCACTGAGCTGATCTCCATTGGTCATGTTCCGGTATGTAAAGTATTGCGAGTTGATTGATGAGCAGATCTATAGCGCCGATAATTCTATCAGACTTTTTCTTTTGTCAAGTTTCCATTTTTTGCAGTTTTTATAGAAAAAGCACTTATTCAGAAATGTTTCTGTATATTTTGTTGACCCCGAATGAATATAGATCCAGAAGTGTTACCAGATTTGTATTATTGATTTAAACAGGCAAATAGGGCATGTAATTAATTTTAGTGATCAGATTCTAATCAGCTGTCAGTAAACTGATAAACCGTTTTATATGACCCTGTGATTCTGTGTTTGGTGCTGAGACAGATTTATCACAGACACTAGTGTCAGTGCTGGAGGGAGATTCTGTCACTCTATACACTAATATCACAGAAGTACAGAAGAATGATGACGTAGAGTGGATGTTTGAATGTGGTCATGCTCAACTTGCCCTCATTGCTGAAATCTTTCATAACGCTGCGTCAGTATCTGACTGTGATGAATTGAGATCCAGAGACAGACTGCAGCTTGACAGTCAAACTGGAGATCTCACCATCAAAAACAGCAGCAAAGAAGACTTTGGGGTCTATAAACTACTGATCAACAGTGCAGATCCCAGATGCTGGAGTTTCAATGTTTCCATCCATGGTGAGTAAACTGAATAAATCATGTCACAGATGTAAGTTGATTGATTTCGGTTCTAGTCTGAACTCAGTGTATAAGTGTGTGCAGTGCGTGAGGAGATTTAGTGGATGAATAAAACAATTTAGTGAAAGTCTGATAATAGGGCATTAGTGATTAGACTGCAATCTATAGCAGAGTTTTTCAGTGAATCTGCGAACAATGGAAACTAATTTAGACTTTTGTTCAACAAACTTCTGTTCCTAGCTCATCTGCCTGTTCCTGTCATCACCAATAACTCTTTACAGTGTTCATCATCAGTGTCCAAATGTTCACTGCTGTGTTATGCTGTGAATGTGAGTCATGTGACTCTCTCCTGGTACAAAGGAACCAGTTTATTGTCCAGCATCAGTGTGTGTGATCACAACAACAGAATCTCTTTATGTGTGGAGGTGGAATATCAGGATAACAACTACAGCTGTGTGATCAACAATACCATCACACACCAGACCACACATCTGGACATCACTCAACTCTGCCCAGGTTTGCCTGTAGTTGATATTAGTGTGTTTTTACTAAACTGATTTATGTAAGTAATTTCCAGGTATATCATTAACAGCTGCTATTTTCTCTTGATCCATCGGCATCTCTTAAATAGTGTAAGATAGCATGTAGCAGTTAAAAGTTTGGACACAACATTCTTTTTATGACTATTTTCCATTTTAAAGGGTACCTATTATGGCATTTAAAATGTTCCTAATAATGTTCTGGGAGTCCCCAACAACAGTTTTACATGCATGCAATGACAAAAAACACTTTTGTTGTCTTATAATATGCATTTATTTTTACCTGATTTGCTCACCGACTCCCTAATGATTCGTTTGACGACTCATTTGTCCAAACCCCTCCTTTGCGTGACGCTAATCGGCGGTGATTGGTCAGATGACGCAGTCAGTTATATTTTGCGTTAACCCAAAGCTTAAACATATTGATAAAGCACTGCAGTACTACAATACGCTTCACATAATTTCACATATTTCAAAAAACAAAAAAAATGACATTGGAGACCTAGAAGCTGCTGAGCGTAACTCTCACTCTCTCACACACACGCACGCACACACGCACACACACACATAAAAGAAACAATTATTAATAGTAGCTACTTACAGGTTGTGATTCGGAGGAGGAAGCTGATCCAAATAAACTCATTAAAATAACGCGAACACAGCTCAAGGTGGCTATACTTGTGTGGTATAGTTGTAAATATAAACTCTAGCCACTGAGTCTTCACATGCTTGTCCCTGGGCAGTGAAAAAAAAAAGTTTGCTTTTGATTCGCACTTCAGAACAGAGTCTCGTCGACATGATGTTGTCAGGTTTCTCTGTCTGCTCGGCGTGCGCACTGAGTGGGCGTGTCGAATTCAAATAACTTGTACAAGTGACGTACGAAAGTGCATCGTTCGTCTATCGATTCATATCAGCGACTCAGAGTCGACTCTTACTTTTGAGAGACAATAACTTTGTATACGGTGAACTTTCATATTTAAAACTTTGCAGGATGTTTTTGTTCACTTAGATCTATGTTACACACTACATGAAAGGTAATTTTCAAAATTCCATGATAGGTACCCTTTAAAACACGTGTTAAAACACTTGTTATGCAGTCAGTATTTATATTTACATGATTTTCAAGCATTTAGGCACAAGGCTTTAGATGGAACTAAATATAACCTGTTTATCCTACCTAGAGAACAATGATACTTCCTTTTTTTAATTCCAAGCCATTAGATAGTGAGCATGAGCCTGTTGAAATTAAACTTTAGATATACAAAGACAGTGCACTCAGATTATTTGTGAATGGGAGAAAAAACAACCTTCTAGACAAAAGAGCCAATGGCCAATAGTCTGAAAAGTTCCAAATCGCAGTAGATTTAACACACACTAAATCCACACTATCTCTAATATTGCTTCTCTAGAGCATATTTTAAGGCTAAGCGTATACTGTCATACATCATGTTCCCCAAGTTCATGACAAGTCTAGAAAAGCTTTCCAGTGCAAGTTAAATGAATTATGTCACATTTAATTTGGTTGTAAACATAAAGTGTTACACATTTTAGTGGTGCAGAGATTATGTGTAGTTTGTAAAACTTTTGAAAGTGAAGGACCACAATCATGCACTGGTTAAGTGTGTGTCCCATTGCATAAACAAAAATCTTAAGACACTTGCTGTCTTGACGCCCACTTGAACACTGTGTGAGTATTGGGACAGGCACTTTGTGCCCTTTTCAAGACATCTAGTCTGGTCAATAATGGTTAAAGGTATTCACTGTCATGTTAATTTGGCTGCTAAAGCTGCAGATAGTGTATTCTTGGTTTCTATCAATGCTGTTGTATTTACTCTTTTATTATTTAGTATTTGATGTTGCTTTTGTATCTTGCTTGAAATCAGTTTGGCAGGATTCATTTACTAATTACTGTTTTCTTTTTGTTCATTACAGTTAATCACATTCCAATAGGGGTGTATGTTGTTGTTGTTGTTGCTGCTGCTTTTGCTCTTGCTGTTGTCATCGGAGCAATTGTCTGTTTATACAAGCGTTATCAAGCAAGACAAACGGGCAAGTATTACCTACAGCTGATATAGGAGTCTTCTCTGCAGAAATATCTTTTGCATTCACCACTTTTATTTCCAATATTTATTTTAGTCTATTTTTGACTTTGGTGATTTTAGAGGAAGACCTCACTGCTCTATCCGCCTTAAGAACGACTTATAGGAGCGTCTCAAGCTGAAGCCAGGGAAACACTTGAACAGACCAAGAGTAATATTGTCATATGTATTACTGTATATTGCAGAATCAGTAGTTTTTCTTGTTGGACAAGACATGTTGCATAATGTTGGATTGGAAATTAAATGTTTTATTTTCATTTTATACTGTGTGTTGCTGAGGTTTTTTTTATTTTTATTTTATTTTGTATTGTTACTTTGACCGTAGCCTATTAGTCCTGTTTTAATAATATACAAGATAATGTTTAAACTGCATGTCTTAAAGCATTTACATTTAAAGTTTACATTTTCTCTTGTAAAATGACGATGACACAATACTATTAGCTTCTTTGTACATTTGGGAAGCATTTAATAAATAGAACTTTGAGGCTTGTTGTCTATGTTTAAGACTCTCTTATTATAATCAACATCAGTGTCATTATCAGGACCTTGCACAGAATTAAATGCTTTGTCTCTGATGTTTATGAAATGGAATCATGATTTCCAGATATGAAAAAAGGATCATCACCCTTTATGCAAAACTGATAGTTCAGTATGCATCACAGCGGCAGTTGCTTTGCCAGCACAGGCCCTTAAAGTACAGTATGTGACCTGCATGTTGCATTACTTGTAATCTCTTCTTTTCTATCAAATAGCCTACTATTCTGAAACCAGTATTTAGGTCACCCGCTGGCTCTAGTTTCTCCCGCCTGTTCAGTGGTGCAAAGTCCAAGTTACACTTCCTTTCGATTTTCATTATTAGCATTAGTGAAGAAAGGCTTTGCATGCCCTGTGAAATTCTAGGCATGAAGGAGCTACGAAGGGCATGAAGGGGCTTTTAGATAGTTTTTACGGTCCTCAGATAAGCTTTATCCTTTGAAGAAGGATACAAAAGGAAACATTAGGGCCCTATCATACATCCGGCAGGTGCGAAGCAAATGTTTTTTGCTAGTTTCAGCCCGACACAGTTATCATTTTTACGTCCTGCGCCAAAAATAGCAAATGCATTTGAGCCCATTTGTGCACCCATGGGCTGCTGGTCTAAAAACCAGGTGTTCGGGTGCATTGTTGGCGCATTGCTATTTTGAGGCAAGACCATGCGCTTAGATCATTAAAATAGGGCCCCTAATGTTGATGTGTTCACCTAATGACCCATAAATTACCCATAGTTATCAATGGTTGTACCATTGTTCTGCCTGCTCTTTACTTTCACTGTGATGCTTAAGATAAATGTTACTTTTTACAATCTTCATATTACATTCCAGCAAATATGTCAGAAAACGTACTCACAATTGCTGTCCTGCTGCAAAACGTGACAAATGCATATCAGACCACACATGGAATAGTGGTTTTGAATGCGACTTGTTTCTCTATTTTCTTACAGTAATCTGATAACATCATGCAGCCGAATGATGATATGATCTGACAATCCAACAGACTGCAGTAGCTGTAAGACACATCTAAAGCCATTCCATGTGATGCTGTGTCTCACCACTCAAGGATCATGAACAAAACCATTATATTAACAAAACTATATGTAGGCTATACCATGAGCATGAGGAAAACATTTTAATTGGATACCATTTGGACAAAAACATTATTTAAATTGCATCAAGTCTGAGAAATAGAGGTAAAGAAATACAACAGTTATTGTTTCATAATAGACAAGTGATAACATTTTAGTGGGACCCCACATTATATTTAGCATTAATGAGTTATTTTTCTAACTGAGATGTCAGTGTATGTATCAGTTTTAACTGAATAATTTAAACACAATTCTGCTGAGGTCGTTACTAACAGATATCAAGCAGGACACAGAGACACATTTTGGAAACTTTCAACAAAGTACATGTTGAGACACTGGCTTCTCTTTTTCTCCTGATAAAATCTCCTGCCCAGACTTGAGAGCTGATAGATTTTCACGACAGCTGCCAACAAAACCAAGAAAACATCTTGTCTGGGCTTGTGATTGTCTTGGGAAAGAACAAATTAATGTGTATAACGCGTAAGACGAACAGTGTCCCCAGTTGGGATTTGTTTTGAACATTTGAAAATTGTGTTTATAATATACTATGCTATTTTACGGCCAATTCGTACAAGTGAGTATGATTTGTCTAAACCCCAGTGATGGGTAGGTTTAGGGGCGGGAGCAGGGTTAGGTCATTCATACGAATTGGGTAACTCGTAAAATATGTACGATTTAGCAAACATTAAACGAATTAGCCACCTCGTAAACTTGACTGCAACTAAGTCTGTTTTAAGAGTTTTACTATTAATATTTCCAGGACATCATTTCATAGGCTACTTGATACAACATCAAAAACATCAATATTAAATATACTTCATTGGAGATTTATTACTAATTTTATAATAAATTATTAGAGCCTGCATGGGAAAATCTCAGAGTAAAACTGGGAGTTGTGAAAAATATGATACACCTGTGTTTTTCCAGATGAGAAGTTTATCTAAGTATCATCTTTTTACTTTTAATTCATTTCATAACTGTATCATATATCTCTTTTAATTCCTTTTATAACTGTTTAATTTTCCTTGCTATAATTTGTTGATTATTTTCATTCCTTTCTGTGTAAAGCACTTTGAAATGCCATAGTGTATGAAATGTGCTATATAAATAAACTTGCCTTGCCTTGCCTTTATGTTCAACTCTAGCATTATCAATATTTTTTCATACAGAAAACGAACCAACTCTGCTTGTAAGCTGTTCTGCCCCCTACCTTCAGTTAAGATGCACTGCACTGTCAATGTAGCCTACAAACCGTGAGACCGGAATTAGGCTATTCCTATTTCAGTAGAGTTGCACCTTATTAATTATCTGGATACTCTTTTTCTAAGACTTGAAAAAGCCATATTTATTGTCTGTGTGTGCCCATTGTCAATTTCCGTTTTTTAAGATTTGATTTATTAGGGCCCAAGCCCAAAGGGCGAAGGCCCTATTGTTTTCCTTAGGATTATTTATTATTAGGGCCCAAGCCCAAAGGGCGAAGGCCCTATTGTTTTCCTAAGGATTATTTATTATTATTATTATTATTATTATTATTATTATTATTATTATTATTATTATTATTATTATTATTATTAGGGCCCAAGCCCAAAGGGCGAAGGCCCTATTGTTTTCCTTAGGATTATTTATTAGGGCCCAAGCCCAAAGGGCGAAGGCCCTATTGTTTTCCTTAGGATTATTTATTATTAGGGCCCAAGCCCTAAGGGTGAAGGCCCTATTGTTTTCCTAAGGATTATTAGGGCCCAAGCCCTAAGGGCGAAGGCCCTATTGTTTTCCTAAGGATTATTAGGGCCCAAGCCCTAAGGGCGAAGGCCCTATTGTTTTCCTAAGGATTATTTATTATTAGGGCCCAAGCCCAAAGGGCGAAGGCCCTATTGTTTTCCTTAGGATTATTTATTAGGGCCCAAGCCCAAAGGGCGAAGGCCCTATTGTTTTCCTTAGGATTATTTATTATTAGGGCCCAAGCCCAAAGGGCGAAGGCCCTATTGTTTTCCTTAGGATTATTAGGGCCCAAGCCCAAAGGGCGAAGGCCCTATTGTTTTCCTAAGGATTATTTATTATTATTAGGGCCCAAGCCCAAAGGGCGAAGGCCCTATTGTTTTCCTAAGGATTATTTATTATTATTATTAGGGCCCAAGCCCAAAGGGCGAAGGCCCTATTGTTTTCCTAAGGATTATTTATTAGGGCCCAAGCCCAAAGGGCGAAGGCCCTATTGTTTTCCTTAGGATTATTTATTATTATTATTAGGGCCCAAGCCCAAAGGGCGAAGGCCCTATTGTTTTCCTTAGGATTTTTTATTATTTATTAGGGCCCAAGCCCTAAGGGCGAAGGCCCTATTGTTTTCCTAAGGATTATTTATTAGGGCCCAAGCCCTAAGGGCGAAGGCCCTATTGTTTTCCTAAGGATTATTAGGGCCCAAGCCCTAAGGGCGAAGGCCCTATTGTTTTCCTAAGGATTATTAGGGCCCAAGCCCAAAGGGCGAAGGCCCTATTGTTTTCCTAAGGATTATTTATTATTATTATTATTATATTATTATTAGGGCCCAAGCCCTAAGGGCGAAGGCCCTATTGTTTTCCTAAGGATTATTTATTAGGGCCCAAGCCCAAAGGGCAAAGGCTCTATTGTTTTCCTTAGGATTATTAGGGCCCAAGCCCTAAGGGCGAAGGCCCTATTGTTTTCCTAAGGATTATTAGGGCCCAAGCCCTAAGGGCGAAGGCCCTATTGTTTTCCTAAGGATTATTAGGGCCCAAGCCCTAAGGGCGAAGGCCCTATTGTTTTCCTAAGGATTATTTATTAGGGCCCAAGCCCTAAGGGCGAAGGCCCTATTGTTTTCCTAAGGATTATTTATTATTCTTCTTCTTCTTATTCTTCTTCTTCTTATTCTTCTTCTAATTATTTTTTTACTACCTTTTGGACACTTTTGGAGGCCTTAACATGCTCAAAAACTCCTGAAACTTTGCACACATGTCAGAACCCGCGGCCACCAGGGCCGGGCTGAAGATGGTACCCGGGCGTGGCAGGGGGGCTCGACAGCGCCCCCTGGAACGGGGTCCGAAAACATGGTCCATAAATCAAACACGCTTGCATGTAATAATATGAAACTCGGTACACATGTAGATCTCATCGTTTCATATATACTTCGCACTCTAACTTTTTACCCCAGCCCAACAGGAAGTCGGCTATTTAGGCTTGTTTGGAAAACGCATGCAATGGAATGTGAAGTACTCCTCCTAGAGAATTCAAACACACGGCACGAAACTCGGTCAGCGTGAAGTCAAGACATTGAGGATGAAAGTTTGCGAGGGGATTTTTGATATCTCGAACGGTTTGGCCGTGGCGAGGAAACGAAATTATGGCGAGAAACGTGAAACGGGAAGTGTGTCATAACTACTGCATACATTAACTGATCTTGATGAAACTTCAGCAGTGTGTTCGTTGTAAGAGCCCGATCACATGGATGTGACTATTGTGAGTCAAAGTTATAGCGCCACCAACTGGCAGCAGGAAGTGTGTCACTTTCAAAATGCTTTGAAATCACCCTCTTATTTTTACCCGATTTGCTTCAAACTTCATCTGTATAATGTAAATACATGGCAGATGTAGACCTGTGAATGGATTCTTGATATCTTTGAAACTGTTGCTGTGGCAATCCATCAAACTTTAATATTCTTTTTGGATGCTTTTGAGACTCTTAGCATGCCTGAAATTGCTTAAAATTGCATGAAACTCGACAGACAGATCACATTTATTAGCCAGGTGACATGTGCATAGTTTCAGAAACGGGCGTGGTGCAGGGACTCAGTAGCGCCACCTTTTGACAAAAGTGGGGGGGTTAGTTTCATCTAGAGTTACAAAAATCTGTATTTATATAGTTCTCCTCCAGCCAGACAACTTTCTAATTTACAGTCATTAGCAATAACCAAGAGGAAGTCAGATATTTTGGTTTGAATATGGTCATTTCTCTCTGAGCCTACGTCTCTGTGACTGCTCTCTGTGTGTGTGTGTGTGTGTGTGTGTCTGTGAGTGTGGGAAGGGGGAGGGGGAGTGGGGCTATGTGCCTGCTCTCTGTGTGTGTGTGTCTGTGAGTGTGGGAAGGGGGAGGGGGAGTGGGGCTATGTGCCTGCTCTCTGTGTGTGTCTGTGAGTGTGGGAAGGGGGAGGGGGAGTGGGGCTATATTAACCATTTCACTGCTGTGTGGTTTGGCCTTCATTAAAAAGAAAATAAATGTCTTAAGCCTTGTATTTTTTAAATACGTTTTTTTAATAAAGGCATATAACAGACATGCTGCATTTAAATTTTTTTAATAAAACATTGTTTTTTATGTTTTTCAAGCCATTTGATTTATGAGGACTTTTGAAATGTCCTCATAAACCACCCATAAGTTGTAATACCAGTGTAATACACATGCCATTATACAAATTTGTGTCCTCATAAATCACATAAACCAACCCACACACACATCAAATTGACGGTGGGTGGCAATAGTATATTTAAAAGACTTGATGTGTGTGTGTGTGAGAGAGAGAGAGAGAGAGAGAGAGAGAGAGAGAGAGAGAGAGAGAGAGAGAGAGAGAGGGGAGAGAGAGAGAGAGAGAGAGAGAGAGAGAGAGAGAGAGAGGAGAGAGAGAGAGAGAGAGAGAGGGGAGAGAGCATAATTTTTTTTTATTTTTTTTATTTTTTTTCATGTGCTTGTCCTCCGGACAAGTAAATCTGTCATTCACTTGTCTGAGAAAAAAATTGCTTGTCCGGATTTATTTATTTATTTATTTATTTATTTATTCTGAAGCAATATTCTCATCAGTGTTCAATCAGCTTTGATATTTAAATCGGCATATTGTAATATCTGCATTGAATGTTGTGGATATTGACTAAGAATATTGAATATTATGTATGTTATCAATCACCCTAAATGCAATACGGTGTTAGTTATATATCTTAAAGTGCGATACTGTCGCATAATAGTGTCCCATGAAGGGCATCCCCTCCCCCAATATTATTAAATGTCCTATTAGTGTCTTATTATTCTAAATAATTGAATTTATTGATCAAATTTAGGAATTTAAAATGAAAGATGAAGCATAGGCTATCTATTCCATTAAGTACTAGTACTTATTCATTAACGACTAGTGCTTATTCTGTTTAGAATATTCAAAGTGCTTATTCAATTTGTATGCTTATTAATACGCCTGTGAAGAGACGACTCAACGCCGGCGATATGTTATGCCTAAATTAATACATGATTAACTAACTGTATTTTTCTATGTACATTTCTGAAATGCACTTTCTGTAAAGCTGCTTTGAGACATTGTGAAAAGCGCTATACAAATAAATTTGAATTGAATTGAATTGAATTATATTTTCAGAGCAGAAAATTCGATTTTTCTGCTTATTCAATATTGCATCTAAAATGTAAGTGACTTGACGTGTGTGTGTGTGTGTGTGTGTGTGTGTGTGTGTGTGTGTGTGTGTGTGTGTGTGTGTGTGTGTGTGTGTGTGTGTGTGTGTGTGTGTGTGTGTGTGTGTGTGTGTGTGTGAGAGAGAGATTCACGATTCGTTCGAACGACTGAGTCATTCATGAATGAGACAGGTATGGATTGGTCATTGAATCTAGGGTTTGCGATGTCTACCAATTTGGCATCAGACGATGTGTACAGTGAAACATCGCGATGGATGTTTTTTTACCCGATTTGCTTCAAACTTCATGTGCATAATGTAGACACATGCCAGATGTAGACCTGTGAAAGGATTATTGATATCTTAGACACTGTTGCCATGGCAATGCATCAAACATTAATATTCCTTTTTTTAAGCTTTTTCATGCTTTTTTATGCTTTCGGGCACTTTTGGGGTTCTTAACGTGCTCGAAAACTCTTGAAACTTTGCACACAGGACAAAACCCGCGGCCATCAGGGCCAGGCTGAAGCTGGTACCCGGGCGTGGCAGGGGGGCTCGACAGCGCCCCCTTGAACGGGTCCGACAATTTGGTCCATATATCCAACACGCTTTACCCTATTTGCTTCAAACTTGATGTGTATAATGTAGACACAAGCCAGATGTAGACCTGTGAAAGGATTGTTGATATCTTAGATGCTGTTGCCGTGACAACGCATCAAACTTTAATATTCTTTTTGGATACTTTTGAGATTCTTAGCGCACTTTTGGGGCCCTTAACATGCTCAAAAACTCTTGAAACTTTGCACACGGGTCAGAAACCGTGGCCATCAGGGCCGGGCTGAAGCTGGTACCCGGGCGTGGCAGGGGGGCTCGACAGCGCCCCCTGGAACGGGGTCCGAAAACTTGGTCCATAAATCAAACAGGCTTTACCCGATTTGCTTCAAACTTGATGTGTATAATGTAGACACATGCCAGATGTAGACCTGTGAAAGGATTGTTGATATCTTAGATGCTGTTGCCGTGACAACGCATCAAACTTTAATATTCTTTTTGGATACTTTTGAGATTCTTAGCACACTTTTGGGGCCCTTAACATGCTCAAAAACTCTTGAAACTTTGCACACGGGTCAGAAACCGCGGCCATCAGGGCCGGGCTGAAGCTGGTACCCGGGCGTGGCAGGGGGGCTCGACAGCGCCCCCTGGAACGGGGTCCGAAAACTTGGTCCATAAATCAAACACGCTTGCATGTAATAATATGAAACTTGGTACACATATAGATCTCATCGATTCATATATCCTTTGTACTTTTACTTTTTACCCCAGCCCAACAGGAAGTCGGCTATTATGGTTTGTTTGAAAGCGTATGCCCCTGGAATTCGATATACTACTCCTAGAGAATTCAACCAATCGCCACGAAACTCAGTCAGCATGAAGTCAAGACATTGAGGATGAAAAATTGCCAGGGGATTTTTGATATCTCGAACGGTTTGGCCGTGGCGAGGAAACGAATTTATGGCGAATAATGGAAACAGGAAGTGTGTTATAACTTCTGCATACATTAACTGATCTTGATGAAACTTCAGCAGTGTGTTCGCTGTAAGAGTCCGATCACATGGATGTGACTATTGTGAGTCAAAGTTATAGCGCCACCAACTGGCAGCAGGAAGTGTGTCACTTCCTAAAGGCTTTGAAATCACCCTCTTATTTTTACCCGATTTGCTTCAAACTTCATCTGTATAATGTAAATACACTGCAGATGAAGACCTGTGAAGGGATTCTTGATATCTTTGAAACTGTTGCTGTGGCAACGCATCAAACTTTAATATTCTTGTTTGATGCTTTTGATGCTCTGAGTCAATATGGCAAGCCGTTTTAACATTTAATCATTTTAACCTAGTAGTCTCTTTTTTCATGCAACTAGTACTTATTTTTTAGATACTAGTATCTATTCCATTAAGTAATAGTACTTATTCATTAGCGACTAGTGCTTATTCTTTAGTACTAGTGCCTATTCTTTAGATAGTAGTGCTTATTCTTTAGATATTCTTTTGAATACGTATTAGTAGCTAATGAATAAGTACTGGTATCTATTTAATAGGTACTAGTATGTAATGACTTAGAACTAGTATTTATTGAATAAATACTAGTATCTATTAATAGGTGCTATTATCTAAAATGTCATTTTCTCTCTCTCTCTCTCTGAGCCAATATGGCAAGCCGTTTTAACATTTAATCATTTTAACATACTAGTCTCTATTTTCATGCTACTAGTACTTATTTTTTAGATATTAGTATCTATTCCATTAAGTACTAGTACTTATTCATTAGCGACTAATGCTTATTCTGTTTAGAATATTCAAAGTGCTTATTCAATTTGTATGCTTATTTATATTTTCAGAGCAGAAAATCCGATTTTTCTGCTTATTCAATATTGCATCTAAAATGTGACTTGACGTGTGTGTGTGTGTGTGTGTGTGTGTGTGTGTGTGTGTGTGTGTGTGTGTGTGTGTGTGTGTGTGTGTGTGTGTGTGTGTGGTGTGTGTGTGTGTGTGTGTGTGTGTGTGTGTGTGTGTGTGTGTGTGTGTGTGTGTGTGTGTGTGTGTGTGCGCGTGTGTGTGTGTTGTGTGTGTGTGTGTGTGTGTGTGTGTGTGTGAGAGAGAGATTGTGTCTGTTACAGTGACAAGAGTTTTTAAGCCTTGTCTTTTTGGATATATATATATTTTTTATAAAAAAAAATGTGCATACAACCCATGTATTTCAAATGTATTGTTTGCTTTAAATTAAATTAAGATTGTATGTTTGGTAATTGAACCTAAATAAATGTAAAATGAATGTGCTATATTTCAGATCAATATATTTGTTTTCCTTCATTTTAATCAACACTAACTGTCACGTTTTGATGTATTTAGTTCTGTTTTGTATCTTGTCTTCCCCTGTCTTTTGTGATTTTTGGTTTAGTCCTGTTAGTTTTCCCGCTCCTCGTTTGTGTCAATTTTCTGCACCTGTTTTCAGTTAATTATCTTGTTTGGTTCAGTGTATTTAAGCCCTGTGTTTTCCCTGAGTGTTTGTCGATCGTCGTCTATGTGTGGTTGTGTGTAAACCCTGAAGTCCTGGAGTTTTGTTCTTGTTTCATTTTGGAAAGTTTCATTTTGTTATTAAAAGTCTTATATTGAAGCTTCCGTGTCCTCGTCTTCGGTCACCTGCACAGCAACCCTGACAGAACGATCGACCTACTAAAAGAAAAAGAAGATGAGCCAGAGGAGATGTAAACCGAGGAAGAACAAGGAGGTGGACCCCATTCACACACCTATCCTCTTCCAAGAGGAACTCTCTCTGGAGGAATATGCAGGGCTGTACATTGGTCTCTATGATGATGTGTCGATGGAGGAAGAGGAACTAACAAAGAGTTTCTGGGGTGGTCTGAAGGACCCATTGGCCCAGATAATTCTTGTCAAGGACCTCCATCTATCCTTCCTGGAGTTTGTGGATCACACGCTGTGGGCGTGTGGATCCAGCTACCTTGTAGAAGATCTACCACTCCAGCCAGCTCCAAGCCCGCCAACGCCTGAGCACATCACCTGCACGCCAACGCCTGAGCCCATCGCCTGCCCGCCAGAGCCTGCACACCGCATCAGCCCTGCCGCCAGATCGGTCCATGGACTTCCCCGGCTGATGTCCTGTATGACTGATCCCCCACTGATGTCAGTGCGATTAGCCAGGAGGATGGCTGCCGAGGCTGGGGTTCACGTCAACCACATCCAGCCAGATCCTGAGCCCGTCGCCTGCCCGCCAGAGCCTGAGCCCGTCGCCTGCCCGCCAGAGCCTGAGCCCGTCGTCTGCCCGCCAGAGCCTGAGCCCGTCGCCTGCCCGCCAGAGCCTGAGCCCAGCCCCAAGCTCCCTGAAATGCTGGTTCCGTCCAGTTCCGAGTCCCCTGATGTGCTGGTCCCGTCCAGTTCCGAGTCCCCTGATGTGCTGGCCCCGTCCAGTTCCGAGTCCCATGAAGCGCCAGAGCCAGAGCCCGTTGACCCAGCGCCAGAGCCAGAGCCCGTTGACCCAGCGCCAGAGCCAGAGCCCGTTGACCCAGCGCCAGAGCCCGTTGACCCAGAGCCAGAGCCCGTTGACCCAGCGCCAGTGCCAGAGCCCGTTGACCCAGACCCAGAGCCCGTTGACCCAGAACCCGTTGATCCAGCGCCCGTTGATGTCAAGTCAGTTCCCGATCCTGAGCCTGTCCTCCCCAAGAAAATTTTGGGGGGGCGCTATACGCCTTCGCCGTGGCCGGCCAAAGATCCATGGAGGCCTGAAAAAATAACACCGCCATGGCCACCCGAAGGGTCCTCACCGCCATGGCCACCCGAAGGGTCTTCACCACCACGACCGCCGGAAGGGTCTTCACCGCCGTGGCCACCCGAAGGGTCTTCACCGCCATGGCCACCTGAAGGGTCTTCACCGCCGTGGCCACCTGAAGGGTCTTCCCCGCCGGGGCCATCCGAAGGGACTGCTCCGCCCTGGCCACGCCCACAGCCTGCACTGCCGTGGCCACGCCCACAGCCTGCACCGCCGTGGCCACGCCCACAGCCTGCACCGCCGTGGCCACGCCCACAGCCTGCTCCGCCGTGGCCACGCCCACAGCATGCTCCGCCCTGGCCACGCCCACAGCCTGCTCCGCCCTGGCCACGCCCACAGCCTGCTCCGCCCTGGCCACGCCCACAGCCTGCTCCGCCCTGGCCACGCCCACAGCCTGCTCCGCCCTGGCCACGCCCACAGCCTGCTCCGCCCTGGCCACGCCCACACCTGCTCCGCGTGGCCCCCCCAGCCTGCTCCGCCTGGAGGCTTCCCGGACTTGCACCATGCCCTCGTCAGCCTCCAGGGCGCCCACCCTCCCACCCCTTTGGATGTTATACGCGCGAGGACGCGCCTTCGGGGAGGGGGGAGGTACTGTCACGTTTTGATGTATTTAGTTCTGTTTTGTATCTTGTCTTCCCCTGTCTTTTGTGATTTTTGGTTTAGTCCTGTTAGTTTTCCCGCTCCTCGTTTGTGTCAATTTTCTGCACCTGTTTTCAGTTAATTATCTTGTTTGGTTCAGTGTATTTAAGCCCTGTGTTTTCCCTGAGTGTTTGTCGATCGTCGTCTATGTGTGGTTGTGTGTAAACCCTGAAGTCCTGGAGTTTTGTTCTTGTTTCATTTTGGAAAGTTTCATTTTGTTATTAAAACTCTTATATTGAAGCTTCCGTGTCCTCGTCTTCGGTCACCTGCACAGCAACCCTGACACTAACTTTATTCTCATCTGAATTATGAATAACTTATTTCTGTATAAAATAAAAAATCCCGAATAATCCAGACCAACCAGAGCACACTATTTCTACAACATCATCAGTGTTGAAGCGGGACTACCAGAGCCGTTCGGCAGATAGCGAGCAGATATTTTGTGTCACGTCGTGCACAATAACCCTAAAGGCACCAGGGTGGCGATGCCACCGGCTTTATATATATATATATATATATATATATATATAAATATAATATAATAGCTGCGAGCAGCGATGAAGGGCCAAAGCCGGCGGTACCGCCACCCTGGTGCACCAGGGTTGCGGTGCCACCGGCTTGGGCCCGTAATCGCTGCTCGCAGCTATATTTTATTATTATTATTATTATTATTATTTTTCTTCTACCTTTTGGACACTTTTGGAGGCCTTAACATGCTCAAAAACTCCTGAAACTTTGCACACGGGTCAGAACCCGCGGCCATCAGGGCCGGGCTGAAGCTGGTACCCGGGCGTGGCAGGGGGGCTCGACAGCGCCCCCTGGAACGGGGTCCGAAAACTTGGTCCATAAATCAAACACGCTTGCATGTAATAATATGAAACTTGGTACACATATAGATCTCATCGATTCATATATCCTTTGTACTTTTACTTTTTACCCCAGCCCAACAGGAAGTCGGCTATTATGGTTTGTTTGAAAGCGTATGCCCCTGGAATTCGATATACTACTCCTAGAGAATTCAACCAATCGCCACGAAACTCAGTCAGCATGAAGTCAAGACATTGAGGATGAAAAATTGCCAGGGGATTTTTGATATCTCGAACGGTTTGGCCGTGGCGAGGAAACGAATTTATGGCGAATAATGGAAACACACGGCACATGTAGACCTGAGAAAGGATTATTGATATCTTAGATACTGTTGCCGTGGCAACGCATCAAACTTTAATATTCTTGTTTGATGCTTTTGATGCTCTGAGCCAATATGGCAAGCCGTTTTAACATTTAATCATTTTAACCTACTAGTCTCTATTTTCATGCTACTAGTACTTATTTTTTAGATACTAGTATCTATTCCATTAAGTACTAGTACTTATTCATTAGCGACTAGTGCTTATTCTTTAGATACTAGTGCTTATTCTTTAGATATTCTTTTGAATACGTATTAGTAGCTAATGAATAAGTACTAGTATCTTTTAATAGTTACTATTATCTAAAATGTCATTTTCTCTCTCTCTCTCTCTCTCTCTCTCTCTCTCTCTCTCTCTCTCTCTCTCTCTCTCTCTCTCTTCCTCTCTGAGCCAATATGGCAAGCCGTTTTAACATTTAATCATTTTAACATACTAGTCTCTATTTTCATGCTACTAGTACTTATTTTTTAGATATTAGTATCTATTCCATTAAGTACTAGTACTTATTCATTAGCGACTAGTGCTTATTCTGTTTAGAATATTCAAAGTGCTTATTCAATTTGTATGTTTATTTATATTTTCAGAGCAGAAAATCAGATTTTTCTGCTTATTCAATATTGCATCTAAAATGTAAGTGACTTGACGTGTGTGTGTGTGTGTGTGTGTGTGTGTGTGTGTGTGTGTGTGTGTGTGTGTGTGTGTGTGTGTGTGTGTGTGTGTGTGTGTGTGTGTGTGTGTGTGTGTGTGTGTGTGTGTGTGTGTGTGTGTGTGTGTGTGTGTGTGAGAGAGAGAGAGAGATTGTGTCTGTTACAGTGACAAGAGTTTTTAAGCCTTGTCTTTTTGGATATATATATATTTTTTATTAAAAAAATGTGCATACAACCCATGTATTTTAAATGTATTGTTTGCTTTAAATTAAATTAAGATTGTATATTTGGTAAATGAATGTGCTATATTTCAGATCAATATATTTGTTTTCCTTCATTTTAATCAACACTAACTTTATTCTCATCTGAATTATAAATAACTTATTTCTGTATAAAATAATAAATCCTGAATAATCCAGACCAACCAGAGCACACTATTTCTACAACATCATCAGTGCTGAAGCGGGACTACCAGAGCCGTTCGGCAGATAGCGAGCAGATATTTTGTGTCACGTCGTGCACAATAACCCTAAAGGCACCAGGGTGGCGGTGCCACCGGCTTTTTATATATATATATATCATACTTACTATATATATATATATATATATATACATATATATATATATATATATATATATCAGTTCAGTTCAAGTTTATTGTCATATGCATATTAGTACAGAGTACCACAGCAATGAAATACAAAGTGCCTTAGCACTCTCTCAGCACCAGTCAATAAATAATTAAAAAAAATTAAATAAAATTTAAATTTAAACCTCTGCTCAAACCTCAACCCTCCTTCCTCTTGTACTATCGTTCAGTAACCTTACAACCTGTGGGTAAAAACTGTCCCTAAAACGTGATGTGCGCGTTGGGATGCTCTGCAAACGTCTCCCTGATGGAAGTTGGGAGAAGAGATTGTGTGCCGGATGACTAACATCCTGAATAATGCTTAGTGCCTTCTTTGTGCTGCGTTTCCAATAAATGTTTTGGAGCGATTCTAGTGGAACCCAATAATTTTGGATGCAGTTTTAACCACCTTTGTCAGTAGATTTAATTCATGTGAAGTAGCCCTGCCAAACCACACTGTGATGTTACCTGTCAATATGCTCTCAATTGTACAACGGTAAAAATTTAGTAAAATGTGGAGTGACATACCATATTTCTTGAGACACCTCAAGAAATAAAGCCTCTGATGTGCCTTCTTAACGGTACAAGTGATATGAAAAGACCATAGAAGGGAATCTGAAATATGGATGCCTAAAAACTTAAAAGTGTTAACAATTTCGACTGCAGAGTTATTAATGTAGACAGCTGCATGTGTGGGTTTATTTCTTCTAAAATCTATGATGACCTCCTTAGTTTTCCCCACATTAAGGGACAGATTATTTCTTTGGCACCACATGATCAAATTACTCACTTCATCCCTATAGGCAGTTTCATTATTGCTCTCAATGAGTCCTACCACAGTAGTATCGTCTGCAAATTTTACAATTCTATTTGTGGGATGTTTTGCAATACAGTCATAGGTATACAGACTATATAATAGAGGACTAAGACAGCAACCTTGAGGTGCTCCGGTATTTAACACTATAGAGGCTGAGTATGTAGTGCCTACTCTAACTGTCTGGGGACGGCCTGTTAGAAAGTCCTGTATCCACCTGCAGATGGAATTACAGAGGCCCAGGTCTAACAACTTAGATATTAAAATAGAAGGTCTGATGGTATTGAAGGATATAGGTATTGATGGTATTGAAGGAAATATATATATATATATATATATATATATATATATATATATATATATATTATATATATATATATATATATATATATATATATATATATAGTAAGTATGTGTTTGTGGTACAGCCGCGGATCAGTTATTCACTGCTGCTGACGCATCATGTGAAAAACACTCTCGCACGCGCTGCTCCTGCACGGCAAACGGAGTATGTTTGAAACGGGCGTTAGATCAACCTACAGTTCTTAGAAACGTATATGTGTCACGCACATTATAACGATTTTTTTTCGTAAAACAGCAGCTCTCATCTTGGTTGTTTATAGCGGATGCGGGTGAGCAGCCGTAAACCGGAAACTGATATGCCGGCTTCTGACAATAGCGGAAGTTCGGTTGAGAGATCGTATATCACAAACGCAACTTTTTTTTGTACAATATTGTTTGTATCTACATATATTTTGTATAATAGAGAGCAATTTTCACTGACAGCAGCCACGAATTATATATATCACAATCATATATCACGAACGCAAATTTTTTTGTACAATATTTTTTGTGTGTGTATATATATATATATATATATATATATATATATATATAGGGAATGCGGAGGTACGTCACGCCGTGTTGCATTATGGGACGTGGCCGCCATCTTTACAGGCACGATCTCTGTTTACCTTCGGTATAATTTGGCTAAAACGAGGTAAAATTGAAGAAGAACGGAAGAAATGGAGATGTTTAAAGAAAAAGAGAAGGGACACTACTGGGATAAACTAAATGCCACTGTCAAAAAACTATTTGGACAAACTATCCGCGATATAAAACGTTAATACATCTGATTTAGTTTTGGTGTTCGAAGCCTCCCTTACAAAAAATAACTGCAGTAAAATGAAGTACAACTGCAGTAAAACTGCAGTTCAAAGCAGTATAATTGCAGTACAATGAAGTACAACTGTAGAGTTGCAGTATTAACGAAGTATAACTGCAGTATAGATACAATGTGACTGCAGTACATTGAAGTACAACTGCAGTAAAACTGCAGTACAAAAAGTACAACTTCAGAATAGTGAAGTAAAACTGCAGTACAACTGTAGATTAGCAGTATTAATGAAGTATAACTGCAGTATAGATACAATGTGACTGCAGTACGTTGAAGTACAGCTGCAGTAAAACTGCAGTACAAAAAGTACAACTTCAGAATAGTGAAGTAAAACTGCAGTACAACTGTAGATTTGCAGTATAATGAAGTAACTTAGCCTAGATACAATAACTGCAGTTCAGTGATACACTTTAAAAAGTGATAGACTTAAAAAAAAAAACACTTATCTAATTTTTTTTTTTTTAATTAGCTTTTTGTTTTTATTGGGCTCTCAGGCAATGATATCAGTTTAGTTGCCATTAAAAAGTGAAACTACTAACCTAAACAAAGGAGCTTTATATGAAAAAAAAGGCAGATGAACTTTTTGGTTTTTGCATCTGAAGTCTTGGCCTACCATTAAATATTAATATTACACTGTACTGCAGTTATGCTGTATGTGCGACACATAGCCCATGTGACCAGAGCTTCCTTCGCGCGAACGCGCCGCGGGCGTTGTCATGACAACGAGTCTCGAGAGCAGCTGATGCTCATTACGGTCAGTCAGCGTCTTTCCGCGTAGTGTCTGCTATTTTATACGGTTTGGTTGATTTCCTCACTGAAATTATCGTTCATATACGTTCATATTTATGAACTATCATAATTAAAACACAAAGACATGACAGCATTACTCGTGGTGACGGCCATTCACAAGTGGGACGAAAGAGAAGCGTTTTCTGGAAGAAAAGAAGTTCATTGCGCGAGGCCTTGTCAAGTCATTCAGCTTAGAGGTGAGTATAACATATAATGTCCTCATATCTCTCTCTTTTTTTATTTTAGATTGGTGTAAAAAAGACTTTACGTATATGTTGTTCAACCCGGTGGGAAAATAAGAGGAAATGCCGCTTCCATACTGTAACGTTAGCAGTTTTACCATTCTCCGGTTTTACACTGTTTAGTGTTAACTGCGTCACTGCAGATTGTGTAACGTTAGCAACTTATGTTTGCACTTTGCAGCATTATTGTCTTTATCACTTTTAACACTTTTTTTTAAAACTATCTGTATTGTATAAAGTGTTATACATAATGTTGACTTTACTTAAATTGTTTCAATTTAATATCAGGAATATTTGAAATATCAGACACTAACTTACTGGAAAATACAAGCAAATATGTTCAGTAGTTTGACATTAATGTGCAGAAAAGGATTTTTTAGGCTAACTTTTTTGTGTGATTGCTATTTCCGGGAAAATGTACTGGTAACAACTAAAAACAGAAGATAATGTCTGCGGTGAAACAATGCACTCACAGCCTTTAAAAATTGTGTGTCTGCTTTTTTCCAGAAATGCAATGTTATTGGGCAAATTGCATAGACTGTCAATGGAGTGACAGAAAGCTCTCAGATTTCATCAAAAAGATCTTCAATTGTTCCCCGTGTCTTGCAGGGTTGGAATGACATGAGGGTGAGTAATTTAACTTTTTATCAAGTGTTCAAACTCCTTATTAAAGGATTAGTTCACTTTTTAAAAAACTTTTGCTGATAATTTACTCTCCCCCATGTCATCCAAGATGTACACGTCTTTCTTTCTTCAGTCCAAAAGAAATTAAGGTTTTTGATGAAAACATTCTAGGATTTTCTCCATATAATGGACTTCAATGGGACCCAAACATTTCAAGGTCCAAATGACAGTTTCAGTGCAGCTTCAAATGACTTTAAACGACACCAGACGATGCATAAGGGTCTTATCTTGCAAAACGATCGGTCATTTCTAAAATAAATAAATAAAAAAGTACGTTTTATGCCTTGCTCTGTTCCGTGATGCGCGGTCATGACTCTCCTGTTCGAACTCGTTCATCAAAATGAACGAATCTTTTTTTCGAGTCATTTCGTTCTTTCAACAAACAAAATGTCATGAGAGTCATGAGCGCATCACGGAACAGAGCAAGGCATAAAGCTTACTTTTTTATTTATTTATTTTAGAAATGACCGATCGTTTTGCAAGATAAGACCCTTATTCATCGTCTGGTGTCGTTTAAAGTCATTTGAAGCTGCACTGAAACTGTCATTTGGACCTTGAACCGTTTGGCACCCAGTGTATTACATTACAAGAAAAATCCTAGAATGTTTTCATCAAAAACATTAATTTCTTTTCGACTGAAGAAAGACAGACATGGACATCTTGGATGACATGGGGGTGAGTAAATTATCAGCACGTGACGACCGTGAACATAACATGAGCGCCAGCAACTTCCAGCTGTGTGGAGGAAAAAGACGCGTTTCAGTATGAAGTTCTCTTTCAGGCTTGAACAAACCATAACACGCACACAAATTAGGCCAAACTGTCCGTTTTGTCGAGTGTCCCCATAAGAGCAGTCTTAAATGATTTAAATAAAGTCTTAAATTAACGTGGAGATTTGTGAGAAAATGGGGATGCGTGTCGGATTGCATCTCTATCAGCAGCGGCTGGTCTTAAAGTGTCATTAATGTTAATCAAAGAACAAAGGTAAGAGAGTAAATGACTCACTCAGACCTGGAGCCAGGAGGATTATTATAGCCTAATAATCATCGGTAGCCTAATAATCATCAATGCACTCCTATCTTTTTACACATCTCCGGCGAACGGCTTCTTCACGCAAAAGAAAAACTCTTGAAAACTCTCATAAAGCGCAGTGAAATTCAGCGACCTATGGCTTTTCCTGATGGATCGTGTTTGTTCCTTAACTTCATTTTATACGTGCAACTCGCATAGCCTATAAGGACACTGACAGCATGCTGACAGACAGGACAAATACATTTGGTCAAAGAAAATTAAGCAATAAATAGGCCTACAGTTTTGTGGCTCTTTAATGTGTCATGACAGATTGCCTCAGTTAAAGCCAAGTTAACTGACGTTAATCTACTAACTCTCCTGACTGCTTTGTCGGACAAAAATGGTGGATTTTGATTTGTCAGATCGCATTAAACTCCCTGCGAAGGATGAAATCCCTACTCCTAAAGACTGAAGTTTGAAGTCTGAACTTAAAAATAAAATGTGGCACAGGCATGTCATTTTATTCTCCTCATTTATTGTAAGTGAAAAAAATTATCAATTTTTCAGGGGTGAATGTCTGTCTACATTTGTAAAAATTATATTTATGGTAGAATAAAATGTTGTTTGTCTTTTGTATTGCCTTATCTACAACACATGAGGGTATTAAGGTAACAGTAGTACAGGAGAGAGACTTTATTTGATTTCTCTTCAGTAATCAAAATGTGTGTGTGTGTGTGTTTTATATATATATTTATTATGGGGGAAAATGTGTATAAATATCGGTATCGGCCAAAATGAGTTTGCAAATATCGGCATATCGAATATCGGCCAAAATCCTATAATTTGCATCCCTACCAAGTGTCTCACACAATCATAACAGACAGATGTGCATTTGAATGCACTACACTTGGTATTTGTTCAAAGGTTACAAGGAATTTGTAGAATGGTTTGTATGTATTTGTGAAATATTATCTTATTTATTTATTTGCAAAACACAATGCGTGTTACTCCACTGCATTTTCGCTCAAATTGACCTTTTCATTTGCACATTGCTTGCTTTGTTTACGAGTCGAGTTTTCCTTTACAAAGCAGATCGAGTTTGTTTACAAATGCTGGATTTGTTTGTTTAATTATGGCAAAATATTAATTCCATTGAATAACCCCTATTTCAAAAAACAGTGGCGTGTTCCTGCAAGAGATTAACTTGCAGATTCATTTTAAGCATAATATATGCCTGTGGAGAAGAGTAACTGAAAAGAGTGTCTCTGATTCTTCTTTGTTTGTTTATTACAGACTACTTCCAAAATCGTGTTTCCACATCTGAGATGAAGGCAGTGAAAAGAACGAAGTGGAATGAGAATAAGCTCTTCAAAAAACGCAACTTTTCTGAATAATGTGGGGGAATATTTATGCATGATTTGTAAATAAAAACTTTAAATACATTGTCTAACTCTCAGCCTGTTATTTGAAATAAAATAAAAAGTAAAATCACATTATTTGTTGCATTGCAGTTTGAGACATTCACTGTTTTGTACCTTAATTCATTATTGCAGATGTGTGAAAACTTATTTGGGATATTCTGGTTGTATTTCAATGGTATTTTACAGCATTTTATTAGTATTGCATTTCAGAAGTATTGTACTTAAGTCGTAATATGTATTGCAGTACTACCGTAGTTATATTGCAGTATTACCGCAGTTATATTGCAGTATTATTGCAATTATATTGCAGTATTATTGCAGTTATATTGCAGTACTACCGCAGTTATATTGCAGTATTACCGCAGTTATATTGCAGTATTATTGCAGTACTACCGCAGTTATATTGCAGTATTACCGCAGTTATATTGCAGTATTATTGCAGTACTACCGCAGTTATATTGCAGTATTATTGCAGTACTACCGCAGTTATATTGCAGTATTACCGCAGTTATTTTGCAGTATTATTGCAGTACTACCGCAGTTATATTGCAGTATTATTGCAGTAATACCGCAGTTATATTGCAGTATTATTGCAGTACTACCGCAGTTATATTGCAGTATTACCGCAGTTATATTGCAGTATTATTGCAGTATTACCGCAGTTATATTGCAGTATTATTGCAGTATTACCGCAGTTATATTGCAGTTATATTGAAATATTATTGCAGTTATATTGCAGTATTATTGTAGTACTATTCGGTGCAGTAACTGCAGTTGTACTCCAACTATACTGCAATATGCAGTTTTTTCGTGTCCAAAAAACTGCGTTTTCTACATGTAACAAAAACTGCAGTATTACTTCGAAAAAAACTGCAGTAATTTTTTGTAAGGGCTATGCTAAGTTGATTACTATTGTGCATAAAAATCAAGCTATTTTACCTGTACAGCAGCTCTCATAGTTAATGTCAGCTTGCTATTTTCAGCATATGTTAAGTTTTCATAGGTTGTGCAAGAAAAAAAATTGTACATTATAATGCCACAAGATGTGGTAACTTGTTAAATACAACTGTGCCTTATTGTCAACATTTAATGTTGACACGTGTAAAAATGAGAGTATTTGGTCGTTTATTTTAAAAGTTTGATGTATATAAGCCCATTGTTATGTGTACTTAAAGGGTCTTTGTGGTTGCAATCAGTACAGAAACAGAGAAGTCACTTAATGTATTTATTAAGCAGATATATAAAATCACGATTCACAGACATTTTTAAAAAAGGCATGTAAAAAGATGTACAGAACATCAAAGCAAATTGTTAATTGAAAATAAATATAATTTGATTCATGCAATGTGTCCTGACTTTATCATCTGCTGCTAACATTAACCGCAAATTCAACATCATTCATCAACTATCCTCCTAAATGTTAGTCATCGATGAATATACAATACACAACCTCTTGCTTTGTACAACTTTTAACAAACGTAGCATGCAGTGGAGGACAGTAAGTAAGTTTTTCCTCATGATTGCGGCGATCCGGCGTCTTCTCGTCAGCTCCTCGACCTGCTTCCCTTGTTGTTTTTTCCGAGAAAGAAAGGTGAAAAAACATACTCCGTTGTTCAGTTTCCTCCCTGAACGATCGTGTGACCTGCTATGGCAGTTGAACTGAACAACCATATCGACGTTTATTAAAATCTCGACAGAAAATCCAAACACAGCTTCCAACACATGCATTTAAATACAGCGGTATTGGGCGCGATCCTGTAAATATGGCGGCGGACCCATAATGCAACACGGCGTGACGTCATCTCCACATTCCCTATATATATATATATATATATATATATATATGTGATGCGATCTGGGAAAACCCGTCGGATGTCGCGCTTGTACATTTTCAGTAAAGTCTAAAAATAGATTGAATGTCAGTTTATTGTCAAATTTGGGTTTTCAATAAATTATTATTCTATAACATCTTGTTTATCATCTCTGAGTATATCTAGTGAAAATTCACTAGATTAGTGCAGAAAAATAGCGATTTATAGTGGCAAGCTGAAAAGACGTGTCTTTCTCTTTAAGAACACGCGCGGATCGGAGGTGCAAAAAAACAACAACAACGGCTATTTAGTTCTCCTTCTCTTAACACTACAAAGACAGTATCTCCTATCAAAATAAACCACATAACAGAATAAAGGTCCCGCCAGTCCTGTGTATACTACAACGGCACGCAAGTTCTCTTACGAGAGGTTCTCTCGTATTGCGTAAGCTAGCTTACGCTACGGGAAAGATTCCATCTTTCTGAGAAATTGAAGCCAAAAAATTATCCTATAATTTTGTATCCATTGTCAACGCAGTTCAGCTGCAGCAGACCATGAGAGGCTAGCTAGCCGCTCATTGGTTCGCTCACGGAGAACTGCTTAAGCCTATGAGGGGGCGCGCGTGAACCCGCGACCAATGAGAGTCTGACTCGCTCTCATTACGTCACCGCCCGCCGAAACGGGTGTGGACGAGACCATAAATACCCCGAAATAGGCTGAATAATCTGATTTTTTCATCCTTCAGCGACGCACCTGCATCTGCTGATCCTGAGAGAGAAGCCGCCGTCGTCGAAAAGGCACCTTCTAGCGAGCGTTTGGGAGACTGAGGAAGCCGGCCGACTTCGCCACCTTCAGCCGTCCTGTGAGCTAGCGCCATCCGACGGAGTGTATCCTTTACTGAGAGTTTCCTTATTGTATCTAAAAGAGCGAGCGTCTTTTTAAAGATGTCTCGAAATTCCTGCGGCTCATGCCGCGCTCCCCTCGAGGCTGGAGACCGCCACGTCATCTGCGCCCTCTGCCTCGGACCGGAGCACGCCGAAGTCGCCCTCGCCGATGGCGGCTGCGACCTCTGCGATACTATGCCTATGTTGACCCTGCGGGCTCGACTGTTGGCTGCAAAGAATGCTCCCAAGCCGCCTCTGTCTGCGCCGCGGAAGAAGAAACGCCGCGCTCAGAGGCCGCCGGAGCCCCAGCAAGAAGCGTTCATTCCGCCGGAGCCTGTAGCCTCCCGCTCTCCTTCTCCGCCGCTTCCGGACGAACAGTTGCCGCCGAGTGGCCGCTCTGTTGCCTCCGATGACGCCACGGACATCAAGGACACATGTTCGCTTCTCGCTTCCGACAGTGAGGATTGGTCCGGTTCTCAGGTCTCCTCGAACCGTGAATCGTCCAGGACTCGCGCTGGCATTGAAGAGGAGCTAATGCGCCTCCTCACACAGGCCGTCGAGCGCCTCGGTCTCGATTGGTCTCCTCCCCCCGAGCAGACCATCAACCGCATGGATGGCAGCTATTTCCGCCAGCGCTCGACTCCCGCTGCCAAGCGGGCTGCGCCCTTCCTGCCCGAGCTGCACGCTGAGCTCTCAAAGTCCTGGAATGCCCCGCTCTCTGCCAGATATAGCTCTGACTGTTCCACCCCGCTCCGCGTTGTGGACGGAGCCGCAGAGAAGGGCTACCTCACCATCCCTCCTGTTGAACACTTGGTCGCCGCACACTTATGCCCGCCCTCTGCTAGATGGCGCTCATCACCTGTGCTTCCCTCAAAAGCCTGCAGAGCGACTTCAAGTTTTCACGGCCGCGCATACTCAGCCGCCGGCCAGGCAGCGTCTGCACTCCACTCGATGTCCGTGCTGCAAATTCTGCAAGGCGATTTGCTGCGTGAGTGGGATGAGAGCGGAAAGAACCCCCCTTCTGTCGCGGATTTGAGGAGCGCCACGGACCTTGCCCTTCGCGCCACAAAGTCTGCTGCTCTAGCCCTGGGGAAATGCATGGCCGCCATCTGTGTGTCTGAGAGACACCTATGGCTCACTCTCGCCGACATGAGAGACTCCGAGCGCGCCGCCTTTCTCAACGCCCCGCTCTCTCCAGCCGGCCTCTTCGGATCTGCCGTCACGGGTATCGTTGACCGCTTCTCCGAAGTACAGAAAGCCTCGCAGGCCATGAACCTCTTTCTGCCTCGTCGCGCTAGCTCCTCTGCAGGCTGCCCACGTGAT
The DNA here is from genome assembly GCA_036326025.1 of Chrosomus eos. Lineage (NCBI taxonomy): Eukaryota > Metazoa > Chordata > Actinopteri > Cypriniformes > Leuciscidae > Chrosomus > Chrosomus eos. Next base: position 12,606,486 of record CM070838.1, read on the forward strand.
CAGCCTCCTGCACGAGCCCCACCCCAGCGCACAGCTCAGCACAACCAGACTGTTCAGCGACGCCAGGGCGGCCGCCCGCGTTCCCGCTCTGACAGCCGTCACAGTCCGCCGCCTCCTCGGGGGCCTCGGCCTAGAATTACGCTGAAACCTGAGCAACCAAAGTCTGCCTAGCACAGCTGAGAAGAAAAAGACGGCGCTCTCCCGCTGCGGCCGGACCGCCGTCAAAGATTTGCCCTCTGTTAGTCCCCGCCCAGGTGGCTACTACAGCAGTGTTTTCTGCCATAACCAAGCCGGTTTCCCTTCCCGCTTGCATGAGCACAAACGCCGTTTTCACGGCGACCCAGAGAAATCTAAAAAAGAGCATAAAAGCCTCTTGTGTACGAAATGTGCCCACAACACTGTGTTCACTCATACACAAAAGCACTTCAGTTCCCCTGTCTCACACAGAGTCCACTCTCATAAAGCGGGCCAGCCCCACTCGAGTCTCAGAGTACATAAGCGCGCCCACGAGCCCGTGTGCGCGTCCCACCTCTGCTCACTCTGTTACAGGGCCCTTAAACTCCTCTCCAAGTGTAAGTCCCGCTGTTATAAGCACTATCAGCGCGCTCACGCAGCCCGCGAAGTGCGGCAATGGGGACCATGTAGCCATTCACCCCCTAGCGTCACGCTTCAAAACGTGGGAAGCTATTCCGGGAATCTCCCAGTGGGTGTTAAGCACAATAAAGCTAGGCTATCGCTTACAGTTTCGTCGCCGCCCTCCTCGCTTCCGAGCGCGGCTAGAAACTACTGTGAACCCAGAAGCAGTGCCACTGCTCCGTTCAGAGATAGCGAGTCTGCTGTGCAAGAGGGCTATAGAGAGGGTGCCTCTGGCTATGAGCCAGGCTATGGGGTTTTACGGCCGTTATTTTCTTGTCCCCAAGAAAGACGGCGGTCTCAGACCAATATTAGACCTCAGATCTCTGAACAAAGCTCTCATAAAGAGACCGTTCAAAATGCTCACTATCAGGAAACTCCTCGCGCATGTGCGCCAGGGGGACTGGTTCATATCACTAGATCTGAAAGATGCATACTTCCAGATCCAGATAAATCCCCTTCACAGGCCATTCTTACGTTTCGCCTTTGAAGGCCAGGTTTATCAATACACCGTCCTACCGTTCGGCCTATCCCTGGCACCCCGTACGTTCACGAAGTGCATGGATACGGCGCTCGCCCCCCTGCGGAGTCAGGGGCTGCGAATACTGAACTACTTGGACGACTGGCTGATTTTGGCACAATCTCAGAGAGAGTTACTGTCTCATCGTACAGTTCTCCTCGAACATCTGAAAGCTTTGGGCCTCTCTGTCAACTGGACAAAGAGCGTACTACAACCCAGTCAGACTATCTCCTTCTTGGGTATAGAGCTGGACTCGGTCACGATGACGGCGCGTCTGTCGACGCAGCGCGCGCACCGTGTGCAGCGTCTCGCCGCATCTTTTCAGATGAACAGACTCACGCCTGTGAAAACCTTTCAGAGAGCGTTGGGTTGTATGGCCTCAGCCTCCGCGGTACTCCAGCTGGGGTTACTGCGCATGCGCCCGCTTCAGCTCTGGTTGAAGAGCCGTGTGTCTCACCGAGCGTGGACCACGGGCCACCAGCTGATAAAGGTAACGCAGACCTGTATCACAGCTCTGCAGCCATGGTTAGTGGCAGAATGGTTTCAGCGCGGCGTTTCCATGGGGACAGTTTCATGCCGAAAAGTCATCTCGACAGACGCCTCCAACAAGGGTTGGGGAGCGGTCTGCAAGGGCTCACCGGCCTTCGGCCCCTGGTCAGCCCAGGAGAGCCTCCTACACATAAACTGTTTGGAAATGTTGGCGGTCGAGAACGTGCGTTTTCTCCCGCGCATTCAGGGCCACCACGTGCTGATCCGTTCGGACAATATAGCCGTGGTCTCCTATCTAAACCGTCAGGGCGGAGTCAGATCCAGGAATCTTTTCCAGCTGACAGAACGCATCCTAGTTTGGTCTCAGTGTCACCTGCTCTCGCTCAGAGCGACGCACGTGCCGGGACAGCTGAACGACGGTCCAGACAGCCTGTCCAGGAACCCCATTCCCCCCGGGGAATGGTCCCTGCATCCTCTTACAGTTCAGAAACTGTGGCGTCTATTCTGCAGAGCAGAGGTGGACCTCTTCGCCTCGGCGGAGAACACCCACTGCCCAATATTTTTCTCAAGGAGCGAGGACGCGCTAGCCCAAACCTGGCCCAGCCGCCCGCTTTATGCTTTCCCTCCGGTCTCTCTGCTACCACAGGTGCTTCAGAGAATCAGAGAAGCGCAGCACTCGGTGCTCCTCATAGCCCCGCACTGGGAGGGTCAGACTTGGTTTCCGGAGCTCACGCAGCTATCACAGACAGCACCGTGGCCCATTCCAGTCAGAGCAGATCTCCTCTCCCAAGCTCGCGGCACGATCTGGCATCCCCACCCAGAGCGCTGGGCGCTACACGCGTGGGTGATCAACAACTACCCGTTGCTCTGCCAGAGGGAGTGTTAAACACGATCATACAGGCTAGAGCGGCTTCTACCAGAAGGCTCTATGCGTCAAAATGGTCCGTGTTCTCAAAGTGGTGCACCGAAAAGGGTCTGGACCCACGGTTATGCGAGGTTCCCTCCTTGCAAAATTTTCTCCAAGAGATGCTGGACAAGGGCAGATCCCCGTCCACTCTTAAGGTATATAAGGCAGCCGTCGCGGCGTTTGCTAAACCCCGGCGCGGCCAGTCACTGGGCAAAGACGGGCTGGTAGTCCGCTTCCTCAGGGGAGCTAGAAGGATGAACCCCCCTCGCCCCCCTTCGGTGCCGATTTGGGACCTGTCCATAGTTCTCGATGCTATGAAAGCTCCCCCATTCGAACCGTTAAGCACCGTGGACCCAAAGTACCTGTCGCTTAAGACCGTTTTTCTTCTCGCGCTCGCGTCAGTAAAACGGGTGGGAGACCTGCACGCGCTGTCCACCAGCGCGTCCTGTCTTGAGTTTGGACCTAATGACTCCTTAGTCGTTCTCAAACCTAGGCATGGCTATGTCCCCAAAGCGATTGGCACCCCGTTCAGGGCACAAGTTATATCCCTATCGGCTCTGCCTGCATCCTATAGCGAATCTGATTCTAATCTCCTATGTCCGGTCAGGGCCCTGAGATTATATGTTACTCGCACTGCTCCGGTCAGACGATCCGAGCAGCTTTTTGTTTCGTTCGGCGGGCGCACCAAGGGGTTGGCCGCCTCGAAACAGTCCCTATCCAGATGGATAGTTGATGCCATTGCAGCAGCATACGCATCAAAAGACCTGCCATGCCCTCTGGGCATCAGGGCTCATTCCACTAGAGGCATGGCCTCATCGTGGGCATGGTCCAGCGGAATTTCCATTCACGACATTTGCGTGGCAGCGGGATGGGCTTCCCCCTCCACCTTTGTCAGATTTTACAATCTGGAAGTACCCGCCTTGCAGGCTAAACTACTAGCAGTCTAGTATGTTTCAGCTCTTCTGGTTGAGCTGCACTATAGGGGGTTAATTACACAGACCGAGTTCGTTCTGTCCCTCTCTATAATGTGCTTATGTACTACACAATCACCGGCCCGCTCGCTGGCCTTTTTGTCTCAGGTACATATATTCATTCCCACTTACAGAGTTCCCCGGGGTGCCCCGCGGGACTAATAGTGGATGCTTAGCACGCACTGCGTTGACCAGGGGTTCCCGTAGCGTAAGCTAGCTTATGCAATACGAGAGAACCTCTCGTAAGAGAACGAATCGGTTACCTAACGTAACCTCGGTTCTCTCTAGATGAGGGAACGAGTATTGCGTTCCTGGCCGTGCTTGTGCTACTGGCGATTTTCGCTTCAGTATTAGAAAAAAACAGATTATTCAGCCTATTTCGGGGTATTTATGGTCTCGTCCACACCCGTTTCGGCGGGCGGTGACGTAATGAGAGCGAGTCAGACTCTCATTGGTCGCGGGTTCACGCGCGACCCCTCATAGGCTTAAGCAGTTCTCCGTGAGCGAACCAATGAGCGGCTAGCTAGCCTCTCATGGTCTGCTGCAGCTGAACTGCGTTGACAATGGATACTAAATTATAGGATAATTTTTTGGCTTCAATTTCTCAGAAAGATGGAATCTTTCCCGTAGCGTAAGCTAACTTACGCAATACTCGTTCCCTCATCTAGAGAGAACCGAGGTTACGTTAGGTAACCGATTCGTTTTTATTTATTTATTTTTATCCAGCGTTATGTGATGCGGAGCACAAGAGAACAACAGAGTCTGAAGCTGCTCGTTTAAAAGACCTTGCTCGCCTCTCAATCGTCCAATTTCAAAACGGTTTTCACAGGATGAATTTTGAGTTTGTAAGCTTTCGAATGATACCTAATCTATGATTATTACTAAAATATGTGATATGAAAAAAGGCAATAAAAACAAAGAGCGCCCGTCGTCCCGCTATGGACGTGACAGTTATTTAAACCTGTTTTTCTCAAAATTCCATTTCTGAAAATCACAGCGATCAGCCGACTTCAGATAACCATAACTTTTGTTACAGACAAACTATAAAATAAATAAAAACAGATTTGGAAAGGGTTTGAACCATGAACCATGATCTTTAATATGATCGCAAAACCTGTAATATGTCAAATTTCACCATGTGGTGGGTTTTCCCAGATCGCATCACATATATATATATATATATATATATTGTATAATAGAGAGCTATTTTCACTGACAGCAGCCACGAATTACTTACAAGAGAAGTGTAAATACAAAATGCCTACTTTATCCGTGTTTCTGCTTGTGCTTTCATCACACATCAGTCAGGGCTCTCAAGTGTCACGCATTGAGCGTGACAGTCACTCATTTCGGTCTTTTGTCACGCTCTCCCGCCACACATTGTATTTCTCACACTGAAAAACTATTTGTAATATATTTAATATGCCGCAGCGCCCAAAACTCTGGCCGCGCCGCTCTCACTGTGGAACCGGCAGGAATCCAGCGCGTCTTCTCTGGTGTTGTTCGTGTTGTTAGCCAATCAAAAAATGTCACTCTCGCACCCGCACTCGGAAATCGGGAGAAATTCGGGAGAAAGGTCGGTCCGGGAGATTTTCGGGAGGGGCTTTGAAATTCGGGAGTCTCCCGGAAAAATCGGGAGGGTTGGCAAGTATGGTGGCCGCCCGGTGTGTCGCAGATTCGGCATAGTAACTCTCTCTTCCTCCACAACTTCTCGAAACGGTTTGACCATTCACTAGCCAACGTCGAGATAGGAAGTGTTTTCGTGTTTTAATGTTTTCCTTTAATTGGTTTATTTCTTTATATTGTGTCTTTATGGTGAATGTGACCTGGTATAATTTAAATGATTGATTCATTCTGGTGAATTATTTTTGCTAGCCAAGTTTCTGTGAATTTGTTTATTTAACATCCTGAGCTTGGTTGGCTCGCTTTGTGTATTTTCTTTTTTTTGTATTTTCTTTGGTTAACACGTTGTGTATTTATCTCTCTTTTTGATTAGTATTACTTTCTTGTGGGGTAGTGAGTCTTTTGTGATCTGGTTGATTGCCTACCCAGTACTTGAAATCAGTCATCAAGTAACCTCTCTTTGACTCAATTTGTGCATTTACTCAGTTGTGCATTTATTATTTAATTCTGTTTAAGTTTGTGTATGTTTATGATTGCCTGTTCTCTTTTTGAGTACCAATTTTTAGGAAATAAGTGTTTAACTAGAGCTTTCGCGCTCTTTCTCTCTCTCTCTCCAGGGGGTCGGGGACCCAGATCTGTATGTGTGTGGACGAGCCTTCCTCTCAGTTTGGTGGTGGTCTCCTTCCGCGTGCGGTGGTTCACATTTGGGGTGCAGTGTGAGTGCACGTGTGGTTGCTGTGGATTCTTGAGGATAGGCGAGTGGTTCCCAGCCCTGGAGCAGGTGTAGTAGTGAAAAAGTGAAAGTGAAAATGACATGTGATGGCCAAGTATGGTAACCCATACTTGGAATTTGACCTCTGCATTTAACCCATCCAAGTAAGTGCACACACATTAGGAGCAGAGAAGTGAGTAGTGAACACACACACACTGCAAACGTGGATACACACACCCGGAGCAGCGGGCAGCCTTGAGTGGCGCCTGGGGAGCGATTGGGGGTTAGGTGCCTTGCTCAAGGACACCTCAGTCATATTCCTGCCGGTACTGGAATCGAACCAGCAACCTTTGGGTCACCAGTCCAACTCTGTTACCATTAGGCCATGACTGCCCCCAATGACTGGCCCCAGTGCGTGTGTGTGATATCCTTTTGTTTTACTTGACTATTGGTACATGCTGTTTAATGATTGTTAATAAAATAATTTTTTGTACTACACCTCTGTTTCTGATCTTGACTCAGCCGTAACCGAACTTGTGTGCTTTAAATTATTCTGAAAGGCGATTCCCTGGTAATGTTGCCTCCAGGGTGGCGTAGTCGTAGGGGTGTAACGATTCATTCGTTTTCTCGATGCATCGATTACAAATCCTGACGATGCATATGCATCGATCTTGAAACGTGTATTTTGAATCGTGAATCGTTTATTTCGGTAAAAAATAGATTTAAAATGCTAAGAATCGAATAATTTGCGATTCAGTGCTTTAAAACATATAAACATTAAATGACTACATGCGCGAATTAATGAGGCGTTGTGCGCTGTCATTTCGCGTCCTCACAGCTCTCCTTCACTCGCTGCACTCTTACCATCTTTCACTGGATTTCGCTCGCGCTCGGTCCCATAGCTCTCATCTACAGATTTTTGAGCAGTCCATGTTTGAGCTCTGATGCATGATGAACTAACAATACTTAAAGCCTTTTTAAATCTTGGTTTACATTTCTACAAATGCCAGTGTTGTGCCTGAACGCGTTCAATGAACGATATGAACTCGTTCATATTTTGGGCGAACGTGAACTGAACGTACTGAGGCTACTGCCTGATGAACCATACTGTGAACGCGTTCATTCTGGTGTCTGTGAACGCACGCTCTCTCACGTTCAATAGGGTGCCAGATTTCTATAGAGCCTTCCAGGCGAAAACCCGGCTAAAACACACCATAAACAGGCCTTAATATGTAGCGAAAAAAACACCCAATCTGGCAACATCAGCCACCTGTGTCGCACGCACTGCCGCATGCGTCATCAAAACAAAAAGCAGCATGTATGTAGTCGACAAAGCAGCGAGCGAGGAGGCGTCGTATGATCATTTAAACGAGTTTTATGACAAGGTCGGTGAGGATGGGAAAAATCTTACATTTCTGTGCAAACTTTGCCAGTCGATAAAATAATTGCTGTCTGTGGTTGTATATGGGCTGTGGCAATAATTAGAAAAAGAAGCAGCACGCAGCAACATAAGGGAAAAAAAGAACTACGAACTAGTTCATTTTTTGAAGTATGAACTATGAACTGAACTAATTAATTTTAAAATTTGTGAACTGAACTTTGAACTAGTTCATGTAGAAAATGAACTTTCCCAACACTGACAAATGCTAATTTATAGGCTTTGGATTTTTTTTTTATAATAATAGATTAATTAAAAACTAACAGGAACTAACGTTAACAATAGACAAAATGTCGTTTTTTTTTTGTTTTTGTTTTTCACTCTCTGACCCCCGAAGGCCGCTGTATAATTCACACCCTGACTAAGACCCATTGGGGGAAGCATTTAAATAATCCTATGAATGCATTTAAAAAAATGAAGAATTGAATCGAATTAATCGAATTGCATCGAATTTTCACAGCCCTAGTAGTCGAGCATTTTAGAGGGGTGAATTTGTGTTTCAGTCTACACTCCCCCTATCAAATCTTTGAACTGCCACATATGGAAATATATTGCTTAATATATCACATGATATTTCCCCCCCCCCCCCCCCAGTATTGTACAGTCCAATACTGCATCCCGGGCTTTGAGAGGGAGGTGCAGGGTTTTATCAATTGGTGTACAGATAATTTCCTTGTGGTTAATGCAAAAAAAGCAGTTGATCATAGATTTTAATAAAAACGGAATTGTAGTTCCACCCTCAAATATAAACGGGGTAGTGGTAGAGCGGGTCACAACATACACATATTTGGGTGTTGAAATAGATAATAAACTGACTTTTAATGAATGTGCACAAAATAAGTCCAAAGGTTGCAGAAGAAGATTTTTTTTTTAGAATAGACAACTGTATTCTAGTTCAGATGTTTTACAAAGCTCTCTTGCAGAGTGTCTTATCTTTCGGTCTTATTTGTGCCTTTGGTAACATGCACATTAAAGATCAGAATAAATTGCAACGAATCGTCAAAACAGCCAGCAAGATCATTGGAGTTGATCAAGTATCTGTAGCCCAAATTGTACAATGACCTTAGTCTTAAAAAGACAGAACAAATTACAAATAATTCGACCCACTCTCTTCATCAGAATTTCTTAAAAAGTAAAAGGTCAAGTGGTAGACTGCAAAGGAAAATTAGGACCACAAGGTACAGCAACTCTTTTGTGCCTACAACACTGTACAACAATCAGCTAGCATTTAGCTAGTTTATTTATTCACACACGCTTGTCATGTTTCTACAATGTTTGTTGTTTTGTCCGTCTTGTCTGTGTTTTTATTTTTATTTTTTTTAATGTTTAAATGTTTTAATGGTTTTGTATTTAATGCTTTTGTATCTATGTTTTTATTTGTATGCAGCAGGTTTTTTTTTAACAGTGGAGCGTGTAATTGTGACCACATGAATTTCCTACTTGTGGATAATAAAGTTTACCTTGACCTTGTCATCCAGGCACAGCTCCTGGAGCAAATGGTGAAACTCGCCAAACTGGGTTCACCTCTGAAGGGTCTGGTGGACCCAAATTATCCCTACGCTGCTGTTCTGCTCTCCAGAGCAAATACAGATCAGTGACTCTCTCGATGAATGCTCGATCGACATTAGCCGTCTTGTAAAAAGATGGCCGCCAACAGATTTCGCCTCCGACGCGCGTGACGCATGTAAATTTCGCTTCAAACTTTTGTTTTTTACCCGCGTCAAGAGCGAAATTGACGCGGGTAAAAAACAAAAGTTTGAAGCGAAATTTACATGTGTCACGTGCGTCGGAGGCGAAATCTGTTGGCGGCCATCTTTTGGAAGCGAATGGATTCAAAGTGTACAACTAGACGCGGCAGGCGCGAATTTGACGCTCAATTCGCGCCTGGGTTGAACACACAGCAACACATCTGTTTGAGAACTATTGGGTACCTGGACTGCTAATGCATGCCATTTGGTCTGTTATATGTGACAGCTGTGTTAAGCAAATTAACTTCTCACTTGTATAATCTAAAACATAAGGAAGGATTTTCCTTTCATTTGGTTCTTGACTGAAGTGCAGTCTTTTGGAATATATAAAGGAATTTAAAGTGTTTGATTACATTGTAAATGTCTCTATGACAAATAAAGTTATTGCACAGTGTCCTTATATCCACTAAGAATGGTAAAAACACACATACTGTATAGAGAAGTTAACTATACTGTAAAGTTTTAAACGGTTTTCAAGTAGGATAATGGACCTTGTGTTTATTGTAAACCTCGGCAATGGGGTGATGATGGGGTTACATTTTAGAAAATGTTAAAATAATTTTATATTAATGATTAAACGTTGAGTTTTCCATCTTGTATTGCTTGAAAGGAATAAGGTTCAGTTGGTTATTATTAAAGTTGATCTTTGATCTCAACTGTGAGTGATCTCAAACACAAAAAAAAACACAGGTGATTCTGCACTCATCAAAAGTGAAAGTAGGTCATACCTTTAAAAAAGTGCATTGTTTGCTTCACTTGCTAATTCAACATCACAAAAGTTGTTGAATGTTAGTTAATAAAGGAAAACATTAGTTTTATCATTTGTTTACATATAAACGCAGCCCAGATTACAGAGGTCGATCAATATTACACATATAGCCTAAAAAGGAAAGTGCTCAGAGTCAACTGCAGTATAGCGCTTACATGCACAGACATCCGCTGCACCACATCCGCCCTTGCTCTGTAGAAGCTTTTCTTCTTTTGTGCTTTGCTGTAGTTGTTTTGTTTCCAAATCAGGCGAGCCATTTCAAGAATATGGCAAACTTGTTATTGAATTTATGGCTCTTGGGAGGTAAATTCTACATTCACTTCTATGATTCACTTCTGATAATTTTCAGCTTTTGTATTTCCTCTTTAAAAAGTGTACTTTAAACAAACGTATAAACAATTGTACTAAAAACTTTATTATGCTCGGAATTATTTTTTTTTTTTTTTTACTGACTCTTTGTTCTAACATACCTAATCAAAGAACTTAATGTGTTACGAAGAGACAGTTTTCTCTGTACATAATATCAGTCTGTGTTCCAGCTGTGTCGTACTCTAAAATGTATGGAGCAAAGACAGTGTCTGCGAAGGAGAGCACCAATATAACTGATGTAATAACTTTTTCAACAAGTTGAATTTTTCTGTGATTATCCTAATTATTGCTTAATCCTGTCTTTATTTTTTTTTAATTATTTTTTAAATCCTTCTTATTAATTATTCTCTGATGTTTTCCAGCTCAAAATTACCAGACATTTTCCACCATGTTCATCATTAGACTCAACATGTGTGTTAAAGTGTTCAGCACGCAGTGTTCCAGAGCCAACTCTAACCTGGTATAAAGAAAATCAAATATGTTCCCAAATCAAAGTTGTTGATCGTAACCCCAACCCCTCTCTACCTCTGTATGTGGAATATCAGGATAAAAACAACTACAGATGTGTGCTGAACAGTACCATCAGGAACCAGACCATACATCTGGACATCACTCAATACTGTGAGCCATGCCCAGGTATGTAAGTGGTGATGTTTATTGGCTAAACTTACATCCTTCTTAATTATGTCAGGCTAATTCATTCATCTGTCTCCTACAGCATTTTTTAAACTATTTAACCCCTTAACTTTTTTTATTAGGCCCCTCCCCTTTTGGGCATCATCTTTCATAATTTATCATCAAAACCTTTTCTAATCTTGACAAAACATATATTGTCAGAAAGGTCTGAGTCTCAAGGTTCCATATTAAGTGACAGAAGTGATATTTGGATAGAAATTGATTAATTTGTTATGGCAGAATGCATACAATTAAATTCAATAGAAATTCAATGGCACCCGGTGGCTATTTTTGGTATAACGCCTAAACAAAATCTCATGGGAACTTCAATTTTTGTGATATCAACTTTAAATTTGGAACACAACTTGGTTAGATATATAGCTTTCATTTTATAGTAATTTTATAGTAAAACATATTTTGTAAAATATTTATTTTATATTAAATATATATATATATTAATAAAGTACATTTGATTTACTGTAAATTATAACTTCCATAACTTTTCCATACTTCAATTTTTTGAAGTTCATTCACTTCAGTAATAATCTGCTGATTGTTTTCTTTAAAACAAGACCAAATTTAGGTCTATATTCCAAAGCATTCTTGAATTACAACCATTTAAGTTTGTATAGTGCATTTTAATGTAAATTATCAAAAGGGGGGTGACAGCTAAAGGGTTAAACAAACAAATAATAGAAAGTGTCACTCCTTCCAACACTGAGATTAATGATCCTGTGATCATGCTTTGGTGCTGAAACAGATATAACTCAGACAGCGGTGTCAGCAAAAGAGGGAGATCCTGTCACTCTACATGCTAATTTAAAAGACATAAAAAAAGAGACTCTCATACTGTGGAGGTTTGGACCTTATGGGATTCTCATTTGTGAAATCTCTGATAACTCAGTCCATCTATATGACTGTTCTGATGGGAGATTCAGAGACAGACTCCAGCTCGACATTCAAACTGGAGATCTCACCATCACAAACACCAGCAAATTACACTCTGGAATCTATAAACTACAGGTTAACAATGAATCATCCAGCTGCTGGAGTCACAATGTTACTGTCAGTGGTGAGTAATAAATCATGTTACAAATCAGTGTTCCTTAAAAGTGCAGAGGGGAAATATGGATAACAATATAGGCTATGAAACACAGAGCTTCAATGTAAATTTTAAACGGATTGTTGACATTGTTTAATTAATTTTATAATTTTGTGTGGGTTTGTTGTAGTAGCCTATATTTCCTCTATATAGCAGAGTGCATACATTTTAGCTATATTTGGAAATGTGCAAATATATTACCGGTAATTGTATCCATCCAACTTATTGTAATTATTGTTTTTATTTGTCCAATTTTGTTATTCATTGTTCTTTTATTCAGGGGCGTGTCTAGAAGGGGGGCACGGGGTGGCACTGGCCCCCCTGGAATATGATTGCCCCCCCCTGGTGCCCCCCAACATCATTGGGCTAGATTTACTGTTAACCTGACAATGCCCAACGCCATTAGATCAGAGCGCTGTCAATCACTGCTTGATTTGCGATTCGCAAAGCGGAATCACAGGTCCGCGTTTTTCAAACAGTAGGAGAGAGAGAGATACCTCGACACGTCATTGTTTATGGTACATACACACTCAATTACAGTATATATTTTGAAATATCACACCGTATGTTAGTCTGATTACTTTCATGTGTGACTGATCAAGCTAGTAACGTTAGATCAGCTAATGTAACTTCGGCAGACTGAATAGAGATGACTTGTCAGTGTTATTCCGCGGCAGCGCACACGACCTAAAAAATCTATTTTTTATACATTTTTAATAGTTTACTTTATCTGTTGTTTTAAAGACAAACATCACTAAATATCTACAGTGGCGTAGGTCGAGGGCGTGGGGTGCTAGAAAGCAGCTTTTGATGCGTTCGACCAGAGTTCGAATCCGCCTTTTGCCGAACTCTCTCTTCTCCCTTTTGTAAAATGTATAGCCTATACCATAAAGGTCTCTAGCGTTATATTTTGCCAACGAACTAAAATCAAAACCGTGATATGGCTTTGTGCCTTTATAAAACAGCACAAGACTGTAATTAAGTAGCCTATATAGGCAGTCTGTTTGTGCTGCGTGATTTAAAGAAAAGTGCGCACTTTGCTCACGCGATCAGCATGGTAATCAGGTGTTTTCTCCAAAATAAAAGCTCAAAGGTTTATTTCTTGCAAGTGAAGAAATTAGGACAAAAGTATTGTAATTTTCCTATTCAATAGTGTAAGTAAAATATACTTTTGAAATATTCATTTTCATTTATACAGTACATTTATAGGCGATATGGATTTTATGTAATATAGGAATAATTCTATAAATCATTATTACATTATTATAATAATTGTTTGGCATCCTAAAACACCAGTAAAAAAGTAATAGGCTGAGACTCTATATCATAACTAAAAAGATGTTTGAGCCCTCTTTAATGTCCAGGTACAAGTCAATGCTTTTCCTTTGTTCAATTTCACAGTTCATGGGTTGAAGCCGATTAAAGCTCTTAATTTTGAGCTCTCAAAGTGCACCAGATTGATGCATTTAACCTTAAAATGTACAAAATTTACTTGCAGGGGAGCATACCCCCGAACCCCCCTAGCGGGACAGAAGTCCACCCAACATAGTTTTACAAAATCCTATGGGAAAGAACAATACTTTAAAGGCTTTAAAGCCTAGGTTAGATGACTATTTAATAGTCTTATAAAGACTATTAAAGACTAGGTGATGATTTTTTTTTATTTATAAGAACAAAACTGTGTGGTCCAATACAAATGTAAAATACAAAATAATTGTCAGGCTCTTGTTCAGTACCACATTTAATACCATCTATATTAGGGCACTGGACATTGCAAAGATTTTTTAAATCGCGTTTAATATTTTCTAAACAAGTATTTATTTCTAGTTGAATTTTCTAGCTGATTTCCCATGGGCCCCCCTAACTGGTTCTTGGTCTCCCCCTGTGCCCCCCCATTTATAAAATCCTAGAATCGCCCCTGCTTTTATTAGTTTTCAATGGGGAATTTGAGGGTTAATTCAAAGTCTTCAAGTGGGTCAGGTCACTTTACTGCCATCTTGTGAACGCACTCGCCTTACACATTTTTTTTTGTTTTTTGTTGTTGCTATACTTAAGTATGCTTTTAGTATAATTCTTTTAATCTAAAAAATAAGAAAGTATAATTTTAGTCTACTTTTTATGTACTTTCTCAATATTTTGATCAAGATATACTTAAAAGTATAATTAATACTTGGCTTGTATTGTGTTTGCTCTTTTGATCCAGCCTGTTAAATACTTTTTTCACATAGTTTTACATGCTGTCTTATAAACTTGCATTGTTATTAAAATACATAGTATAAATCTAAAAAATAAAATATTGATTTATAAAGAAAACTGGTGCTTATCTTTTTCAATATACTGCAATGCATTGACCATGTATATATTAATACATATAAAATATTTATAAATGAAGACAAAAGGGTGCCTGTTGATAATTTTTTGATAATTCAAGCTATCAAGCCAATGGTGGTGGCCATTAGATATGACCCCTCTATTATGGTACTTCTCTTAGGAAAGAAAAGCCACAAAATGTATCTTTATGCTGACGACATTTTGAACTTCCTAGATTCTCCACAACACTCTATACTGCGCCTAATTGAGATATCTAATTTTGGTACTTTCACTGGCTAAAAATAAACTTTTTAATATCAGAAGCAATGCCAATTATTTGCACTTCTATGACAACCTCCGATTCATTTTGGTTCTCCTTAAGGGTTCTCTTATTTGGCTATAAAGATTTCACCAAAACTGGAAAACTTGTATCAAAATATTTTTTTTCCCTATTAAGTCAATTAGATCAGATCTAAATAGATGGTGTAACTTACCTCTATCTCTATTGGCCCAAATATTGGAATGGCACATAAATGATCCAAACTGAACTTGGATTAGTGCATATATATGTTCTAATCGATAAATTGTGCAAATGGTGCAAATATAAGAAGTAATGGTGTAAGAAGTGACATTTGGGCTGCTTTATTAGGCTACCATAAACCATCTTGCAAAAGTCTACACTGTTTTTATTTACGTATGTTGTACATCAACTTTTTACAGCTCATTTATTCATTGATGGTTCATGAGATCAAACATTTCGTTTTTCTCTCTTATGTTCCCCAGAACCTCTTCCCAGTCCTCAAATTTCCAATCACTCTAATCATTGTCCGTCGTCAGGCTCAGAATGTGTGTTGGAGTGTTCAGTGGAGAATGTGACTATGGGCAATCTCTCCTGGTACAAAGGAAACAGTTTATTGTCCAGCATCAGTGTATCTGATATCAACTATTTATGTCTGGTTCTGGATTATAAGGATAATGGCAACTACAGCTGTGTGGTCTCCAATTCATTCATCAATGAGACTATATATCTAATCATCAGTGAACTTTGTTCAGGTATGCTAGCATTTGTCTTGACTTGATCTCTGATGCCTTTGTATATGATTTTACCACACATTCATAGTTTTGGAAACAAACCTTGAAAATCGGGAGAAACAAATTCAGTCAAGTTATTAAAGTGTAAATTGCAGGTTAATTTTTTTACGAGATAATGCAATGTGCTTAAAGATAAGAACCGCCTACCATTGTTTTGTATGTTTTTTATACCAAAATGCTGAATATAATATGAAAATTTGGTACTTTTTACAGTGGTTTTTAGCACTCCCCCTACCTTCCGCTAAGCTGGGCGTGACGTCATATCAGGGACTCCAAGCGGCAAGCGTCTAACGCAAGCTTTCTTTTTAGATTCAGCAGCAGTGATAAATGAAATAACTCCATTGTAAACATACTCGTGTGTGCTGGCTTCACGAGGGCCGTGATCCTACCTGAAATGAGATTAATGCCGCGTTCCAGGCAACCTGTGTAACCCTCCTACACAATTCCACTTTGTTCAGGATTTATCATATGCATGGGAAATGAATTGGTGAAAGGTTACTAAAATTTAGAATTGGGATTTACACGCAACAATTAAACTTCAGGCATGAAACTCTAGCTAGAGTGCAAAGA
This sequence comes from Chrosomus eos, assembly GCA_036326025.1. NCBI lineage: Eukaryota > Metazoa > Chordata > Actinopteri > Cypriniformes > Leuciscidae > Chrosomus > Chrosomus eos. The sequence continues at coordinate 12,622,414 of CM070838.1, forward strand.
GACCTAGGTAGCTTAAATATAGCTATACTGTGTCTTTTGTTTGTTTGTTCACTGTGAGCGTAAAACTCCCATGCACATAGAAATAGCCACTATAACCCTTGTTTGAAAAACAAAAAATAAGATAATGTCAATCCAATCACACACACTTAGATATCAGACCACAAAGAGTGAAGGTTACACTTAAAATGTATTTTATATGTTTTTTTTTTTTCAGAACTAGGTGAGGAACGTTTCAAAATGTCCTCGTGTTCAAAATGAGATGACAATAAACAATACCCGGGGTTTTTCTTTCTACTAAATGTCTCAGATTTTGTGGTACCACAACGTTGGCGCGCTTGTTGGAGCTCAGTTGAAAACAATATTGTCTGTACTCACAGTTCCTCGGTGACAGAAAAATTATAATGACCGTCCATCCAAACCGTTCTGTCCAGTGGTGAGATACACAATGGAGAAAACCCGTCCTGAAACTCTGTCCGTCCGTGTGCAAAACACAGACGCCTCCGGCCTACACGCGAATCCCGAGCACATCTATTGCAGCAACATGGATGGCAGCATCTGACGCACACTAGCCAAAAGTTCACAAAATCGAATGAGCTTAATTATATATTGTCCGAAAATGTCAATTTCATTTTAGTTCACAATGTCCATACTCTCAGAAACTTGGTGGCAAAGAGGGTTTCAGGCTATTGCGTCACAGTTCACACATGGCTTTGGCGTCGCAATTCGCACATTGTTATGGCGTCACAATCACACATTAAGTTATACAGTAAATTCACTTCAGTAGGATCTCCGTTTCAGATTCAACAGCTCCAGAATAAAGCTCACCCTCCCGTTTTAACATGGTTACACGTTTACAAAACAAAAGAATACCCCACTGGTTCTTAACTCTGATGAACAGTAATGTCTGACTCCTACAGACCTTGCAACTAGCTCGTAGCTATCTCTCGGTTTCTCTTCTCGTACCTTTTAGCCCCGCCCCTCAACAATACGGTAGGCTGTCAACAGGGCTGCGTTCAGCGCCGACAAAACGTTGCAGAACGTTTTTTAAACAGAAACGGTGACGCGTTGAACGCACTGGGCATGTTCAAGATCACAACGGTGCGCAACGTTTTGCTACGGTTTCTGTGTTGAACGTCATGTTTCCTGGAAACGGCTTGCACCGTTGTGCAACGGGGTTTGAGATGCGTTTTCTCTTGTTTGGTGGGCGTGTCAGAACTGCAGTCCAATCGGCAGCAACATGTGTATACAGCACGCGGGATTAAAGTGAACGCGCACAATGGAAGTAATTTACAAATGTGTTCGATACGCAACAACTGGGGATATTAGAAGACATGTTTGTCGTAAGTATTATTGTAAAAATATAGGATATCAACATAATGATGTAGTTGTTTATATTTTTAGTTTCATGCAAGTGTATGACATTTTGTATAAAAATAAACAATGCATGTAAAGTGCTTTTCCTAAAAATGAGAAAGAAAATACAGGTTATTAATAAAACAGTATGAACAACAAATAAAGTCAGTATGTGAGGCTAAATAGATGTGTTTTAGTCTTTATTAGGTAAGATGTGCTTCCATTTCAGTTTCCACAAATCCCTTCACTCGATTGGGATGTTCTCTTGTGTTCTGGGCGGCAAGTGCAGTAACTGTAACATCGGCATATTTTGTATTAAACACATATTTATACTGACTTCATCATGCTCCGAAAATTTTTCACAAAGAACACAAAAAGCCTTCTCAGCTGCCGTAGTTGGAACTCTTGCGTCATCACAACAGTGCGTTCAACCCGTCACCGTTTCTGTTTAAAAAACGTTTTGCAACGTTTTGTCGGCGCTGAACGCAGCCCAGGACACCCGACCAACCTACTATGGCAAGCCGTTTTAGCTTAAATTGACCCAGCCTTACTCGTCGTAATTGCATTTTTACTAGTAAGAATTGAATTAGAGAGCTCTAAAATTCAATTCTTACTAGTAGCAATTATAATTAGAGAGCTCTACAATTCAATTCTTACTAGTAAAAATGCAATTACGACGAGTAAGGCTGGGTCAATTTAAGCTAAAACGGCTTGCCATAGTCCATCAAAGATTTGATGGTTTTCTACCTCCCCGTTCTCGATAGATAAGCCACAAACAGTGGTAATCTAGCAGAGTATAGGTTGCGACTCCCTGGTATGACGTCATCACAGTTACTGCAAAAAACACGCTACCTTTGAAAAAACTCAAAAATCATTTTAACGCATTTTAACACAGAAATTTTTAAATATAGCCTATACATATTGAGCACTTTATTTACACATTCATTGATTGTGATAGTTAACCTGCAATTTACACTTTAAACTTATGTGAAGTCTGACATTTTAAATTTGCATTTATGATTCCCATTTCAACCTACATAGTTTTTATATTTTATCTGATTTTTACCTCAATTTGGTCAGAAAATCTTGAGACGTTAATGATAAATGCTTAATGGTTAATTGTGTTAATTTTCATGGGTGCTAAAGTTGCCACTGAAGTCTTTTTGGTCAAATAATTCCTGCTGTATTTAATGGAGATATGCTGTTGCTTTTGTAACTTGAAATGAGTTTGGCAGGATCACTGTCTTACACTTATTACTGTTTTCTTTTTGTTCATTCCAGTTCAGAACAACAATCTCATTCTGATAATATTGGGGCTTCTTGCTGTTGTCATCGCTTTAATTCTGGGACACTGTTTCTACAAGCGTAAACAAGCAAGACAAGAGGGCAAGTATTACTTACTACATGCAGCTGATATGTCTTTTGTGCAAAACTAACTATGACACTATGACAATTCTTATGTTCACAATATATATTTGCAGTCTTTTTGTTCTTTGTAATTTTATTTTTATTTTTAATGTAGCATAATTTAGCAGCTTTGGACATCACATAATTACACCATTCAAAGAGTACTAGATTTTGATGAGAAAGTAAAGAATTGGATATATGTAATAAATGTAAGAATATTTACATTAATGTAAGAATACATTATGAAATTAAAGCCTGCCAGTCACTCAGTGGAAGATCTCATGATCATTCTGATGAATTTGTGTTTAACAGAGACTGTGAGTCGAACTGCGACCAGTCAAAATTCCCCACAAGGTTAGACAAGGAAATTGCAGTTTTTATACCTTTTCACAATATACTGAAGATACAAGTATAAATTGTAATGGTACATTTGAATTGTAATTTTTTTTAACAGCGACATCCAGTAACGCCACTGACCGCAACACTGAAAATGAGCATCGACCTTTGATTGACAGATCGTCCTCCACAAATACACCATAATCCACCCCTACGTGCTGCAGATAAAAATTTCTCCCATGGCATTTCCAAAGCACATGTCAGAAATTATTATTTTTTTAAATAGGCTACATTTGCGGTTATTTTAATTCATAATACTTTTACTTTTTGTTTTTACTATTGAGCACAAATTTTAAATAAAAATGTCTCTTGTAAGGTGTTAAGCATTCAAATAACAAGTAATCATCATTCCAGGTGATACAAACCATTACAACAAGCTCTGTATTATACCCATCTGCAACTGTCTGCATAGTGCACATCATTTTGTGCCCCTCAGTACCTGGCCGATCTACTTCGCCCGTACACTCCCTCTAGAAGTCTGAGATCTAGCGATCACTGTCTACTCATCGTGCCTAGATCTAGACTTAAAAAACGAGGTGATCGCGCCTTTGCCACTGCGGGCCCTAAACTTTGGAACAGTCTGCCTCTCTACATTAGATTAGCCCCGTCTGTTTCCTCCTTCAAATCTTCTTTAAAGACATATTTATTTTCTTTGGCCTTTAATACTGCTTAATTTTATTGTTTTATCTATTGTGGTGTTTCCCTTTATTGGTTGTTCTATTATTATTACTCTGTCCTGTACGGCACTTTGGTCAGCCTTGGTTGTTTTGAAATGTGCCTTATAAATAAATATTGTATTGTATTGTATTGTATTGTATTGTATTGTATTGTATTGTATTGTATTGTATTGTATTGTATTGCATTTTCAGCAATGCTGGAATGATCATTTTTAAAGAATTATTTTGTCATTTTATGTTATTTGTTTTTTTTTGTTTCCCAAATCTCTGTTGTATGAATCATGTGTAAATAAATTCAAAATGCTTTTAATAAAGGTTGTATAATGTTTTTGTTCTGTTTTTGAAATTTCTAAAAATTCATTCATGGTGTTCATGTGACATCAATCACACCCTTAGGAACGCCCACCTGGATGACAAAAACAAGGCTTTCCTCTATTGCCTGCCAGTCTTGGCTGTTTTTTTTGTTTTTTTGTTTTTTTTCAAGATTACTTTGATTCTGTCTCTTACTAGTTCTCACATGCTCAAGTATTACACTTGGTGACAGAAAAGTCAAAGTTAAACATCCTGTTTATTTTGATATTATGCAACAATAAAGACAATTTTAAAACTTAAAAATACTAAAATAATCATTTTTTAATTATATACTTAACCCGCACTAAATACAGAATTTGTAAACAGCGGAATTTTTTAATAATTGTGCGACTGTTCCTATGTCATCTATATGTCTTTTAATGTTGTATGGGACAGATATGATTCGGTTTGCTGATATGGATCAAGCATCGGCTATAAGGAATTAAAGAAGCATATTACACGACACACTATGATTAAGCAGAAACACACTCACAGAAGTGCTGTTGCACTGATAGACAGGCACAAGGACACACACAGCGATGCTGATCACCATGAACAACTTTACCATGTTTACCACCTGAGATACAGTAACAGCGATTGTGGGTGTGGTGTTTCGTATACGTTATTATTGAGTAACTTACAATGCCAATGTAAATAGTTTCAAGCTTTGTCTAGTGTATGTGAGTGGATCTACAGCAATTTCCCCTCACTATTAAAGGATTAGTTCACTTTTAAAAAAAACTTTTGCTGATAATTTACTCACCCCCATGTCATCCAAGATGTCAATTACATTGAAAAGGTCACGCTTGACGTAAGCGGAAGTACCGAGTTAGTGTTTACAAATGTATACTTTTAGCCTTTTTAATATTAAAACACCCAGGATACGTACACGAAATGGGAATTTTAAACGGTAAACTGACACAAAGACATTTGAATATGTGTATATGTTCCTCCTTCCTCACATTTGTAAACACTGAAGCGTGACCTTTTCAACGTAATTGTGTATTACGTGCCGTCACGAACGGGCATCACAGAACAGACAACGCGTTCTCACCCCAAGGCGTCATCTAACTGACAATTTTGACCATGCTTCAATATCCGACGCTTTAGGTACCCTTTAGCGTCAGTTAGTTGACGCGATCCTAGGGCGTCATCTAACTGACGCTTTACCTTTAGCGTCAGTTAGATGACGCGGGTAGGTTTAGGTCTGGGGTAGAGGGCGTCATCTAACTGACACTAAGGGTAAAGCGTCAGTTAGATGACGCCCTAGGATCGCGTCATCTAACTGACGCTAAAGGGTGCCTAAAGCATCGAATATTGAAGCATGGTCAAAATGATTCCCTAGGCGTCAGTTAGATGACGCATTGGGGTGAGAACGGGCTGGAACAGACCAAGGCGAGCATTTGTGCTTATAAAACTTTTTTATTTATTTTTTAAATGACTGATCGTTTCGACTGATCGACTCTTATTCATCGTCTGGTATCGTTTAAAGCCCTTTGAAGCTGCACTGAAACTGTCATTTGGACCTTGAACCGTTTGGGTCCCATTGAAGTCCATTATATGGAGAAAAATCCTGGAATGTTTTCATCAAAAACGTCTCAGGTTACTATTGTAACCATAGTTCCCTGAGAAACAGGGAATGAGACGATGCGTCCAATGACGCCATGGGAACGCCTCCAGCGTGACTGCGTCTGAAGCATCTATGTCAACTTAGTCCAATGGAAAGAGAGAATGAGCGTCACAGGCGGGTGACGTCATGACCAGGAAATGATAAAGCACTTCCGCTGCAAAACGGCAGTAGCTTCGAAATTTGCCGAAGCAAGCCGATCGCAGGGACGCAGGAAGTATGGCAGAAGGACCCATCGTCTCGTTCCCTGTTTCTCACGGAACTATGGTTACAATAGTAACCTGAGACGTTCCCTTTATCGAAAAAGGGAACTTCGAGATGCGTTCAATGACGCCATGGGAACGAGAATACCCAAAGCGCCAGAATTACAAGTACCTGAGTGTCAGTCTGTTGTACTAAGCACTAAGCACCTGAGAACCTGGGGCCTTAGCATCCAGGTCTAAACTGTAAAATCTGACGAATGTGAGCGGAAAGGAAGCCCGCCGCATCACAGACATCTTGAGGAGAAACTCCATACAGTAAGGCTTAGAAGCCGCCATACTCCTAGTCGAGTGAGCTCGGACCACCAAAGGACAAGGCTGGTCCGAGTACTCGCATGCAAGTGAAATAGCCTCAACTATCCACTTACTGACCGTCTGTTTAGAAGCAGGAAGACCTTTCTTAGGTGATCCAAAGTAAATCAGTAATATGTCGGACTTCCTCGCTGAGGATGTCCGAACACATAAGTGTCCAGTGGTACACTGGGCACAAGAGGTCAGCTTTTTCCTGGTCCGAAAAATAGGGAGAGGACAGAAACCTGCAGCACAATAAGCCTCTGAATAAATGGTAGGCAACTTTATGCCTTGGCCATCCCGGTGCACTCAGGCAGTTGGGGACCGAAAGGGCCTGAAGGTCTGACTCATAGGGACGAATAGTTAGCAGAAATAATCTTAAAAGAAAGGAATTCTCTGAGACCAAATCTAAGGGCTCAAAGAGAGCCCCAGATAGGCCTAAACTATTGTAAGGTCCCAAGCCGGAACCCTAGTGCAAGTTGCAGGCCTCAGCCTCAAGATGCCACGAAGGAAACGAGTGATCAGGGGGTCTCGACCCAAAACGTACCATCCACCAGGGCGTGGAAAGGTTTTTTTTTTTTTTTTTACAAAGGCTGCCACGTATACCTTAAGTGTGGAAGGAATAGACCTGACACAAAGCGTTCTTGCAGAAACTCAAGTACTGTGTTTACTGAACAGTTAACCGGATTCCACTAACGCTGGTAACACCAAGACATGAAAAAACTCTCGAAATAGTGAATATAGTTTCTTCGTAGCGGGAGCTCTGGAGCTAGAACGGTCTCAACAACCTCAGTTGAGAGACCACTCTAAATGAGTTGGGCCCCCTCAGAGGCCAAACCCACATATCTCCTGATCGGGATCTCCAATGGAGGACCGTCTAGAAGATGGATCAGATCCGAAAACCAGATCCGACTTGGCCAGCGTGGTGCTACTAGCAGTAGGCTAATTCCATACCGACGAACTCGCTCCAGAACTCCTAGGAGCAGAGCAACAGGGGGAAAGGCGTACAGACGTAGCCTCGGCCACGTCTGCACCATAGCAACCAGCCCCAGAGGGGCTGGGTGAGTAAGTGAAACCAAAAGAGGACAGTGCGTCGTATTCTGAGACGCAAACAGATCCACTTCTGCTTCCATAAACCTCCCAGATTTTCTCCACCGCCTCGGGGTGGAGTCTCCAGTCCCCTGGCCTCAGCTCCTGCCTCGACAGGATGTCTGCTCCTATATTCTGGTCTCCAGGAATATACACTGCCCTCAGAGAGAGTACCTTCCCCAGAGACCACAGGAGGATCTGGTGCCACAGACCCCCCTGACGGTTCAGATAAGAGACCACTGATGTGTTGTCTGTTCGAACGAGCACATGATGGCCTCTTAGGTCCGGAAGGAAATGTCTCAACGCATTGAAGACGGCCATCATCTCCAGGCAATTTATGTGCCACGAAGGATGATGGCTTTTCCACAGACCCTGAACCGAGCGGCCTTCCATTACCGCTCCCCAGCCGGTGAGGGAAGCATCTGTCGAGATAGTAGCTCGATGCAAGAGCTCCCAACACCGGACCCTGGGTTAAGAACCAGTGTTTACTACATATAACTAAGGCACGAAAGCATCGCCGCGTGCCTTGATATGCGAAGTGGGTTTCCCCTCGGGGAGAACCCTCTGGTCCTGAGCCAGCACTGTAAAGGTCTCATGTACAGCATGTCAAAAGGAATTCCGTTGGACGCTGCTGCCAGTAGACCCAACAGTCTCTCGAACTGTTTTACAATGCGTGACTGGTTTTGGGTTAAGAACCAGTGTTTACTACATATAACTAAGGCCCGAAAGCATCGCCGCGTGACCTTGATATACGAAGTGGGTTTCCCCTCGGGGAGAACCCTCTGGTCCTGAGCCAGCACTGTAAAGGTCTCATGTACAGCATGCCAAAAGGAATTCCGTTGGAAGCTGCTGCCAGTAGACCCAACAGTTTCTCAAACTGTTTTACAGTGCTTGACTGACCTAGCTTTAGCTCTTTGATGGCTACCAGGATAGCAGCTACACGAATGGGCGATAGGTTGGCCCTCATCGTCACTGAATCCCATACCACACCAAGGAAAGTGGTTCTCTGTACTGGAGAAAGTACACTCTTCTTGGCATTGAGCCTCAACCCCAACATTTGCATATGAGCGAGAACGACACCTCGGTGCCGAACCGCCAACTGCTCTGACTCCGCTAGAATCAGCCAGTCGTCGATATAATTCAGAATGCGTATGCCCTGAAGCCTGAGAGGGGCTAAAGCTGCATCTATGCATTTCATGAATGTGTGGGGTGATAAAGCTAGGCCGAAAGGAAGAACCCGATATTGGTATTCTTTGCCCCTGAAAGAAAACCTTAGGAACTTCCTGTGCTTGTTACGGTTGTGCACGGAGATGAACCCAGACGCAGACAGTATATGATAACACAGGGTTTATTGAACAAAAACGGGAAAACAAAGCCCACGAGGGGGTAAAACAAGACAGGACTATGGTGACTAACTTGACAAAGACACTGACGAAATACTAGAAAACAAACAATACTTAGGGAGAAACTAACAAAGACTAGACTAGACTCTCAATGACTTTCAATGACAGGACTTTACAAGATACTCACAAGTAACGTTTGGCAAAGTGAAACAATGAACCGACACAAGACAGCAAACACAAGGGAATTAAATAAGGAGACTAATCAAGACATAACAGGTGAAACTGACTAGACAATCATCACAAGACAAGGATAACAAGGGGGCGGGGTTAAGAGACGAGACAACACAAGCACATGGCCCTGACAATAGGTCATGCGCTTGTACACAAAACATGAGTCTGTCATGGTCCTGCCTCGAGACTAAGAAAATACACAGACAAGAAGGCAGAACCATGACAGAAACAATGAACCGACACAAGACAGCAAACACAAGGGGATTAAATAAGGAGACTAATCAAGACATAACAGGTGAAACTGACTAGACAATCATCACAAGACAAGGATAACAAGGGGGCGGGGTTAAGAGACGAGACAACACAAGCACATGGCCCTGACAATAGGCCATGCGCTTGTACACAAAACATGAGTCTGTCATGGTCCTGCCTCAAGACTAAGAAAATACACAGACAAGAAGGCAGAACCATGACAGTGCTGAGGGAGGATGGTGTAAGGGGTAAACAGTCAAAGACCCAGAACCAGATATGAAGAATGAAGACCCGGAGTCAGAATTATAAAAAATGAAAGAACAGTTTTACTGAAGATAGTTTGCAGTTTCATCAGCAGAAGTCAGCTTCAATACTCACACAGGAGTTCGTATCCCGCCTCGCTTACAGTTACAAAGATCACAGCAGTTATACCATTTTCAAGGTCTAAGCTACGTCATTGCTTACAGGTTGAATGGTTCTCATTGGCTAAGAAATAGATAAACACAGTAATTTTCCACACGTATACAGACAGACGGAAGCGTATCTCCATCGATTATGCAGCTGACACATTCGGACCCACGTCATGACCTACCAGGTCGCAAATTTGGGTTGTTGAGCGCCAGCATGTCTCGAACAACAATTCACTCAATCTCCAATAATGCCAGTGGTTCCTTAACCTGTAACCAAGAAGACTAACACACACACCGCCACACAGCTTTTCCAAGGTTGGATTTGGCCAGGCTCTAACTATAAACATGAGAGTCCTCTCAAAACATCAAGATAAAGCGTTCTTTCTCTCAACTTTAGTCTAACTGGAAAGAAAGTCTTTAACTAAGAAATGGTCCCTTAAAATATAGGCTTCAATGACCCCTATATATTTTAACACGTTGAAAACCTTTCTCAAACACAAAACAAGTCCCTATTTCATTTCTGGAAGCTGGGATAAATAAGCAAGCACTGTTACTGCATTCAGATATCAAATCAAATACAGACATTCAAGAATACATGAAACGAACATTTCAGTAATCACACTGGCAACTTCTATAACAAAGTAGAATCTCACAAGCCTAGAGAAATCATTCAACTCATTGAATATTTAGAAAGAAAAATATTGACAAATATCTTGATAATAATTACTCATCATTACATATACATTGAAGCAGCAGTGGATTCCAATCCACCCCTTTCAATGGAGATATGGAAGTATGCATCCTTTAGATCTATCGTGACAAACCAGTCCTCGGATCTGATTTGGGTCACGATCTGTTTGAGGGTCAGCATCTTGAACTTTAGTTTCTGAACTGACCGATTTAACAGGCGAAGATCTAAAAAGGGACGCAACCCTCCATCCTTTTTTGGAACAATGAAATAAAGGCTGTAAAAACCCGACTCTCTGTCGGGTGAGTACACCTGTTCTATAGCTTCTTTTGCTAACAGGGCCTTTACTTCTTGCTCCATTACCAGAGCCTGCTTGGGATGCACCACTGTGGGTAGCACCCCGCTGTAACGAGGAGGACGAGAGCCAAACTGGATTCTGTATCCTTTCTCTACAATCTGCAGGACCCAATGAGAAATATTCGGCAGAAGCTTCCACGCTGCCACACTGTAAAATCCAATTAGTAAACCTTACTTAAAAAAAGCATGCAAACCGATTGCCTTGAAAAAAAATGAGTAAAGTGAAATAGGAATTGTCTGTAGTACTAACAAGTGCCTGTCTAGTATTGTACACTTACAAGAGAGTTCTAGTAACTTAAAACAAATTTGTAAAGTATACTTGATATTTTACTTTAGATGTAATTGTCTTAGTATAGACTACTCAGAATTACTATTTTTAATAACTAAATAACTTCAAGTAAAATATACTTTGTGAGTAGTCCTAACTACTCATTTATGAAAGTTGTACTAACTCTGATGTTTTCTGCTCACAACTTAGAATTACTGAGTTTACTTTACTTCAAAAGCAATCCAGTTTACTTGTTAAAACCATGCAAACCGATTGCCTTGAAAAGAACAAGTAAACTTTACTTCAGTAACTTAAGTGCTATCAATCATCTATAATACATCATTGAGAAAATACACAATTTTTCAAAGATAACATTTAAAACTGGACAAATACATTTAAGACAATGATACAGTTCAAAGGTAAATTTATTTTATTTGTTTTCTTAACAGCTGATACAGGGGTGGTCCACAAAAGCTTGCTTTGGGGTAACATAATGCATATAGTAGTCACTTTATTTTTTGTTTGTTTTTTTAACAAAAAACTTTTACAATATATTATATATATTTATTATAAATGTATATAAAATCTATATAAAAATAAATGTATTTTGTACTATACCCTGACTCTAACATCCTCAACAACAGCTTCAACAATTCAATAAATAACAATTATATAGAACCAACAAGCTGACAAGTGGATATTTTATTAAATAATTAAAAGGCAATGTCTCTGAAGCACAGGCACTTTAGAAGATAACACACTGGCAGCCTCTAAACTTGCTCATGAACCAAAAGGCTGACAATTTTAAACAAGTGCCTTAGTTTCCCTTTTATTTTTCTGTCAATTAATCTAATTCCACTATCATAAATTAAATATAATGCCAAACATCATCACTCTTGCACATTAGATTACATTCTAACTCAACAGAATATTTTTCAGAGATTGGAGTTTTGGTGGGAGTTTGTTCGGTCCCAAACCAAGCATCACTTTCTGAATGAAGTTAAGAGTGTTTTTCATCTCTTTTGGGTAGTCTAAATTTAAAGCATAAGACAGACCAAACAACACACAAAATGCCTGAGGCAGATTCTGCAAATTATCCATTATGATACCTCCCTCTACAATGATGGCAGTAGACACTGGGACAAGGTAGAGTTTATTTGGAAAGAGAGGTGGTTCTTCATCAACAACAGTCAACACCCCGACAGACACGTGTGCCCAGGCTTCATCAACATCACATGCCTGAATGAAACCAAATAAAAATATTACAACAGGGAAATGTGAAAAGGCATGATTAATTGTCAGTTTCTGCCCTGCCTACTAGGGCTGGGTATTGACACAAATTTCACAATTCAATTTGATTTCGATTCACAAGCTTGCCATTCGGTTCGATTTCGATTGCAATTCGATTTAATATTGATCATTTTGGATATCCGGTACAATATGGCAATTTTTTTAAAGGAAAATAAATCTCTTAGCTATAATGCTGTAAACTATGGGAGTCAGTTGCCTACTATAATATTGAAGGTAAAAATTAACTGATTTGTAGACAAACACTTAAATTACACAATTTTGTTATTTTTATAATAATAAAGTTATATGAAATAAACATTTAAATGGTGGCGGTCATAAAAACTTGCCAGATTTATTTAAACATGCATTAAATATAAATATTGAAGAACATTAAAAGTTATAATGAACATGTAATATGGTGCATATATTTAGCAAGATGCTTCTCTCTAGATTTTTCTAGCTAACTAACGAGTTTATGGTCACTGGATATGGTTTTTCTGAGGTAAACGTGACGTTACATGACATTGTTTAAAAGCTGTTTTACAGACGTCTTTCCGCTATTGAAACACTGATTGAGTGATTCCATGCGACATAATACGGATTTTGATAAATTGTACTATCTTTTAACATAATTTCAGATGCTCATTCATGTTTATTTCACGCTGTAACTTAAGGCGGAAGAGAAGAACATGTGCACGCTGCGCTGCTGCTTTTTTTGAGCTGAGCTGCGCCACAGCGATCTCACGCCACAGCGCCAAAACGGTATTTATGTTTTTGAATTTCGTAAGAAAATGGACGTAATTTGAAATCTGAGACTTTGTTTAATATCAATAGTTACAAGCACAAAGATTGTTGCGATTTATTGGATGGGAAGCACGCTACAATGTTCCATTCATCATCAACTGAAAACAGGATGACTAATCGATTCTTGGGATTTAAGAATCGATTTCGGTTCGTAAAAATGAGAATCTATTAAAATCGAGAAATCTATATTTTTTACCCAGCCCTACTGCCTTTAATGCATGTCCCATTAAGTATTTATCATGTATTCTTCTTTGTTTCAGTGTAGCACAGAAGTACAATTAATGGCAATTAAAAAAATTTGGGAGAAGTAACCCTTTAAAAAATGTTTACAATGAGATCTTACATTGCAGGTGTTGTAGAAGTTACTGGCATCATCACCAAGCAGGATAGGTAAGCCCCGGAGAACAAGAGTGCGCATTGCTGTCACATCTGCTTGATTCTAAAAGTAAATTAATAAAAAGAAAAGAAAAAAAGATCAAGTTCAAGATCATTAAACATTAAAGCTACAGTTAAAATAAGTTTGTCAAAGGGTTACTTCATCCAAAGATTTAAATTATGTCATTAATTACTCACCCTCATGTCATTCCATACCTGAGAGACTTTTGTTCATATTCAGAACACAAATGAAGATATTTTTAATGAACTCTGAGAGCTTTCTGTCTCTCCATAGGCAGCCTAGGCATCTAGCACTTTAAAGCACCGGAGAGGTAAGAAAGACAAAGTAATCCATGCGAATCCCGATCTCAAAAATCTAAATTTTATGACACAATGCTAGTAGTCAGAATGTAGAACTATTGGCAAGCATCACACACATGACCAGCGTTGGCCAATAGTGAGCCTACGTTCTGAAGTACACTACGTGAACTCACTCAGAGGCCCACACAGAAGAAAATTAATAGTTGAATAAAGTCATTATTTTTGTTTATTTTTATGCGCACAAAAAGTATTCTCGCCACTTGATAAAACTTAAGGTTGAACCACTGTAGTCACTTGGACTATTTTAACGATATCTATTTTAACGATAACTTTTCTGGAATGGCAGATATCGATTACTTAGAAGCCTATGAAGGAGTGATCCAGCTCTCAGATTTAATCACAAATATCTTAATTCGTGTTCTGAAGATGAACGAAAGTATTACGGGGTTGGAACAACATGAGGGTGAGTAATTACTGACAGTAATTTTGGGTGAACTAACACTTTAAAGTGTTTATCAACAAAACCCCAGAACACTTTAGACAACAGCTAGAGGTATTGTAAGCAAAACCATGATCAACTCGGAATAATAAATAAAATTAAGGCTGCAGTAAACTAACCCCTGTATTAATTTGCTGCAGAAGCTCATCCAATTTCTCTCCAACCATTCCTTTCTTGGACTTGAAGATTGTGACCAAGCGCGGTGTGTAGCGATCCACAGCTCCATAAAAGTTATTCTGCAGATCTGTGGTGGCTATCCTGTTAAACTCTGCTAACACCTACAACACAGGCAAAGAAAAACTGAGGCATGGGACAGTGTGGACATTTCTCAATGCATGGTCTAGCCTACAGGCCAATTCTAAAGCCAAACCTAAACAGAATGCTGTTTGAAGGCCACTCAGGAGGCAAGCTGCCAGAAGGACTTCTTCTAAAAAAAATTAAAAAGACAAAACATTTTATTAAGTTCTGCTTAGCAAAATTACAGACACATTTCTTGATATGCATGTTCTTCAAGCATTACAGAAAATCTGTAAAATTTTCTTTGTTTTTTTTTTTTTATTTTTATAAATAAATGTATATTTGTATTTATTACCTTTAAATACGCATTTCTATATATTCTAGAATATATTGTTATACTAAATATATTTGTGACCTCAGTACAGACAATTTAAAAACAGTGTTTCCACGGATTACTTTCAGTAATGGTGTGCAAATACAGAAAAGAAAATTGAAAATAAAACGAATCGGTTACCTAACGTAACCTCGGTTCTCTCTAGATGAGGGAACGAGTATTGCGTAAGCTAGCTTACGCTACGGGAAAGATTCCATCTTTCTGAGAAATTGAAGCCAAAAATTATCCTATAATTTTCTATCCATTGTCAACGCAGTTCAGCTGCAGCAGACCATGAGAAGGCTAGCTAGCCGCTCATTGGTTCGCTCACGGAGAACTGCTTAAGCCTATGAGGGAGCGCGGATGAACCCGCGACCAATGAGAGTCTGACTCGCTCTCCCTACGTCACCGCCCCCGAAGCGGGCGTGGACGAGGCTATAAATACCCCGAATAGGCTGAATAAAATCTGTTTTTTTCAATTCTGAAGCGAACATCGCCAGTAGCACAAGCACGGCCAGGAACGCAATACTCGTTCCCTCATCTAGAGAGAACCGAGGTTACGTTAGGTAACCGATTCGTTCTCTTACGAGAGGTTCTCTCGTATTGCGTAAGCTAGCTTACGCTACGGGAACCCATTGTCAACGCCGTGCGTGCTAAGCATCCACTATTAGTCCCGCGGGGCATCCCGGGGAACACCGAAAGTGGGAATGAATATATGTATCTGTGACAAACGGCCATCGGAGCGGGCCGGTTATTGTGTAGTACATAAGCACATAAAAGAGAGGGACAGAGCGAACTCGGTCTGTGTGAATTAACCCCCTATAGTGCAGCTCAACCAGAAGAGCTGAAACATACTAGACTGCTAGTAGTTTAGCCTGCAAAGCGGGTACTTCCAGATTGTAAAATCTGACAAAGGTGGAGGGGGAAGCCCATCCCGCTGCCACGCAAATGTCGTGAATGGAAATCCCACTGGACCATGCCCACGATGAGGCCATGCCTCTAGTGGAATGAGCCCTGATGCCCAAAGGGCATGGCAGGTCTTTCGATGCGTATGCTGCTGCAATGGCATCAACAATCCATCTGGGTAGGGACTGTTTCGAGGCGGCCAACCCCCTGGTGCGCCCGCCGAACGAAACAAAAAGCTGCTCGGATCGTCTGATCGGAGCTGTGCGAGTGACATATAATCTCAGAGCCCTGACCGGGCATAGGAGATTAGAATCTGATTCGCTATCGGAAGCAGGCAGAGCCGATAGGGATATAACTTGTGCCCTGAACGGGGTGCCAAACGCCTTGGGAACATAGCCATGCCTAGGTTTGAGAACGACTAATGAGTCATTAGGTCCAAACTCAAGACAGGACGCGCTGGTCGACAGCGCGTGCAGGTCTCCCACCCGTTTTACTGACGCGAGCGCGAGTAAAAAAACGGTCTTTAGCGACAGGTACTTTAGGTCCACGGTGCTTAGCGGTTCGAATGGGGGAGCTTTCATAGCATCAAGAACTATGGAAAGGTCCCAAATCGGCACCGAAGGGGGGCGCGGGGGATTCATCCTTCTAGCTCCCCTGAGGAAGCGGACTACCAGCCCGTCTTTGCCCAGTGACTGGCCGCGTCGGGGTTCAGCAAACGCCGCGACGGCTGCCACATATACCTTAAGAGTGGACGGGGATCTGCCCTTGTCCAGCCTCTCTTGGAGAAAATTTAGTAAGGAGGGAACCTCGCATAACCGCGGGTCCAGACCCCTATCTGTGCACCACTTCGAGAACACAGACCATTTTGACGCATAGAGCCTTCTGGTAGAAGCCGCTCTAGCCTGTATGATCGTGTTTAACATTCCCTCCGGCAAAGCAACGGGTAGTTGTTGATCACCCACGCGTGAAGCGCCCAGCGCTCTGGGTGGGGATGCCAGATCGAGCCGCGAGCTTGGGAGAGGAGATCTGCTCTGACTGGAATGGGCCACGGCGCTGTCTGTGACAGCTGCGTGAGCTCCGGAAACCAAGTCTGACCCTCCCAGTGCGGGGCTATGAGGAGCACCGAGTGCTGCACTTCTCTGATTCTCTGAAGCACCTGTGGTAACAGAGAGACCGGAGGGAAGGCATAAAGCGGGCGGCTGGGCCAGGTTTGGGCTAGCGCGTCCTCGCTCCTTGAGAAAAATATTGGGCAGTGGGTGTTCTCCGCCGAGGCAAAGAGGTCCACCTCTGCTCTGCCGAATAGACGCCACAGTTTCTGGACTGTAAGAGGATGCAGGGACCATTCCCCGGGGGGAATGGGGTTCCTGGACAGGCTGTCTGGACCGTCGTTCAGATGTCCCGGCACGTGCGTCGCCCTGAGCGAGAGCAGGTGACACTGAGACCAAACTAAGATGCGTTCTGTCAGCTGGAAAAGATTCCTGGATCTGACTCCGCCCTGACGGTTTATATAAGAGACCACGGCTATATTGTCCGAACGGATCAGCACGTGGTGGCCCTGAATGCGCGGGAGAAAGCGCATGAGCGCGTTCTCGACCGCCAACCTCTCCAAACAGTTTATGTGTAGGAGGCTCTCTTGAGCTGACCGGGGCCGAAGGCCGGTGAGCCCTCGCAGACCGCTCCCCAACCCGTGTTGGAGGCGTCTGTCGAGATGACTTTTCCGCGTGAAGCTGTCCCCATGGAAACGCCCCGCTGAAACCCTTCTACCACTGACCATGGCTGCAGAGCTGTGATACAGGTCTGCGTTACTTTTATCAGCTGGTGGCCCGTGGTCCACGCTCGGTGAGACACACGGCTCCTCAACCAAAGCTGAAGCGGGCGCATGCGCAGTAACCCCAGCTGGAGCACCGCGGAGGCTGAGGCCATACAGCCCAACGCTCTCTGAAATGTTTTCAAAGGCGTGAGTCTGTTCATCTGAAAAGATGCGGCGAAACGCTGCACACGGTGCGCGCGCTGCTTGACAGACGCGCCGTCATCGTGACCGAGTCCAGCTCTATACCCAAGAAGGAGATAGTCTGACTGGGTTGTAGTACGCTCTTTGTCCAGTTGACAGAGAGGCCCAAAACTTTCAGATGGTCGAGGAGAACTGTACGATGAGACAGTAACTCTCTCTGAGATTGTGCCAAAATCAGCCAGTCGTCCAAGTAGTTCAGTATTCGCAGCCCCTGACTCCGCAGGGGGGCGAGCGCCGTGTCCATGCACTTCGTGAACGTACGGGGTGCTAGGGATAGGCCGAACGGTAGGGCGGTGTATTGATAAACCTGGCCTTCGAGGCGAAACGTAAGAATGGCCTGTGAAGGGGATTTATCTGGATCTGAAAGTATGCATCTTTCAGATCTAGTGATATGAACCAGTCCCCCTGGCGCACGTGCGCGAGGAGTTTTCTGATAGTGAGCATTTTGAACGGTCTCTTCATGAGGACTTTGTTCAGCGATCTGAGGTCTAATATTGGTCTGAGACCGCCGTCTTTCTTGGGGACAAGAAAATAACGGCCGTAAAACCCCGACTCACTCATAGCCAGAGGCACCCTCTCTATAGCCTTTTTGCACAACAGAATTGCTATCTCTGAACGGAGCAGCGCGTCACTGCTTCTGGGTTCACAGTAGTTTCTAGCCGCGCTCGGAAGCGAGGAGGGCGGCGGCAAAACTGTAAGCGATAGCCTAGCTTTGTTGTGTTTAACACCCACTGCTTCCCACGCTTTTAAGCGTGACGCTAGGGGGTAAATGGCTACATGGTCCCCGTCGCTGCACTTCGCGGGCTGCGTGAGCGCGCTGATAGTGTTTACAACAGCGGGACGTACACTCGGAGGGGAGCTTATGGGCCCTGTAACAGAGTGAACAGAAGTAAGACGCGCACAGGGCTTGTGGGCGCGCTTATACACTCTGAGACTCGAGCGGGCTTGGCCCGCATTATGAGAGTGGACTCTGTGTGAGACAGGGGAACTGGAGTGTCTTTGTGTATGAGTGAACACAGTGTTGTGGGCACATTCTCTACACAAGTTTATGGACCGTGTAACAGAGGTGGGACGCGCGCACGGGTTCGTGGGCGCGCTTATGTACTCTGAAACTCGAGCGGGTTGGGACCGCTTTATGAGAGTGGACCCTGTGTGAGACACGGGAACAGGAGTGTCTTTGTGTATGAGTGAACACAGTGTTGTGGGCACATTTTCTACACAAGAGGCTTTTACTCTCTTTTGAGATTTCTCAGAGACGCCGTAAACACGGCGTTTTGTGTATGAGTGAACACAGTGTTGTGGGCACATTTTCTACACAAGAGGCTTTTACGCTCTTTTTGAGATTTCTCTGGGACGCCGTAAACACGGCGTTTTGTGTATGAGTGAACACAGTGTTGTGGGCACATTTTCTACACAAGAGGCTTTTACGCTCTTTTTGAGATTTCTCTGGGACGCCGTAAACACGGCGTTTGTGCTCATGCAAGCGGGAAGGGATACCGGCTTGGTAATGGCGGGGTACACTGCTGTAGTAGCCGCGTGAGCGGGGACTAACAGAGGGCGAAACTTTGACGGCGATCCGGCCGCGGCGGGAGAGCGCCGTCTTTTTCTCAACCACGCTAGGCAGACTTCGAGTAATCAGTTTTCAGCGCGATCCTCTGCCGAGGCCCCCGGGGAGGCGGCGGTCTGTGGCGGCTGTCAGAGCGAGCGAGGGCGGCCGCCTTGGTGTCGCTGAGAAGTCTGACTGTGTTTAGCTAGGCGCTAGGGTGGGGCTCGTGCAGGAGGCTGGTCACGTGAGCGGCCTGCAGAGGAGCTAGCGCGACGAGGCAGAACAAAATTCGCAGGAAATCCTCAATCCGCGACTGAAGGGGGATTTTTTCCCCCGCTCTCGTCCCATTCACGAAGTAGCTCACTCTGTAGTAGACATGGGGTGCAGAAGCTGCTTGGCCGGCGGCTGAAAGCTTGAAGTCGGACTGCAGGCTTTAGCGGGTAGCACAGGTGATGAGCGCCATCTCGCGGAGGGCGGCATAGACGTGCGGCGACCAGGTCCTCTACAGGGAAAATGGAGATAAAGCCCTTCTCTGCGGCTCCGTCCACAACGCGACGCGGGGTGGAAGAGTCAGAGCGAGTTCTAGCAGAGAGCGGGGCGTTCCAGGACTTCGTGAGTTCTGCGTGCAGATCAGGCAGAAAGGGCGCAGCCCGTTTAGCGGCGGGAGTCGAACGCTGGTGGAAGTAGCTGCGCGGGTCCCGGTTGATTCTCGGGCCGAGGAGGCGTGAGAATCGGACCAATCCTCACCGTCTGAAGCGAGAAGCGAACATGTCTCCTTGGTGTCCGCGGCGTCAACGGAGGCAACAGAGCGGCCACTCGGCGGCAGCTGTATGTCCGGAAGCGGCGGAGATGGAGAGCGGGAGCGAGAGGCTCCGGCGGGATGAACGCTTCCGGCTGGGGGTCCGGCGGCCTCTGAGAGCGGCGTTTCTTTCTCCGCGGCGAAGTCAGAGGCGGCACGGACGCATCTTAGTGGCCGAAGTCGAGCCCGCGGGGTCAACAATGGCATAGTTTCGCAGAGCTCGCAGCCGCCACAGCGGGGGCGAGATCGGCGTGCTCCAATCCGAGGCAGAGAGCGCAGAAGAGGTGGCGGTCCCCAGCCTCGAGGGGAGCGCGGCAAAAGCCGCCAGAAAATTTACGAGACATCTTGAAAAAGACGCTCGCTCTTTTAGATACAACAATATATAGGAAGCATTTTAGTATAAAGGATACAATCCGTCGGATGGCGCTAGCTCACAGGACGGCTGAAGGTGGCGAAGACGGCCGGCTTCCTCAGTCTCCCAAACGCTCGCTAGAAGGTGCCTTTTCAAACGACGGCGGCTTCTCTCTCAGGATCAGCAGATGCAGGTGCGTCGCTGAAGGATGAAAAATCAGATTTTATTCAGCCTATTCGGGGTATTTATAGCCTCGTCCACGCCCGCTTCGGGGGCGGTGACGTAGGGAGAGCGAGTCAGACTCTCATTGGTCGCGGGTTCATCCGCGCTCCCTCATAGGCTTAAGCAGTTCTCCGTGAGCGAACCAATGAGCGGCTAGCTAGCCTTCTCATGGTCTGCTGCAGCTGAACTGCGTTGACAATGGATACAAAATTATAGGATAATTTTTGGCTTCAATTTCTCAGAAAGATGGAATCTTTCCCGTAGCGTAAGCTAGCTTACGCAATACGAGAGAACCTCTCGTAAGAGAACGTTCATGTGACATTAACATTATTTAGTTTAACATTAACGTTACTTTAACATCACTAAGTTTGTTATCTTGTTAAAAGATTCAGCAGTGACATAAGGCAGCTGTGTTTGAGTAAAAAAAAAATGTTTGCAGTGCTTGCATTTACTAAATTTAAATAATAGTAGCCTATAATGCTGTTGTGAAATCACAAATACTGACCAAAATCACCACAAACTTCGTAGCTGCTATCTGCATAAGCTGCAGGTTACCTTTAACTTTACGTTAAATGCGCGCCATTTCACCAGATTTGTAACGTTAATATGTTGTGAACCAATCCCGACAGAGGAGAATGCATCAGGGAAAATGGTAAAATAGAAAACCATAATTCATATTACATTTTGGAATATTAAAATAACTTTTCAGGCAATCCAGGAAACGTTGTGGTAAGTTACCTGATAGTTTTATGCACACACACAAAAACGGGTCGAACCACGTTCTTTAAGCTCCGAATAATATCAAAATGATTTGGTACACGACAGACAGTAAAATAACATCCACACACAAGTTGCATGCTTGTTTACTTACCTTATTATTATTATTCCAAAAAGGAAATGAAGCTCCAGGTAAATGTAAGCAGTCTGTTGTTAACGTCTTTCCAGACCAGTTCCACATCTGCAAAATTGGCGCCGAAATTCACAGATTCTATCGCGCATGCTCTGACAAAGCCGCTTCTTCTTCTTTGTTTTTTTGCTGCACATTAGGCACGATTTAATGCACTGCTGCCTCTCACTGGTTTAGTAACGTCATTGCATCCTCGGTTGCTACTTGCTTGTTTCAAGTAAGCGTCATTCAAACAATTGAGTAAGTTGTTATTTTCACCCTCCAATTTACTATAACTCAACAAAACCTAGTAAGAAGCATGCATTTTATATTACTGAGTAAAGTTAACTAAGTAAATGTGAGTCAGGAAAGCTATTACATTTTACAGTGCAGAAAATTTACTAAGGGAACCAGCCTCTCGAGGCTGGTCTCTGGTGTTACTGAGAGAGCCAAATCTGGAGCCTGAAACATAATGGCAGGAGCTACCTGACCTGACTGATTTAAAGCCCTCCTCAGAGGGTGTGAAACCGATGCTGTGCCGCAGCATAGCATCAGCGACTCGCTGGAGACCGCTGCGCCCTGAAGTACCGGAGGTGGCAGGGTCGGCAGGAGGGTCTCATGAGGACCCCGAAATGGAACGGGCACCTTGTAATGAGGTGTACACCACTCCACTTCGGTCGGGGCTGTCCTCACAGGCCTGACGCCTAAACATCAAGACCTTTGTTTGTTTGTTTTTTTGAACACGAGGCTCAGCACTCTCTTTCTGTGCACATAATATGATGAACTCGACGGCTGGTGCTGTTCACGCCCAGCAGCCCCAGGGGGGCTGGACACAGCGAGGGAAAAACTTTTATTATATATATATTTTTTATATATATTTTTGCATCACCTAACAACGACCGCATGCGTCGCCGAAGAGACCCGAAGGCTCATTTTTCGCTATATCCAGATCCCCAGCAGATCAGCCTGATAAGCCTGGAGCAATACCATCGTTTTTTATAAACATTCTCCAGCTGACCTGCTGCCGTATAAGCTTTATCCATAAAACCAAAGTAGTTTTGTTTAGTATTAGACTTAGTGGGCAAAGCAGAGGCTTTAAATGACGATGCTGGACCAGGTGAAAAAATAGCATTTTTCTGATGTTTTCTATTTCTGTTCAGCCTGGGGCATCATATCATAACCGTAATCTTTCAACCCTCTAACTTTGAGTAAATATTAACATGAGGGCTGAAAAGTAGAAATGAATACGGTTTATTCCACAATATAGATATTCAGTGTGTAAATCAGGGAAAAAAGGGAAGCCTCGTGGTGGAGATAATGTGATAGATGTAAGGAAACGCTCGTCTAGTTTGTTTTTAGGACGAGCGTCCCTTTTTCTCAGCTGGCCATTAAATATTTAATTTACTAACAGCACGGGACAAAACCTCCACCAGCTCATCATATGCTGGAGAAATAGATGGCGAATCTAATTCAACAGTGTGTGCTTTCACTTTCTATACTCAAATATTTAACCTCCTCGGAGGAAGAGTATTGAAGGAAAAAAGGGCTCTCTCTCCCCGGGCGGAAGAAACCGCAGAGCGTGCTTCCGATACCGGGGAGATAGCGCTGGATCTTCCGGGTAAGGAAGGAGAAAAGGCCCTCGGACCCGTCTCCAACCCCTCCAAAAGATCCTTCTGCGATCCCCAGGAATGCATTCTCCGCGCTGCCTCGGCAAACGCGGGTCCTGTATCCCTGAGAATTGCGAGCCTGCCACTATCATACAGAGTGACAGGCGAGAGCAGAGCATGCTAAATTTGGTAGCTGCTCTACTCCCAAACAAATGACACAAAGCTCGTGTGTGTCCCCACCCGTTAAATAACGCGGGCAGGGAGGAACACACTGTTTGTACATTTGTTTCGCCATAACGTTTCCAACAATATTGCAACAGACAACAATAAATAGACAGAGACAGTTTTGACACAGATCACTTGCTGAGGCAACAGAAGCTAACTGGCGTTTCGCAGCGGAAGTGCTTTTATCATTTCCTGGTCATGACGTCACCCGCCCGTGACGCTCATTCTCTCTTTCCATTGGACTAAGTTGACATAGATGCTTCAGACGCAGTCACGCTGTAGCGTTGATGACGCATCGCGAGTTCCCTTTTTCGATAAAGGGAACAGTAAACTGATCAGCCGTTTTATATGACCCTGTGATTTTGTGTTTGGTGCTGAGACAGATTTATCACAGACACCCATGTATGTGATGGAGGGAGATTCTGTCACTCTACCCACTAATATTACAGAAGTACTGAATGATCACTTAGTGTGGATGTTTGCGTGTCATCATCAACTTACCCTCATTGCTGAAATCCTTAATAACGCTGCGTCAGTGTCTGACTGTGATTATTTGAGACCCAGAGACAGACTGCAGCTTGACAGTCAAACTGGATCTCTCACCATCAAAAACACCAGCAAAGACGACTTTGGAGTCTATAAACTACTGATCAACAGTGTTGTTTCAGATTCAGATTCCAGATGCTGGAGTTTCAATGTTTCCGTCCATGGTGAGTAAACTGAATAAATCATGTCACAGATGTAAGTTGATTGATTTCGGTTCTAGTCTGAACTCATACGGCGTGCAGTGCGTGAGGAGATGTAGTGGATGAATAAAACAATTTAGTGAAAGACTGATAATAGGGCATTAGTGATTAGACTGCAATCTATAGCAGAGTTTTTCAGTGAATCTGCGAACAATAGAAACTAATCTAGACTTTTGTTCAACAAACTACTGTTCCCCAGCTCTGCCTGTTCCTGTCATCACCAATAACTCTTTACAATGTTCATCATCATCATCAGAGTCCAGATGTTCACTGCTGTGTTATGCAGTGAATGTGAGTCATGTGACTCTCTCCTGGTACAATGGAACCAGTGTATTGTCCAGCAAACGTGATCACAACAACAGAATCTCTTTATGTTTGGAGGTGAAATATCAGGATAAAAACACTTACAGCTGTGTGATCCAAAATTCCATCAGAAACCAGACCACACATCTGGACATCAGTCGACTCTGTCCAGGTTTGTTTGCAGTTGATATTAGTGTGTTTTTACTAAACTTTCCAGGTACATCATTAACAGCTGCTATTTTCTCTTGATCTATCAGCATCTCTTAAATAGATAGCATGTAGCAGTTCAAAGTTTGGTCACTCCATTCTTTTTATGACTATTTCCCACTTTTTAAAACACGTGTTAAAACACTTGTTATGCAGTCAGTATTTATATTTACATGATGTTCAAGCATTTAGGCACAAGGCTTTAGATGGAACTAAATAGAACCTGTTTATCCGAACAGAACAATGATAGTTTTTTTTTTTATTCCAAGCCATTAGATAGTGAGCATGAGCCTGTTGATATTAAACTTATATATATATACAAAGACAGTTCACTCAGATTATTTATGAATGGGAGAAAAAAAAAACCTTCAAACAAAAGAGCCAAATGGCCAATAGTCTGAAAAGTTCCAAATCGCAGTAACGCACACTAAAGACCTCTTCGTAGCTTTAAGGCTAAGCGTACTGTCATACATCATGTTCCCCAAGTTCATGACAAGTCTAGAATAGCTTTCCAGTGCAACTTAAATTAATTAGATGTTACATTTAATTTGGTTTTTAAACCCTAAAATGTTACACATTTTAGTGGTGCAGAGACTGCAGAGTTTATATGTAGTTTGTAAAACATTTGAAAGTGAAGCACCACAATCATGCACTGGTTGTGTGTCCCATTGAGTAAACAAAAATCTAAAGACACTTGCTGTCTTCACGCCCACTTGAACACTATGTGAGTACTGGGACAGGCCCTTTGTGCCCTTTTCCAGACAGCACCATCTACTGGTCAATAATGGTTAAATGTATCCACTGTCATGTTTATTTGCCTGCTAAAGCTGCAGATAGTGTATTCTTGGTTCCTATAAATGCTGTTATACTCTTCTATTTAGTATTTGATGTTGCTTTTGTATCTTGCTTGAAATAAGTTTGTCAGGATTCATTTACACTAATTACTGGTTTCTTTTTGTTCATTCCAGTTCCGAGTAAAGATCCTATTTCGAAATGGGTGTATGGTCTTCTTATCATCTTAGCAATTATTTGCGGATTATGTTGGTACAAAAACAGAAACAGGTATTAGTCTTCTCTGCAGAAATATGTTTTGCATTCAGCACTTTTATTTCCAATATTTACTTTAGTGTTATTTTTGACTTTTGTTATTTTATTTTTATGATATAGCATCACCACATTTCAACATCATAAAAATTTCGCACAGAAAAAGAAGGTGTAAAAATTTTACCTTTAGGGGTACAACAGCTTGTCACTGACATATTTGTACTCATAAAAGGTGCATACTAGTACCTTAGCTATAGAGTACAAATTCGTATTTTAAGGTATGAACCTTTTTGTGGTAAAAAGGTACAAACATGTCCTTTTGAGGGTACTGCCCCAGGGACAAACTGTTGTACCCCTAAAGGTACAATTTTTTCACCTATTTTTTCTGTTGCATTCAAACAAAAGTACTAGATTGTGACGAAAAAATTAATGTTTTAGCATCAATGAAAATCGTTGAATTTTTTTTTTTGTAATGTCACAGAGGCTGCCGGAGATGACCCACCAGACGGTGACCCACCAAACAGGAACCCTAATGAAAATGATGATTTGATTCCCAGTTCATCCTCCATAAATACAGCGGAATCTGTCTGTTTAAATAATATATGTGCTGTAAATAGTTACAGACACTTTTCTTCCATGCCATTTCCCAAGAAAACATCAGGATTTATCAAAAAAAAAACATTTCACTTCAGTATCTCAACAATTAACTAAACAGATGTTTTTGTGCTATATTTCAAATTAAATACACCCTCTTGTTGTCACAATCTCCATTCACCAGTCCAGTCACCTCAACACACTACATTTCCCAGAATCCATCCTGGCTCACACTCAACTATCACCACACCTGTCTGCCATCAGCCTCGCCATTTTTTTTTCCTGAGGTCAAAACCGGTAAAACCATTTCTGTCATCCTGAAACTTGGAGCAGATTGTAACTGCCATACCAGAAAAGTTATTAAAGACATTGTTAAAATACTCCAAGTGACTACAGTGGCTCAATCATAAGTTTATCAAGCGACGAGAATATTTTTTGTGAGCAAAAAATAACGACTTTATATTGTTATATTAGCATTGACATTAATATTAGCATATTTTAATATGTTCAGGAGAACCATTCATTATTACACCTTGTCTACTTATTTTGACATTGTGTAATGAAACTGTCAAAGCACATGTTCCAAATCCATTTCTCCTGTTGTCAGTAGAAGTGCCACGCAAGCATGTAAATAAGAAATAAAACCGAGCGAAAAGGGCATCCGTTTACTGTTGGCAGCGGATTGTGACGCGTCTCCTCCAATGTAGACACAGTGTTCAAGTATTGGGCAAGCATCACTAATATGCTCATTGGCTGTATAAGTAGTAAATGTTGGCATGTCACTAGTTACACAGCATTTGTGTTCCAGACATGAAAGATTTCTCAAATCATGTGTGTTGTTGAGGAGAGTGTGCTGTTTACTTAGTGATCAGATGCCATATTTACATCTGCTGGGCCATAAACAGGTGAAAAAATCTCACATACTTATACTGTAACTGTACTGAAGGAGGAACTTAGCAAGGTTTTTATTTTTTTTATTTTTTACTTTTCTTTACTTGACCATTAAACAACCTACTAAAATCCACCCAGAACACCTTAGCAACCACCTAATATGGCATTCCCTCTCAAGACCATAGCATTGACTGCAAGTTTTGCACAGATGCTCACATTTTCTTAAGAATGCATATTTAAATGCTAAAATGTGCTGATCAAATTGTTAAAATATAAATGACAAGACAGGAAGTCCACATGTTTGTTTTTTTTGTTTTGTTTTGTTTTGTTTTGTTTGTTTTGTTTAGTTAGTTCAGTGTAAATTCATGTTTCATCTCCATTTAACCATCTCCATTGCTATCATGAATAAATGAATGACACAAAATAAATGTTTATTTAATTTTTTATTGTTACTTTGGTACGTTGACTCTAATCTATAGAACCTTTTAACCATAACCTATTAGTCCTGTTTAATAATATACAAGATAATGTTTAAACTGCATGCCTTAAAGCATTGACATTTAAAGTTTACATTTTCTCTTGTAAAATGACGATGACATAATACTATTAGCATCAGATTTCTTTGTACAATTGGAAAGCATTTAATAAATATAACTTTGAGGCTTGTTATCTATATGTTAATGACTACCTTATTATAATCAACATCCGTGTCATTATCAGGATCTTGCACAGAATAAATGCTTTGTCTCTGATGTTTATGAAAGGGAATCATGATTTCCAGGATCATCACCCTTTGCAAAACTAATGGTTCAGTATTCATCACAGCGGTAGTTGCTTTGCTGGCACAGAACCTAAAAGTATGTGACCTGCATGTTGCAGAACTTGTATTCGCTTCATTTTGATCAAATAGCCTGAATATAATTTTGAGATTATACCTTTATATTTTCACTCTATTTTTGCACTCTATCTTTGATTGTTTCATACTAGTTCTAACATGTTCAGATATTCTGTTTGGTGGTGCAAAGTCCAAGTTACACTTCCTGTCAAGTTTCATTATCAGCAACAATCAAGACTTTTTAAAGTTGCATATTTAAAAATGTGTTCTATACTAAATTAAATACCAGCACTAATAGGTTGATATCATTATTTTTACATAATTGAGCCACTGTTAATAAGCCAACTAATGAGTGTGCATTTTTAATGTGGGGTGGAATATGCATGATATTTGGGCTGGCAAACACTAGTCACACTCAGTGCCAAAACAGGATCAAGTCATAAACAAAATTACTCTGTACACACTAGTGTTAAAAAATATTACACTCAATAGTGTATACAGTTCTGATTCAGTCATGGGGTCACAGGTAAAAACATATTTAGTTATATTCAGTACAACAGCATGGATGATATGAGTGTGGCTTATACAAGTTATTATCGAGTAACTTAGACCAAGTTAGGCCAAATCTGGCAATAAAGGTTTTTTTTCTCTCCCAAAGAAAATACTTCATAAGCCTCAAGCTTTCCTTTAGTGCCACTTCAGAGGAAGCACAAACTCACAAAACCCATTCCTCTTGTAATAGAAAATACAATGTGTAACAAAACAGACACCCATTATAATGATGGTGGACAACAAAAAGAATAAATATATTAGCTGACCATGTTATTTTTTGCTTTTATTTAATGTAAAATATAGGGTACTGGTGGGATGCAAAATGGATTAATTTCATTAATAAATAAATAAAAAATATTACAAGTAAAATAAAAAACATATGGAAAAAAAAACGTTTATGTTAGGAAATGTAACAGGGCAATGGACTCCTCCAAAGGTCTAGATCTAGATCAACACAGAGTTGTTACATCCGTCCAAGGTCACTAGATGTAAAGCTACTCCCGTCCAAATAAGGCTTAAGGCACATACAGGTCTAGGGTGAAGAAAGGCTTTGCATGCCCTGTGAAATTATAGGCACGAAGGGCATGAAGGGGCTTGTATATAGTTTTTACGGTCCTCAGATAAGCTTTATCCTTTGAAGAAGGATGATTCAGAAGGAAACATTTCGCTGCACGAAAGATAAACACACAGTGACAGGTGGACTGGGAAGTACACAAACAGAAACGAAGCAAGACGAGTTTAAACGTGAAAATGAAACGAAGTTACCCAAGCGTCTTAAATAAAAGAAAAAAGCGAAAAGAGGCCGACAAGTATTTTGGCAACGCTGCCAAAGATGACAAACTTTTTTACAGCTACTGTGAGAAGTCAACAAGTAGGACTCTCTCTCTGTGTCAGAAGCGTGTTATGTGGGGAACAATCTCTCTTTTCTCTCTCAAAGACTCTCTCTCTCACACAGACACTCTCTCTCACACACACCCTTAGGCGATATCATTCGGAAGCATGGCATTAGTTTTCACTGTTATGCTGATGATACTCAGCTCTATATTTCTTCACGCCCTGACGAAACCTACCAATTCACAAAATTAACGGAATGCATAGCTGATATAAAAAATTGGATGACTAGTAATTTCCTACTACTTAATTCTGAAAAAAACAGCGATTCTAATTATTGGACAAAAACTTCCGCAGGTAATAACCTAGAAACTTTATCTTTCACTAAATGGTTTAGCTCCCCAGTAGGCTACTTGAGCGAGCTCTTAACGCATTAGTCCTTCATGTCTATTGCGATCTCAAAATTCTGGCTAGTTGATAACACCTAGAATATCAAAATCGACTGCTGGCGGTAGATCCTTTTCCTATTTAGCACCTAAACTTTGGAACAATCTTCCTAACTGTCAGGGTTTGTGCAGGTGCTGAAGACGAGGACACGGAATTTCCATATAATAGGTTTAATAAACAAAATGAAACTTCCAAAAATGAAACAAGAACAAAACTCCAGGAAATCAGAAACACACAACCTCACATGGACGACGATCGACAAACACTGGGAGAAAACACAGGGCTTAAATACACTTGAAGTGATTGGATAATTAACTGAACACAGGTGATGAGACTGAACACAAACGAGGAGCGGGAAAACTTAACAGGACTAAACCAAAAACCACACAAGACAGGGGAAAACAAGATCACAAAGGATAACTAAACACATCAAAACGTGACAGTACCTCCCCCCTCCCCGAAGGCGCGTCCTCGCGCCGTATAACATCCAAAGGGGTGGGAGGGTGGGCGCCCTGGAGGCTGACGAGGGCATGGTGCAGGTCCAGGAAGCCTCCAGGGCGGAGCAGGCTGTGGGCGTGGCCACGGCGGTGCAGGCTGTGGGCGTGGCCACGACGGTGCAGGCTGTGGGCGTGGCCAAGGCGGAGCAGGCTGTGGGCGTGGCCATGACGGTGCTGTGAGACTCTCGGGCGTCCAGGGCGGAGCTGTGAGACCCTCGGGCGTCCAGGGCGGAGCTGTGGGACCCTCGGGCGTCCAGGGCGGAGCTGTGGGACCCTCGGGCGTCCAGGGCGGAGCTGTGGGACCCTCGGGCGTCCAGGGCGGAGCTGTGGGACCCTCGGGCGTCCAGGGCGGAGCTGTGGGACCCTCGGGCGTCCAGGGCGGAGCTGTGGGACCCTCGGGCGTCCAGGGCGGTGCAGGCTCTTCAGGTGGCCACGGCGGTGAAGACCCTTCAGGTGGCCATGGCGGTGCAGACCCTTCAGGTGGCCATGGCGGTGCAGACCCTTCAGGTGGCCATGGCGGTGCAGACCCTTCAGGTGGCCATGGCGGTGCAGACCCTTCAGGTGGCCATGGCGGTGTTATCTTTTCGGGCCTCCGTGGATCTTTGGCCGGCCACGGTGAAGGCGTATGGCGCCCCCCCCAAAATTTTCTTGGGGAGGACAGGCTCATGATCGGGAACTGACTTGACATCAACGGGCGCTGGGTCAACGGGTTCTGGGTCTGGGTCAACGGGCTCTGGGTCTGGGTCAACGGGCTCTGGGTCTGGCGCTGGGTCAACGGGCTCTGGCGCTGGGTCAATGGGCTCTGGCTCTGGCTCTGGGTCAACGGGCTCTGGCTCTGGCTCAACGGGCTCTGGCTCTGGCTGGGTCAACGGGCTCTGGCGCTGGGTCAACGGGCTCTGGCTCTGGATCAACGGGCTCTGGGTCTGGCGCTGGGTCAACGGGCTCTGGCTCTGGCGCTGGGTCAATGGGCTCTGGCTCTGGCTCTGGGTCAACGGGCTCTGGCTCTGGCTCTGCCACTTCATGGGACTCGGAACTGGACGGGGCCAGCACATCGGGGGACTCGGAACTGGACGGGACCAGCACATCAGGGGACTCGGAACTGGACGGAACCAGCATTTCGGGGAGCTTGGGGCTGGGCTCAGGTTCTGGCGGGCAGGCGACAGGCTCAGGCTCTGGCGGGCAGGCGACGGGCTCAGGCTCTGGCAGGCAGGTGACGGTCAAAGGCTCAACTGGGCTGGACGGGACCAGCGGCGAAGGCTTGACTGGGCTGGACGGGACCAGCGGTGAAGGCTCTGGGGAAGAAGCTCAGGAAGGTCGGCAAACGGGTCAGGCTCTGGCGTGCATGCAATGGGCTCAGGCCATACTGGACTCGGGACCACCTGAACTCGGTCACATCCCCTACTACGACCTCCACGGGTCCCACGAAATATGGCCATCCGGGTTCCTACGAAGGCCTGCTTCCAGCTCTCCATTTTTTTTGTTGTTGTGGTCGATCGTTCTGTCAGGGTTTGTGCAGGTGCTGAAGACGAGGACACGGAATTTCCATATAATAGGTTTAATAAACAAAATGAAACTTCCAAAAATGAAACAAGAACAAAACTCCAGGAAATCAGAAACACACAACCTCACATGGACGACGATCGACAAACACTGGGAGAAAACACAGGGCTTAAATACACTTGAAATGATTGGATAATTAACTGAACACAGGTGATGAGACTGAACACAAACGAGGAGCGGGAAAACTTAACAGGACTAAACCAAAAACCACACAAGACAGGGGAAAACAAGATCACAAAGGATAACTAAACACATCAAAACGTGACACTAACATTGTCCGGAAAGCTAGACTAAAAACATCTCTTTAGCCTAACATTCTAGACTTCTATATTTCAATGTTAGGCTGCATAGATTAGGTCAGCCGGAACCGGGAACACTTCCCATAAATCCTGATGTACTCGTTACATCATAAGAAGAATGGCATCTAAGCTAATATTAGTGTCTCTGTTTATCCCGAGGTTTACCGCAGTCCGCCGGATCCAGGCCGTATCCAGATCTGATGAAGGACCTGCGCCTGGACACGATGACAACGCAGTCCTGAAGTGTCACTAGTCTCCCTGTGAAGGCCTCCTTCCCTTTACCTCTGCCTGTACAGATAATCGTTGTCGGGATAATTCCGTTTCACGTGGCTACGCCGAAGCGATAAAATTCTGTAGGCCTATTATAAATTTTAAGGCCAGACAAGTAGTTTGTTGAGGGTTGGTTTTGTTGGGAAGGACTACATGCCTGCGCACATATATAGAATAAAAAAGAAGAATCCTATAGAATAAACTCTTAATACGCATGTGCACGCCATCAGCGTTCTCGCGGGTTCTCGTTTTTAAAGTTTGCGCAGAGAGAACTTAAGAGTTTTCTGTTAAAACGATGTCATGTTAGCGGCCCCTAAGATAACAACTAATGATCGTTGCGACGGAAGTGAATCAATTAAAACTAACTTTAGCTGGAAAATAACTTTATTCTGCTGTCATAAAGCCAAAACAATCTTACTTTGATTTCCTATTTATCACTGTAAAGCTGCTTTGGAACAATCTACATTGTTAAAAGCGCTATATAAATGAAGGTGGGATTGGGCTGCTGGTCTGAAAACCAGGTGTTCAGGCGCATTGTTGGCAACATTCTCAAACTGCTGAGGCCTTGGAGGTTTGTTTGGAGGACTATAGGAGATGTGCTTGAGATGGCAGATGAAACTGATAGTTCCTCTGAGCATGAAGGACCTGACAGGCTCAGCCTCAGGTTGAGTTACCCCTACTCCTCCAAGGATGTCAATAACACCACAAATGCCATTGTTTTAAACGCATGTTTATTAATCGCTGTGCGCCAAACGGTCATATTACATTTACTAATTTTATTCACGATCCCCTGGCTGACCAAAAAACGGGTTTTCAACGAGGTCCCAGACACCAGTCATTTTGTAGCCTATATTAATTATTTTTTCCCTACACATCAGTGTGATATTTGTGGTATTGCATTTCAAATAGGGCCAATTTATAGGCTACTCCTAGGCTTACGTTTTTAAATTACAAATGGCCTACTTATGTTTTTGTTATATTATTTTAAATATATAGCCTATATATACAGTAGCCTATAATATTATAGGCCTACGCTATTATTTGTGCATAAACATAATCTGGTTATAGTAATAACACTGTTTGTTTAAAAAACAAAACATTTTTCATCCTTGCTACAAGCTTACAAGAGCGACAATATCATTAAATGTGAAGGGGGGCCCTAAACTATTTTCTTGGGGAAAGGGGGGTCTCAGACAAAAAAAAAGTTGAGAACCATTGAATAAAGTACAATCAAAACCATTATATTATAATCACATATTGCACTTGAATAAAGTTAAAGGTGTAATCTGCTGGTTGTCCTGCAGGTGGCCTCATAACTCTGTCTTCTTACGATGATTTACGATTACT
Organism: Chrosomus eos; assembly: GCA_036326025.1. Lineage (NCBI taxonomy): Eukaryota > Metazoa > Chordata > Actinopteri > Cypriniformes > Leuciscidae > Chrosomus > Chrosomus eos. Next base: position 12,656,290 of record CM070838.1, read on the forward strand.
CCAGAGCACTACGATGATTTTCAAGTCCTGCTTAAATTACGATGTTTTTGGGAAACATGCCATAAAATTAAGATCAGTCGTGCTATCGTTTTTATATGATTTACTTAGGCTTACGATGCATGGTTAACGGAGCCCGGTACATTTTAGCCTACCTTTTGGTCAAGCTTTATTCCCTTTTTAAGTAACACGGAAGATGTGGTATAGCTTCTGAGGTTACAATTTTGTGGATCAAATACTGACATAACTTTTGTGACAAACCAAATATATTTTCACTTTTGTTTTTTAAACGATTGGGGCTTTTTTCTTTGTTTTAGATGGGCTGTTGAAAATCAGTGTTGTATTTCCAGACGAACTAACGTAAACTATTGAGAAAACACGGTATACTACTGGATGCTATCACTTCACGGATAACATTTTTATTAGTTCCATAAGCGCACCGCCATTTATGAAATTCTGAGGACTATTTTTAATTCGGTTTCAACATTTATTCGTTTGAGAGATTTAACTTATTGCTGTTTCTTTCTTGTTTACAGCCCTATAATAAGCGAACATGGAACGCTCGATTAATTTGCTCTTTTTATGGCTTTCCTGTGGTAAATGCATGTTTTGTTTTAAATGTTTTAGTTTTTGCTGTGTTAACCACAAAACTGTTTAATTCGTAAAATATTTAGTTTTTTAAACTGTTGTAAATATGAATAGTTTTGTTAACTGTTCTTGTCTGTTTCAGGTGCTTTAGGTGCAGAGGCAAATGAAATGAAGAAAGGAGATTTCAACTCAAATGTAATATTATTTAATATAATAGAACGTTCATGTGTCAATTTGCCTCAGCTTGTTTTTTTATTATTATTAATGAAATCTTTGTTTTTAAAGATTCTTTTATCATTTTCAGCTCACAACTCCTACAATTATCAGAAAATATCTACCAGGTTCTCCACTAAGATCATCAAGGTCAAAATGTCGGTTGGAGTGTTCAGCGAGTAATGCTCCAAATGCGGCTCTAACCTGGTATAAAGGAAGCAATTTATTCTCCATCATCAAAATCTCCGATCTCAACATGATTCTCTCTCTACTTTTGAAGGTGGAATATCAGGATAAAAACAACTACAGCTGTGTGATCAACAATCACATCAGTAACAAGACCACACATCTGGACATCAATGAACTCTGTCAGTCATGTTCAGGTGGTGATAACATTTATTTACTGAACCTATCTATTGCCTTGTTTCACCAAATTCACTAATTTGTTTCCTGTTGTTAAAAACATTTATTTTTATATATTATTTATTTTCCATGTATTTATTCATCAGACAAATAATAAAGGTGTTTAATTAATTCTCATGGATCTGTCAGAATATAATCAACTGATGTAAATATTTATTATGGTCCTGTAATGTTTTGAGACAGCTACAACACAGACACAGCAGGTGTCAGTGAAGGACGGAGATTATGTCACTCTGCACAGTAACTTTACAAACATACAGATTACGGATCAAATACTATGGATGTTTGGACCTCAAGAGATTCTCATTGCTGAAATCCTTAGAATACATGTCTACGTATTTGGCTATGGTAATGGAACATTCATAGAGAGACTCCTGTTGGACAGTCAAATTGGAGATCTCACCGTCAGAAACACCAGCACAGAAATCTCTGGAGTCTATAAACTACAGATTAACAATATATGTTCCACTTGCTGGAGTTTCAATCTTACTTTCAGTGGTGGTGAGTAAACGGAACAAATCCTGTCACATGGATTTGTTGTCTTACAATTCCTTAATATCGCAGAGTGGATGTCACCTTAGTGGAGTGCAGTCCGCATATTTTATCTATGGAAATGCTAGCATGCAAATATATTCATTGTATCCCTCAAACCTTTTGTATTTATTGTTATTATGTTAACCCTTATGTGTTTTCCGTTGTTCTTTTAGTATTAAAATAACAACGTGAATGTGAGGGTTAATTCAAAGTCTTCAAGTGAGTCAGGTCACTTGGCAGCCATCTTGTGAACGCACTCCCCTTTAAAAAAAAGAAGTTTATTCACGTGTGCTATTAGTATACTTATTTTAAACAAAAATTTGTAAATATATTTAAAATTACACTTAAGTTAGCTATTATAGCCCACTTATAGTGAAAAAGTCTGTATATTTGCCCTGTCTTCAAGATATACTTAAAAGTATAATTAAGTATTCTAAGTACACTTGGCTTAGTTTGCTCTTTTGATTGAGCAGCCAATTAAATACATTTTTTTACATAGTTTTACATAGGCCTATATTGTCTTATAGACTTACCATGTTTGAAAATATTGATTTATAAAGAAAACAGATATGTTATTATTTCTGAGTATCTGATTTTTGTGTAGGCTAGTGCATTGGTAGTGTACATTGGAATTTAATTCAAATCTACTTTACCCTTTCCCCGCCATTGACTGAATTTACGACTATCCATGATACTGTTACCCAAAATACTGTTATACAGTAGGGGGCGCTATGACACATCTTCTAGAATCTCAGAATCTCCATATCAAAACACAGGTAAAGAAGACCCAGAAATACACTGAACAAAATTATAAACGCAACACTTTTGTTTTTTCCCCCATTTTTCATGAGCTGAACTCAAAGATCTAAGACTTTTTCTATGTTGACAAAAGGCCTATTTCTCTCAAATATTGTTCACAAATCTGTCTAAATCTGTGTTAATGAGCACTTCTCCTTTGCCGAGATAATCCATCCACCTCACAGGTGTGGCATATCAAGATGCTGATTAGACAGTATGATTATTGCACAGGTGTGCCTTAGGCTGGCCACAATAAAAGGCCACTCTAAAATGTAAAATTGGGGGGTCCGGAGAGGATTTCAGAGAATTTGCCAGTACAAAAAAAAAGGTTGTTGATTTCGGCCTGTGGAATGTTGGTCCACTCCTCTTCAATGGCTGTGCGAAGTTGCTGGATATTGGCAGGACCTGGAACCCGCTGCCGTATACGCCAATCCAGAGCATCCCACATGCTCAATGGGTGACATCTCTGGTGCATTATCATGCCAGACTGATCTCATGAAAAGGCGTATGTATGACACGCCAATTCGTATGTCCATTTTTGGCGTGCTATCAACACGCATAATCGCTTTTCAGCGTGTTTATGTACGCCGTTGACTTAACGTTACATTACTGTATATATAAATATATGACCTACCCCAACCCTGTCCCTAAACCTACCCGTCACTGGGGTTAATACCATTTATGAGTCTTTCCCTACCATCCTAGGAAAACAAATATCGCTCCCCAGATGTAGATGTACATTTTGCTTCGTTTCGCTCTGACATTTAACGGCGTGTACATACACGCGCATTTAACGGCGTAGACATACACGCATACACGCGGATAGCTCAAAATGCGTATAGATAACACGCCACTTGACTTGAAAGTGGCGTGTATGTTTACGCAAAAGTCATGATGTCATGTTGATCATGCTGTAACATGAGGTAATAGTCGTGGAAGAATGGCACAACAATAGACCTCAGAATCTCACGGTATCTCTGTGCATTCAAAATGCCATCAATAAAATGCACCTGTGTTCGTTGTCCATAGCATACCATACCCATACCATAACCCCACTGCCATCATGGGCCACTCGATCCACAACGTTGACATCAGCAAATCGCTCACCCAGACGACGCCATACACGCTGTCTGACATCTGCCCTGTACAGTGAAAACCGGGATTCATCCATGAAAAGAACACCTCTCCAAAGTGCCAGACGCCATTGAATGTGAGCATTTGCCCACTCAAGTCGGTTACGACGACGAACTGCAGTCAGGTCGAGACCCGATGAGGACGACGAGCATGCAAATGAGCTTCCCTGAGATGGTTTCTGGCAGTTTGTTTAGAAATTCTTTGGTTATGCAAACCGATTGTTGCAGCTGTCCGGATGGCTGGTCTCAGACGATCTTGGAGGTGAAGATGCTGGATGTGGAGGTCCTGGGCTGGTGTGGTTACACATGGTCTGCGGTTGTGAGGCTGGTTGGATGTACTGGCAAATTCTCTTTTTGGATCCTTGGAGACGGCTTATGGTAGAGAAATGAACATTCAATTCACGGGCAACAGCTCTGGTGGACATTTCTGCATTTAGCATGAATGAATGTGTTTGGGATGCTCTGGATCGGCATATACGACAGAGTGTTCCAGGTCCTGCCAATATCCAGCAACTTTGCACAGCCATTGAAGAGTGGACCAACATTCCACAGGCCACAATCAACAAATTGATTTGTTGGGTTGTAAAACTGCACAATTTATAGTGGCCTTTTATTATGGCCAGCCTAAGGCACGCCTGTGCAATAATCATGCTGTCTAATCAGCTTCTTGATATGCCACACCTGTGAGGTGGATGGATTATCTCTGCAAAGGAGAAATGCTCACTAACACAGATGAGTTCAGCTCATGAAAAATGGGAGCAAAAACAAAAGTGTTGTGTTTATAATTTTGTTCAATGTAGGAGATATGTTGCGTTTCAATTCACCTACTTATACTACGCCCTAAAAGTATGTACTCTTTTGGTGAAGAAAAAGTAGCCTACATACTTTTGAGTGAATGAATGAATAGTTTTTTATTATTGTGTCTTGCATACTACTGTATGCCCAGCCCTAATGGGCTTGTAAGACACCAATACCATCAACAAAAGACCAGTTGTCAGACAGTAGGCACAACATACACTCACCTAAAGGTTTATTAGGAACACCATACTAATACTGTGTTTGACCCCCTTTTGCCTTCAGAACTGCCTTAATTCTACGTGGCATTGATTCAACAAGGTGCTGAAAGCATTCTTTAGAAATGTTGGCCCATATTGATAGGATAGCATCTTGCAGTTGATGGAGATTTGTGGGATGCACATTCAGGGCACAAAGCTCCCGTTCCACCACATCCCAAAGATGCTCTATTGGGCTGAGATCTGGTGACTGTGGGAGCCATTTTAGTACAGTGAACTCATTGTCGTGTTCAAGAAACCAGTTTGAAATGATTCGAGCCTTGTGACATGGTGCATTATCCTCCTGGAAGTAGCCATCAGAGGATGGGTACATGGTGGCCATAAAGGGATGGACATGGTCAGAAACAATACTCAGGTAGGCCGTGTCATCTAAACGATGCCCAATTGGCACTAAGGGGCCTAAAGTGTGCCAAGAAAACATCCCCCACACCATTACACCACCACCACCAGCCTGCACAGTGGTAACAAGGCATGATGGATCCATGTTCTCATTCTGTTTACGCCAAATTCTGACTCTACCATCTGAATGTCTCAACAGAAATCGAGACTCATCAGACCAGGCAACATTTTTCCAGTCTTCAACTATACAATTTTGGTGAGCTCTTGCTAATTGTAGCCTCTTTTTCCCATTTGTAGTGGAGATGAGTGGTACCCGGTGGGGTCTTCTGCTGTTGTAGCCCATCCGCCTCAAAGTTGTGCGACGTGTTGTGGCTTGACAAATGCTTTGCTGCATACCTCGGTTGTAACGAGTGGTTATTTCAGTCAAAGTTGCTCTTCTATCAGCTTGAATCAGTCGGCCCATTCTCCTCTGACCTCTAGCATCAACAAGGCATTTTCGCCCACAGGACTGCCCCATACTGGATGTTTTTCCCTTTTCACACCATTCTTTGTAAACCCTAGACATGGTTGTGCGTAAAAATCCCAGTAACTGAGCAGATTGTGAAATACTCAGACCAGCCCGTCTGGCACCAACAACCATGCCACGCTCAAAATTGCTTAAATCTCCTTTCTTTCCCATTCTGACATTCAGTTTGGAGGTCAGGAGATTGTCTTGGCCAGGACCACACCCCTAAATGCATTGAAGCAACTGCCATGTGATTGGTTGATTAGATAATTGCATTAATGAGAAATTGAACAGGTGTTCCTAATAATCCTTTAGGTGAGTGCACATGAACTTATTTAAATAAACAAGTCTGCCGTCTCATCCATGCTTTGCAAACAAAAGCAGCCCATTTAAACACATTAAAATTAAACAACCATTTCATCTTGTCGTTATCACTAATCCAGAAAATTTTTTAGGCTTTTTAACAAACACATCAACAAATAATACATTTCTATAATCATCGTACCGTGGGCAATATAACACAAAATGAGTTTCATTTTCAACCTCTCCTAACTCACACAATCTACAGAGTCTGTCCTCTTCATGAGTTTGAGTGAACCTACCAGTTTCTAAGGCCAGGGGAAGGATGCCAGTTCGCAGCTGAGCCACCAAAGATCGTTGGTTCCTTGTCAAATTTGCCTTTACATACAACTCTGTTTCATATACATCTTTAATTTGTAAATAAGTCCTTAGCTTTGGCTTAGCCATAATCCCAATCAGCCATTTATGTTCAAAATTTGACATCAATTTGGATCTGATGTTATTGGCGCTACAAGGCAAATTATTACAGAATACATACTGGAGTTGTAACTCAGCAAAAACAGTCTGGAGCTCTGCAGCCCAGATGGACTTTTTCTTACTCCACAGAAAAACTTTTTTTGTTATTTTCTGGAAGATTAACAAGTCGATTCCACAGCCTAACCATTTCACATTTCCTTTGGACTGATCCAGGAACCCAGCCCACATCACCCAGCACTGCCAGCACTGGGACAAACTTATGAACCCCCAAGAAGCAACGAATTGCACGATTTTTCTGCACGGCCCCCCACACCCCAGCAGCGTAGTTTAACACAGGGGACACACAGGCAGCATACAACTGAGAGAATGTACCATAACCAAGATATTTACAGATTTTTAACTTGTTTATCACAGAACCCAGGGCTCTACTGCTGCAGCAGCTAAGATTTTAACTCCTCTGTCAAACAACATAAATTCATCAAATACAAATCCTAAATACGTATACTGGGTTACATACTCAAGAACGGTATTACCAAAAGTAAAAACTTTTGTGCTTCGCAAAGTAACACCTTTCCTGAAATGTATAATTTGCGTTTTTGCGTTTACTTTTGAGTGTGTAGCAAAAGGCTTTGGGACAGCACAGATCTGTCGCTTAATTACATGCATCCTGTCACCGTAAACGGACCTGTCGATCATCTTGTCACAGTTAAAATTCTCCATTCAATCTAATTTAATTTTCTACCGTTTCGGAGAGAAATGTTGTAGCACGTTGATTGGCCAGTCTCTCATGGTCTCATGGTCTCTCATGCGGAGACTCTCCTCGTGTGTTTGCAATTTGAATATAATGATATATTATATATATATATATCATTTTTATAATATTTCACATTATTACTGTTTTTCATGTATTTTTGGTCAAATAAATGCAGCCTTGTTGAGCAGAAGAGACTTCTTTCAAAAATATTTTAAAATCTTTATTATTCCAAACTTTTGACTAGTAGTCTAGTGTATATATACAGACTATTCATTTTTATTTATTTACAGTGTGGTACAGTACAGGATGGATGGAACAGACAGTTGCTGAATTCAAAACCGCATACTACTCTTACAATTTCTGCCATATAATGATATGACAGAAAGTGCAGTATGCTATGCAGTTCTGAATTCAGCAAGTGTTTTGAGTAAAAATATAAGTGAACATGGTGCAACTATACATTGCCCTCAAGTGGTGAAAGAAGTGGCATTTGGGCTGCTTTATTATAAACCATCTTGCAAAAGTCTACACTGTTTTTATTTAGATACGTTTTACATTAAACATTTTACAGCTCATTTATTCATTTACGGTTCATGAGATCAAATATTGAATTTTTTTTTTCTCTTATGTTCCCCAGAACCTCTGCCCAGTCCTCAAATTTCCAATCACTCTAATCATTGTCCGTCGTCAGGCTCAGAATGTGTGTTGGAGTGTTCAGTGGAGAATGTGACTATGGGCAATCTCTCCTGGTACAAAGGAAACAGTTTATTGTCCAGCATCAGTGTATCTGATTTCAACTATTTATGTCTGGATCTGGATTATAAGGATAATGGCAACTACAGCTGTGTGGTCTCCAATTCATTCATCAGTGAGACTAAATATCTAATAATCAGTGAACTTTGTTCAGGTATGCTAGCATTTGTCCTGATCTCTCAGGATGCCTTTTTATATGATTTTAACATACAGTCATAGCCTAGGTTTGGAACCTTGAAGAAGAAACGAATTCAGTCAAGTGTTATCAAACTTATGTGAAGTCTGACATTTTAAATTTGCATTTATGAATCCTATTTCATCCTACATTTTTAGTTATATTTCATTTGATTTTTACCTCATTTTGGTCAGAAAATCTTGAGACGTTGATGATAAATGCTTAATTGTGTTCATTTTCATGCTTATTTTGGGTGTTTAAGTTGCCACTGATGTCTTCTTGGTCAAATAATTCCTGCTGTATTTAATGGAGATATGCAGTTGCTTTTGTAACTTGAAATGAGTTTGGCAGGATCACTGTCTTACACTTATTACTGTTTTCTTTTTGTTCATTCCAGTTCAGAACAACAATCTCATTCTGATAATAGTTCTGTCTGTTGTTGCTGTTGTCATCGCTTTAATTCTGGGACTCTGTTTCTACAAGCGTAAACAAGCAAGACAAGAGGGCAAGTATTACTTACTACATGCAGCTGATATATGTCTTTTGTGCAAAACTAACTTGACCACTATGACAATTCTTATGTTCACAAATATATATATATATATATATATATATATATATATATATATATATATATATATATATATATATATATATATATATATATATATATATATATATACACACTACCGGTCAAAAGTTTTAGATCGGTAAGATTTTTTATGTTTTTAAAAGAAGTCTCTTCTGCTCACCAAGGCTGCAATTATTTGATAAAAAAAATACAAAAAAACAGTAATATTGTGAAATATTATTACAATTTAAAACAGCGGTTTTCTATGTGAATATATAGTGAAGTGTAATTTATTCCTGTGATCAAAGCTGAATTTACAGCATCATTACATTACATCATTAAAGTCTTCAGTGTCACATGATGTTTATTAATGTTTATCTGATGCTCAATAAACATTTATGATTATTATCCATGTTGAAAACAGTTTTTTCCATTTTTATTTCAGGATTCTTTGATGAATAGAAAGTTCAAAGGAACAGAATTGATCTGAAATGGAAAGCTTTTGTAACATTAATCGCTACCATTCAAAAGTTTGGGGTCAGTAAGAATTTATTTTTTATTTTTGGGGGAAAAGAAAAGAAATTAGAAAATACTTTTATTCATCAAGGATGAGTTAAATTGATCAAAAGTTACAGAAAAGACATTTATAATGTTAGAAAAGATTATATTTTAAATAAATGCTGTTCTTTTGAACTTTCTATTCATCAAAGAATCCTGAAATAAAAATGTAAAAAACTGTTTTCAACATGGATAATAATCATAAATGTTTCTTGAGAATCATATTATAATAATTTCTGTTGGATCATGTGACACTGAAGACTTTAATGATGTAATGTAATGATGCTGTAAATTCAGCTTTGATCACAGGAATAAATTACACTTCACTATATATTCACATAGAAAACCGCTGTTTTAAATTGTAATAATATTTCACAATATTACTGTTTTTTTTTGTATTTTTTATCAAATAATTTCAGCCTTGGTGAGCAGAAGAGACTTCTTTTAAAAACATAAAAAATCTTACCGATCTAAAACTTTTGACCGGTAGTGTATAGATATAATTTTTTTTTTTTTTTTTTTTTTTTTGCAGTCTTTTTGTCCTTAATGATTTTTTTTTTTTTTTTTTTTTGATTGTTTTATTTAATTTAATTTTATGTAGTATCATTTAGCAACTTTGGACATCACATAATTACACCATTCAAAGAGTACTAGATTTTGATGAGAAAGTAAAGAATTGGATATATGTAATAAATGTAAGAATACATTATGAAATTAAAGCCAGTGGATGATCTCATGATCGTTCTGATGAATTTGTGTTTAACAGAGGCTGTGAGTCGAACTGCGACCAGTCAAAATTCCCCTCCAGGTTAGACAAGGAAATTGCAGTTTATATATTACCTTTTCACAATTTACAAAAAAAAAAAAAAAAAAAAAACATTTTATACATGTATAAATTATAATGGTACATTTGAATTGTTCATTTTTTTAACAGAGGCATCAGGGACAGCACACAGACAGACAGCAAACCGCAACGCTGAAAATGAACAAATACCTTTGATTGACAGTTCATCCACAGATACATCACAATCCATCCCTTTTTGCTGCAGATAGACATTTCTCCCATGCCATTTCCAAAGCACACATCAGGGGATTTTTTAAGATTACTTTGATTCTGTCTCTTACTAGTTCTTACATGCTTAAGTATTACACTTGGTGGCAGCAAAGTCAAAGTTAAACAATCCTGTTTATTTTGATATTCAACTTATCAAATAAAAAAATCAATCAAATCAATCTTAATAAAACTTAAAAATACTAAAATAAAAAAGAACAAAAAATAATACATGTAACCCACACTAAATGCAGAATTGTTAAATAGCTGAATTTTTTTTATACTTGCGTGAGACTGTTCCTACGTCATAGTAAGCCTGCATTTAATGTTGTATGGGACAGGTGTGATTCAGTTTGCTGATATGGATTGGCTATAAAGAATTAAAGAAGTAAATTACACGACACACTATGATTAAGTAGGATCACACCACAAGTGCTGTTGCACTGATAGACATAAGCACAACTTATTATTGAGTAACTTACATTTTAGAGAAAATTTGGCCAATGTAAATAGTTTCAAGCTTTGTGTATGGTGTATGTTGAGTGGAGTTACAGCAATTTTCCCTCACTATTCAAAGGGCTATCACTAAAATTATTCAGCCGCAAATCCACAAGTTTTCTGTTTCCCGCTCCACAAAATACAATTATATTTGATAATGCAAACCATTACTAACAATAAGCTAACCACATTATTTTAGGTTTTTTTTTTTTTGTGTGTGTTGCTTTTAGCTAAAATGATTATGAAATGTTGGGAGTAATAATACAAAATATATTTAATTCATGAATAAATACATATATATATATTAACAGAGTCTGACATTTACTCTTTATTTACCTAATTCTTCTCATACAGTAAAGATCAGGGCCCGTATTCATAAAGAATCTTAATGAAAAGAGAAGCTCCTAGTGATTTAATTCTAAGAAAATCCTTGGGCGTTTACTCTAAAAAATGAAAGAAAAAATCCTAGTAAAGAAAAAAGTAATTCAGAAAGCATCTTAACCCTTAAAATAGGTCTTAAGGTCAAAATTGTTAGGAGTACGGACGAGGACTTTTAAGATGCTTAAGAGTTTCTTTAGCAGAGGAGAAAATGAGCAAAGATACAGAAAGAGGGACAAAGATGGAGAAGAAATGTGTTGCAGACTATGGATGACAGTGAGTTAATAACACGCTATAGATTAGATCGTGCAGGGATCATGTTTGTGACTGATCTTATGATTATTCTAAGCCAATCAAATACATTATAGGAAATTAACAGCATGGTAAATTAAAAAAAAAAGGATTTGTATACACATATGTAATGTGTGTGTGTGTATGAGAACGGTCAAATATGCAAAATTACGCATGTAATTTCAAAGTGAAGGCTTAGAATAGACCCTATACTTAAAATCACTCTTTTTATTCTTCTTGGAAAACCAACCAATCACAGTCTTCAAAAGATTGTGTCACACATAGCGCGGGGTCAACCGCCTCACTAAGATGAAAGTTTTTGTCTTTTCCTTACTCAGAGTTGCTCTCAGATCAGTCCCGAATCGCTCTTAAGCTAAGACTCATACGTAAAAGATTTTTAAGAGCTAAATTAAGAGTTTTCTGAGAGGATTCTTAGAATCTTTATGAATACGGGCCCTGGTTTAGTAAATTTACCGGTATGTTGAAATTTCCTATTGGGAGATTTCTGTTCCTATAAGAAATAACATTTAATGAACAACACAATTGGGTGCGGCTGATCGACTTTGGCTATAGGCCTACAGTAGTATTTACTCTTTCTCTCTCTCTGCCAATGAAAATAGTTAATTATAGCATCAACTAACAAAACCCTATGTAAGCAGCCATTATAATAATGGTTGAACAAGAATAAAGATATTAGCTGATTTTACTTTTTGTTTTTTACTAATGTAAAAATCAATTTTGTGAATGACCACCACAAACCAGCTTTTTGGTGGAGAGGAGACAGTGATGAAGCCAATCAGTATATGGGCATGATTAAGAGGCCATGATGGACAGAGGCCATGGGGCAAATTTGGCCAGGATGCCGGGGGTACACCACCCCTACTTTTTTTTTTTTTTTTTTTTTTTTGAAGGACATCCTGGGATTTTTAATGACCACAAAGAGTCAGGAGCTCGGTTTAACATCTCATCCGAAGGACGGTGCTCTTTGACATTATAGTGTCCCCTTTACTACACTGGGGCGTTAGGACCCACACTAACCACAGGGTGAGCGCCCCCTGCTGGCCTCACTAACACCTCTTCCAGCAGCAACCTAGTAATCTCCCATCCAGGTACTAGCCAAGCTCAACCTTGCTTAGCTTCAGTGGGCAACCAGTCTTGGGCTACAGGGTGATATGGCTCTTGGCTTTATTTAAAAAAAAAAACATCTAACAACCACAAGGTGGCAGAAATGTTTTAAAATATTTAAACTCAACTCGATTCTTGTCAACATTAAGCCACTGCAGGCTTTTGACGGGTCGCACCAAAGAGATCGCTGGGTTGTTTATGATGGCGGTGGGAAATAAAAGAGCTTCAAAGATTAGGGCAGCTCCTTAAGTCATCGTACGAAACGCGAAAAAGTAAAATCTCATAATACAATCCGTATTGTGACACATGGTGTACATGTAAACAGCTTCTACATCACATAGGCCTACATAAGTTTTATGACTCACCTATTTTGTAAAATGGTTTGATCTCTAATAAAATTTATTAACATCATCCGTTCATTTCATGATGGTATGCTTGGTCAGGTGCTGGATGATGGCAAACTGTCTGACCCATTTGGCATCTCCAATGGCACCAAACAGGGCTGTGTGCTCGCCCCACTGTTATTCAGCATATTTTTTTCCATGATGCTGTCCGTGGCTTTTAAGGACTGCAACATGGGCATTCTAATACAGTTCCGTACAGATGGCTGTGTCTTCAATCTACGCAGGCTTCAGGCTCGTACAAAGACACATTCTGCAATTCTGCGTGATTTCCTGTATGCGTACTGATGGCGCACACCCTTACCAAAGCTCAGTCACTATTCGATCGTTTTCGAACTGCAGCTTCTAGGTTTGGGCTCACTGTCAGTCTAAAGAAGACAGAAGTCTTGTTTCAAGCGGTGAACAAGTTTTATTCTTAATTACTGCAGGTGAAACAGTGCTGACGGCCGTTGACAAATTCTGCTACCTCGGTAGCATTCTCACAACTGATACGACAGCGGACTCCGACATCAGTGCCCGCATCGCAAAGGCTAGTTTTGCCTTTGGTCGACTGTCCAAGAGAATATGGGATGAGCACGGCATTCGGCTGGACACAAAAGTGGCAGTATATAAGGCAGTCATCCTCACTGTGCTGTTGTATGGATCTGAGTCCTGGACCATGTATCGCCGGCAGATTACCAAACTTGATCAGTTCCATATGCGTTGTCTCCGTTGTATTGCACATGTCAAATGGCAGGACAAAGTGCTAAATACTGAGGTACTTCAGACCTGTGGCATCACTGGTATTGAGGCCTTCATGCTTGCTGCGCAGTTTCGCTGGTCTGGACATGTTGTACGGCTGCCAAAACAGGTTTTTTATGGCCAGCTCCAGAGCAGCATGCGCTCCCAAGGAGGGCAACAAAAACGCTACAGGGACGCCCTCAGAGCCAATTTAAAACTATGCAACATGGACCCAAATGCCCTTGAAATGGCTGCAGACAGGACATCATGGCGAGCACAGTGCCATACTGCCATACACTCCTCTGAGTTCAGCCGCATCACAAATGCAGTAGACGAACGAAGACGCAGAAAGCACAATGCCTTAACAACATCTATAACAACATCTAGCCAGTTTGTGTGCGACGTCTGTGGCCGGCCATGTGCGTCAAGGATCGGCCTCTATTCGCATCGTTGGACGCACCGACAACAACAACTGTGACGAGATCTGTCGTGTCGACAGCTCAGACCACCACATGTAAACAGCTTCTACATCACATAGGCCTACATAAGTTTTATGACTCACCTATTTTGTAAAATGGTTTGATCTGCGAGGCAACGCCTCATTAACGGGTAGTAAGCTTTTCTATATAATCTGATCATGATGCCAGTGAATCAACCAAAATTTTGCACAAATGCAAACATTTTCTATATCCTAATCATTTGTTAACATGTATTCATTGCCTCATTTACCTCATTGCCTCTGCCCTAAATTAATACACTATTAGCTAACTTCGTGATTTGTATATGGATGTTTCTGAAATAGCCTACATAACTTGGACACAGCTAGTCACCTCTCTAAAAATAGATCACTCTGAATTGTAATGTAGACGCATGCATTTTCTGTAAAGCTGCTTTGAAACGATATGAATTGTGAAAAGCGCTATACAATTAATGTGAATTGAAATGTGAAATGAGTTTGTTTAGTAGTAAAGGACTTTATTGTTGTGGAGTATGGTTTGGAAAGCAAAAACGCCACTAGGTGTCAGAGCAACTTAGACAGGCTCTTAAAGGGATAGTTCACCCAAAAATATAATTCTGCCACCCTTATATGTCATTCCAAACCTGTATGAGTTTCTTTCTTCTGCTGAACAAAAGATGATATTTTAAAGAATGTCGGTAACTAAACTGTTGATGGCTTCCATAGTATTTTTTTCCCATACTATGGAAGTCAAATGGACCCATCAACTGTTTGATTATCAACATTCTTCGAAATTTCATCTTTTGTTCAGCAGAAGGAAAAGAAACTCATACAGTTTTGGAATGACATAAGGGTGACAGATTTTTATTTTTGGGTGAATGTTCCCTTTATATTGAAAATGTCTGTTCTTCTATGTTTCTCCAGCTTGTGGTTGTATGGCTTGCGTCAGAACCCATAGGCGGCTGCTTACTGTAGTTTCACATGATGCAGCTGCACTTTTTTTTTCTTTTTTTTTTTCCATGGAAATTCCCCAAGCTCCATCTTGCCCTGTGTTTAGAAGATAAACAGTGCATGGAAGACTGATAGGGAGGGGGAGGGTAGAGAAAGAAATGTGATAGTCTAATGCTGGAAATCTACACTGTGTTTAACGTACTTCATTGTTCCCTCGGTTAGGTGTGTTTCTTTGAACAGAGACTAGAAGTCAATATTTGTAGAGGAAAGGACAAACATGCTAGACTGCTCTTCGTTGTTAGAGGAGGTTGGGTCTTTATAAAACACATGGTCTGCCTGGAGACCTCTGACACAGGATGCGGTTTGGCAAGTGAAACGGTGACAGACCAAGATAAAAATACGAAACTCCTATTGATGCGCACGTATAGATCTGCAGTTTCTCCTGTACCTCGCACATATTTCCTAATATTCTGTTTCTTTTTTGATTCAGCATTATGAATGACATCAGAACAGGCAGATCCGTTAAAGAACAAGGAAGTCGACAGTTAGAAAGGAAAGAAGGAGGACTTAAAATGAGGAACTGGTGTATGAATTATAAGCTCTTTTTTTTCACTAAACTCTTCCTCTATTACTTGATCAGTGATGTTTACACAATAGTACTGATACTGATCATTGGAAACATCAGGGAATCCCACTCTTTATGTACAAACTAACATCTATGCCCCTCAAACCAAACCTATACTTATGTGGATTTTGAAGATGTTAATCAGACCGCACTGATGGAGACAGATCAAGTTACAGTACAAACACTGGGCTCCTCCCTTAGGCGTCCATTATGTGCCATCATCCTCTGAGTGTAATGGATGCTTTTAGTTACTGAGGAAGTTTATAACTAGAAATGGTTAATGAGTGTGGAAACACTGGAGACGCTGAGGGTCTGTTGCCCATATAATGCAGAATGAAAAATTCCCACTGTACTTTGTGTTTCATGTGAGGCTAATATATATCGCACAGTATGCAAACAAAAGTCAAAGATATCAGGTATCATTGGCCATCTGGGAACGGTAACTTGGCAACCATGGCTTGACAATAAGGTAGGCAAAACATTAAGTGGCAAAACAGAAGCTCTTCCCAGGACTGTCTGTTTAGTGATAGAAGCTAGTTTGGTCAGTCTGAATCATAGCGATGACTAAAACATAAAAACAAGGGACATTTTGAAAGGCAAAAGATCACTTTTTTAAACAGCAGTGGAGTTCAACACATACACATTTCATTCGATTACTCAGCGTAAATCTTATAGGACTAGAACACTATCTCTCAGATCTACAGGAAACAGTGGCCTACCAGAACCCAAAGTGTGAAAACTGTGTGAATTTAGGGGTTTTACTAAATTCTGCTCATTTTTAGATCCATCTGAGACTATTAGCGTTTGTCTGTAAACGACAAAAAATTGTGAGATTTAGAAACCATTTTAAGACCTGAATTACAACTCGAGAATCATGTGATTTAAAACAGCTTACAAAACACTGTCGGCACAACATATTTACAGTATACAGCTCTGCTATCATTAATCTACATCTTAACTGTCAAAAGAGCTTTGCTTGACATCAGCAGTGACCATGATGATTACAGTATTAATACACTTAATATAGGCTATTATTTGCTTTTTTACCCCCTCAACCATTTTTATTCTTTCATCACACTGCAAAGTTTGACTGAATTGAGTTTTTCTTTTTCTTTTTTTATGATAATATCTAAAACCTGGTGAAAATGTTCATTGAATAATTTCATTTGCATTTTAAAATACTATCTACTCACATTTTGTCCTTTTCTATCACAACTTTTGGTGTCCGTAAATGACCAAAGTTGAAGTTAACACAGAAGGGTGACTGATTCGTGGGAAAAAGGACGACTGTGTGCACACTGCATTTTGGCTTTGACCTTTTTTGTTCTCCTCAGCATCGCAACAGGAAGTGGTCACTCGAACGTGATGCAAGACACTGTTTCATCGACGTTTCAGCCACTGTAACCTATATAATAAATAGATTTATGGTTGTGGCGATCTGATTATTTTGTACACTGTTGTTGCTTTAATATTTATCAGAATCATCTATTGTTTATCAGAATCATCTATTGTGAGCCGCACTGCACCGATGGGGACTTTTAGGCCTGAGCTGTGAGAACTTCTGCATCTTTCTTCTCTGTGAACATCACAAAGACATCATTGAGATCTCTGATGGTTGAGTCAGATCAGAGGCCTCAGTTCGCTTTGGGTTTTTGTAGCAGAGGAAAAGAAGAGGAAGGGGCTTCATTTTCAGAGAAGAGCTGAAAACCGCACTGATCATTAGACTGTAACATGGTTTATCATTTAGATTGTATCTCTAAATGTAATAGAAAAAAATGAAAAAATACAGCATTTGCTTTAATCACAAACATTCATGAATTACATATACATTTTTTTTTAAATAGGCAAATAAATTTCAATAAATTTTCGGAACAATTCAAAGAATATATGTTGCATATGTGCAACTTTAAACAGTTTAAATACCTTAATAAATGTTATGTAATCACTTATATAATCTAGGTCATGGTACTGTACCTATAAGTTGTACTAAACGTGTGGTTTGTACCAGTGGAATGTGCAAGTTGTGCACAACAATGGGTTTGAGAGATGGATGCGTGCGTGGTGGCGTGTGCATGTGGTACTAGTGTAGGTGGATGAGGTGCTTCTGATGGCCTGACCTTAATACTGCTGTATATAAACTTCAAATAAACATTCTTAAGTCTAACTCATTTAAAGAGACAGCAAAAAGCATTGGCTTCCTGGCTGCCGCTTAACTACATGGAGATTGCAGTTTGCTCTGCATCATCTCAGTTGCTCAAAAAATAAATTACAAAAATAAATAGATCATAAGGCTCCTATTGGGATGCCTAAGTTTTTGATCAGGTGAGATTTTGTCAATAGCTTTTGGGTTACAGTAGCTACTAACTTTTAATATTGGTGAACAGCAACACTGCAATGGTGTGCATTATTCAATTTTTACAGATATCAGGGGTTCTGCTGACCAAATGGGTTGTTGAAAATTATAATTAGATTTTAGAATAACCTGCTACAAACTTTGTATAGGCTACTTTTATACAAAATAGCTACATTTAGTTTTAGTATAGCTACTTGTGTAATGGTATAGTTGGCAAAATCTCAACTGTATTAAATTGAGCTTAATACAGCATTTAGATAGAGAAAAATCATACAGAAATGAAACAAAGATTTGATAAATTATTATAGTTGTTTTTTTTCGACGGCCTGTTCACTACTAAACCAAAAACCAAATCGCGTCTGTTGCTGCTAAAACGGGCGGGGACTTCGGGGTTTTCATGTTCAGTGTTTCACACACACCGTCGATCTGTTCATCCAGATCTGCGTTTATAATGAATGATTTGAGCAAATCGGACATAATCGTTTAGCTCGGTATGGATTAGATTCGAATGAAAGTGGGATTTTTCTTCTTTTTATCAATCAGTTAACGTCGTGATGAGGAGTTTAATCTGCTCGGCGAAATGTTGAGGAATACTGTTGGCAGAACAGCTTGCTTTTATCTGTTCCTGCTAGGATTGAAAGGTATATTGTTTGTAACCGACATGTATCCAATTTCTTGTTTAATTTTCTTTCTCTGCAACAGTCTGAAATGACCTTAACATAGCCATTGAAGCTTTTAGAGTTTTAATGGATTTAAAAAGTTAATAACTGTATTTTATTTACAAACTATTTGTTTGTCTTGTATATATATTTTTTATTACATCAGATAACATTTTAATCTTTCATGTTACAATATGACCAACATATGGGGCATGTTGTCACATTTTACTTCTATTCTTTCAGGGTAAATCAAGAAAAAGTATACCCTGTATTAATGAAACAAAACTACATAATTGTACTAGACGTGTGAAATTAATGAGGGGAAAAAAGAAATACTCTGAACCCTAAGTAGATTTACACAAACTGAGAAAGTCCAAAAGTGTTGGGTTTAGTCTCGATCTCCCCTATGTCTGTAAATTATTATAAAAAAGTATACACCCCCAGCCCTGAGTTTCTTCTGTATGTGTTTCATGTGTGTTTGGTGCTGGTACAGATGAAGTGAAGTCAGTGTCAGTGACTGAGGGAGATTCTGTCACTCTAAACACTGATGTTCAAGTACAGAAAGATGATCAGATACTGTGGACGTTTGGACCTCGAGAGACTCGTATTGCTGAAATCCACAGACAGATCATCTATATAGATGACACTGTTATGATATTTGAGAAAAGACTTCAGATAGACAATCAAACTGGATCTCTGACCATCAGAAACATCAGATCTGAACACACTGGACTTTATAAAGCACAGATCATCAGCGGAGGAACTTCATACAAGAGATTCAATGTTACTGTCTATGGTGAGTAAATTGAAGTGTTTCATATTATAAATGTGCATCTATGTCAGACAGACTTACTACCTATGATCAAATTAAAGATAGTAGAGGACATTTAAAACAAAAATGTCAACTGCCTATTAGTTTACATTAGTATCTAGTTAGTATACATTATTTTACTTACAGATCAAATTGACATTTACATTACTAATGTTATTTTTGTTTTCCAGCTCCTCTTCCCAATCCTGTCATCACTAATAACTCTTTAAATTGTTCATCATTATCTGAACGTTCATCAGAGTCCAGATGTTCACTGGTGTGTTCAGTGTTTAATGTGAGTTATGTGACTCTCTCCTGGTATAAAGGAATCAGTGTATTGTCCAGCATCAATGTGTCTGATCTCAGCATCAGTCTCTCTCTACCTCTGGATGTGGAATATCAGGATAAAAACACATACAGCTGTGAGATCAACAATCCCATCACACACCAGACCACACATCTGGACATCAGTCAACTCTGTCACACATGTGAAGAAGGTACATCAACAGTAATTAGTGTCTATTTACTGAATTGTTCTGTTTCATCAAAAATCACATAGATTAAATATTTTTTGCCTCTGTCCAAATGGCATAGGTATCATAGCTATTTTGAGTCTATGGAGGCAATGCTGATATGAGGCCAAAGTTAAGTTAATAACCCCTTTTCGTTTTAGTATCTCCGAGTGGACATGGAGTCCTTGCTGCATGTATTTCTGCTGCACTTCTGCTTGCACTGATGGCTGGTTTGATGTACTTTCTCTACAGAAAAAGCAAAAAAAACGGCACAAAAAGGTACGATATTCCTTCAGCTTCTATATAGCATGAAGAATTGTATTAATGGTTTTGCATGAAGTGCTTATAGTTGATATTAATAATTGAGAAATGAACCGTCTCCTAACCCTAACTCTTTAGGAACTGGTTTTGAACCATGTACACATACAGTAGAGACAGCTCAGCCAGAAGAAGACGAAGTACAATATGCTGAAACAGGGTTTTCTAAACCAAATGGACAAAAAAAGGTATGATTTTCATGAAACAGCATCTGTTTTCATGTCTATCCTGATATTTGACCAAGAAATTGAATGCTTAAAGGTTTAGTCACCCAAGACATAAAAATCATAATTTAATCACCCTCTTGTCCTTCCAACCCAGTTTGACTTCCGCCTGTCGAACAAAAATTATAATTTTCAAAGATTATCCAGGTTACTCATTTTAGTTTATTTAAAGTGACTGAGAATGGATGCTGTCAAGCTGCAAACTGGCAAAAAACCACTCTAAAAGTATTTCAATTTGTGATAGTCCAAGTCTTTTAAAGTCAATACAATAACTTTGTGAGAAACAGACCCACATATTTTCTAAAAATTATATCTCTCTAAAAATGTTTATATAGGAGATTACACTGTAATACTGTTACAGTATGCTAAAATACTGTAATTATTTAATAAATGAAATATTTAACATTTAATTTGAACTTTATTATGGAAGCATGAGGCCATATATCTTTTCTTTTCTGCATGTAAAACACCACAGTGGCATAGTACAAGTTTTAGTATACACTGTAAAAAGTGAACAGTTGGATCAACTTAAAAAAATTACTTCAATTGGTAACACCTAAAAAATTAAGTTTTCTCAACTTAAATTATCACGTTAAAATGTGATAATTTAAGTTGAGAAAACTTAAATTTTTTAGGTGTTACCAATTGAAGTAATTTTTTTAGGTTTGATCCAACTGTTCACTTTTTACAGAGTACTTGTGTAATGGTATTGGCAAAACTCAACTGTATTAAATTGAGCTTATACAACATTTAGACAGAAAATATATATTTTTTTAATACAGAAATGAAACAAAGATTTGATATATTATTATAGTTTTTTTTTGACGGCCTGTTCATTACTAAACCAAATACGCGTCTGTTGCTACTAAATGAAACGGCGGGGTCTTCAGGGTTTTCATATTCAGTGTTTCACACACACGGTAAAAACATGTAAAAACACCACAGTCACAGTGTTTAACTTATTGGAATGTCTCGTATGCCTGCTAGAGCTTGTTCAGGGATTTGTTTTTTCCGACTTTATGCTCTGATTCACCATCTCTGTGCTGTTTCTTTGAATTGTGATGTGTGTTAATCATACAGATGTTCTCCTGAAGAGTTTCATAGTTTGTCACATTTGTGTTGCAGAAAGCTAATGAGACAGAGGAAACAGAAACAATATACTCCAGCATCGTGAGACACTGACACATTGACACATGACACAGAATACTTTTGTCTGGATTTGTCAGCTTTCAAACAGTGGATCGAGAAGAAGACTTCAATATAGTAGTTTTTTAGTAGTCTTTGGTGAAAAAAAACACTCAGTCTGACCCAGAAGAGGAAGATAGAAGAGCTCAACTGAATGAATTTGACTGATGTTATGATTAGGATATGCAAATATCGAACACAGACATATTTGCATGCACAGCACGAGTGAGTACAAAAACAAGCTAAAGCTCACTTTAAACCTATCGATTAAAATTGTGAGAGTATAATGATGCATGTTGAAAAGCTATGCATGCGCTTGAGTTAGACTCCTTAATGCCCTCCTCTTCTCTTATTCTTGCTAAGTACAGTCTACCTATTGTAACAGCCAATGTTGTTGATCTCTTCAGGGTTGCTCTTTCTTATTGTCCGTACAGTAAGCCACAAGACCCCACCCCCTCCCCCCAACCCAATCCAACCCTTGCTGTATTGTATTTCCAGTCATTATTTCCTGTCTGTCCTGTATCATAGCTCAGCAAGTCATTACATTTCCCAACATACCATATCATTTCAAATGCAGGCTGAATTTGACATGCCTCTTTATATTTGCAGTATTTTAAAGTCATGGGGTATGTTTCACTTTCTTTAATAAACAGTTTTATTGTACCAGTATTTTGCATTTCCAAATTTGTTCATTTCTATTCAATGTCTTGAGGAAAACTATTATATTTAGCTAACAACTCCTATAACGTCCTGGGGGTTTTCAGGAAATAGAGCAGTGGTTCTCAACCTTTTTTGGGCCAGCGCCCCCCTATCCAATATCCAGGTCCCTGACCGCCCCCCACCCCACCCCAACTAATGGCATGTTATGAGCGAGTCAAGCGAGTGAGTTAACAGATGAAATAAGTACAAAATTGCAATTTATTAATACAATTAATACCCCCCCCCCCCCCCCCCCCCCCCAAAAGCTCAAAATTGCATTGGAATAGCAATAGCAGTGTTCCTCACAGGTTGTTTGTTAAATCTAGTTTTCGGCCCTTCTAGGGGGTTTCGGGGGCCCCCCGCCCATGTAAGAAAATTTCGTGCATTTTAATGTTTAATTCATCAATCTGGTGCACTTTGAGAGTTCAAAATTAAAAGCTCCACCCATATTCAATGTGCAAATTAAAGTAAAATTCAAATCTCTTTTAGTTGTGTCTGTCTACGAAGTATCGATACTAGCCAAGCTTTCACTTTCACTTCTCTCCAAAGGCACGTTGACAAACACCACACACACGCGCACTCGTCTTATTCGCTCTGGTTAAATAGCAAAAGTGAAGTGAATGGAAAGATGGCGAGTGCGGCGCCCCCGCGACCAGTTTTGATTGATAAACACATCAGGAGTGCTATCTGGAAATATTCTTGATATGAAGCCAGACATCCCAAGTCTCCCGGAATATCTGTGAGTCTCCCGCATATTGATAGCGTCTCCCTGATGCCCGCAAATTAGTTCAAATCTCCAGGAATCTAGAGCGCGCATGCGAGACAGAACATACTGCGCACATAACAGACATTGTCAAGTTCAAGACTTGTTATATTTAGCTTTAAATAAAACAAAACACTTTATTATATTACAATATTATACCCTTAATATTGTGGCAGTTTTTTTCTCCGTGGTATTGAAAATGGTATCGAATATCGATATTTTTCAGGGTATCGTATCGAAGTTAGAAATTCTAGTATCGTGACAACACTACATTAACCTAATATTTATTTCGAAAAATAAATAAATACAATCCTGATTTTTCATGAAAAATTATGTTAGAATTGTAGGCCTAAAATACCTTGGTATCAGCTGGTTTTCGTCAATGGTATATATACAATTACAATTCACTTACATTACCAAAAATGTGATTATCCATCAAATTGTCATTTTCTCCTTACTGTTTTGCGAGTTAACAAAAAATGCCTGACCAGTAGGCTAAATTACTTGGTGAACAAATAGGCCTAAAACATTTTGGCATTAGGCATTGGGATTGATAATGCCTACAAATGTTTTTTAAAAAATTATTTACCTTATAAAAAGAATTTAGTGTTAATGGGAACATGACTTATTGAAAATATATAAGTGTTTTTTAAGTAAATACTTTTTAATGGCTTGTCAATTTTCCATTCCTCCGCTGTGTGATTCTAATCAGCGCTGGATTCTAGTCGTCAAAATACAACTCGTCAAAACTCGTATCGGCGTGTAGGCTATTTGAGTAAAATTCAAAATAGGCGTAAAAAGTTTTTTTTGTGTTACACATCTAATTTATGATAATGTAAGTATTCTTTAATTATATCCATTATAATAATTATGGATATGCAATATTGATTGTTGTTTTTCTATAAATCTAGCAATGAATATGTATAACAAGGAACGTCACTGAAAAGAAAATAACATAACAGACCCCATCCATGGTTAAACCCGCTTATTACATGGCTACCTACCAAATAAATAAAACAATTAAAAATATTGCTTTAAAAAGGAGTTTATTGATTTTAAAACGATTGTATTCCAAAAGTTCGTTCCGTCTCTACTTTTAGAATCCATGGCAACGCTCGGTTTTCCATGCCAACTGTGTTTTATATTTAGCGCGGTCTGTTTTATTTCTTACATATTCTACATTAGGATTCAACCAAGCACTGTAATAAAAACAAATAATTACAGAGCTAACAGATCTAAGTTACGTAAACAGAGCGAACATGAGAGCACCCGACTGCAGACGTCAATAATGCAGCGTAATGGAATATTCTACCGATCAAACTTCACTTCCCGAAAGTTATAAACTGCCTCCGGAGCCCAGTTAAGGTACAAAAATCTATTCAACAAAAAATAGTGATGCAGTTAAGTGTTTTTTTCGCTCAGCCAAGCCTTCTCTGTGTCAGTCACCTCTTCCTGAACGTCACTCATGCACTGCGGTCTCGTGAGGAAACGCAACTTTTTGATATAAAGTTTTTCTTATTCCCGAATACAAATACTTTTTTAAGTATTTGTTCGAAATAAGTATTCGTAAAAAACACATTATTTGTGCCTTACCGAATACCGTATTCGGCTTCGGCTCCACCCATACTGCCTGCACATCATATTTTTGACATTATTGGTAGGCTAATGCTTTCAATCGTAAATCGGAATGCAATAGAAATTAACTGCTTAGTGCCTACCTACAACACTGACGGTGGACTTGCGGTCAGGAGTAGAGTGGACAAATGTTTTTTTTTTGTTTGTTTTTTGAGGCTGCTGACGATTTTTTTCTACCCGCACCATAGACACGCACACACAATATGACCTCACGCTCTGTCCTAACACTTTTTAAATAGCCCACTTAAAGTGTTTATTACAAATAAATTATCAAATGCTTAAAATGAATCAAAGTAAATGAACAAAAATTTGTATTATATTTAAACTCATGAACGCCCCCATTAACACCGGAACGCCCCCCTTTCAAAAATCTTGCTTCCAACGCCCCCCGTTGTTCTCTGAACGCCCCCTGGGGGGCGGTACCGCCCCCGTTGAGAACCACTAAAATAGAGGGTGTGTGGTCTGTAGTGTCTTAATGTGACGAGATGTAGAATCTCAAATTAAAGCACTAGTAGTCCTTCAGCATGTGCATATGTTCCTGTAGACTCGTTGAGGTGTGTAATCTCATGTACAGTGCATTTGAGCCTTTGTACATTTTGATGAATCGCTTGCATTTTCTTTTTACAGAGGAACTCTTGAACAATTACGAGTTATTGCCACCTAGTGGCCGAACACTTAAAGGCGCTAAAAAAGCTCAGTTAAACGTCAGATCTGCTGCTTCTGTCTATATGGGGAGGCTGCAGACCTGGAGCCGGCAGATATACGCCCCTGGCAGTTTTACGCCCCGACAGTTTTGCGCCCCTGTTGTTCCTGATGCGTCCAGTAGGGGGATATACTGTGAAATAACATAATTAAATCAACTCTTACACATTGATAACAAGACCATAGACACTGTTTTCGTTTTTTGTTCATTTAAATATAAACGTTACAGTGTAGATCTGCACGAATTAAAATATCTGTAGCTATTCAGTTGGGCTTCACTCTCTTTACTCAGCCTACAGAAGACTGTGTTTTTGTGAATTGAAAAATTAAAAATACACAGTTGGATCAACTATGTTATGACAAGTATATGACCTACTGCAGTTATAGGCCTTTTCACCGTAGGTTTTTATATGGAAGACTGAGTGAAATATGTTGTTTAAAAGTTACATTTAGATATTAACCAAATTTAGCCCATTAGACATTCAGTACCGTGTAATCATATGGATCCTTGATTAGCTGTAGTACTGTTCTTTATTGGTCATCATACAGCTACAAAACAGTGTCCTACACAGCATTTTATGAAGACAAACACAATTTATCCCTTTTCTAAAATTCCAAGGGCCATTTAAAAGAAAGACACAATATTGTTGTTCACAATTTTTTTTTATTAACACCATTTATGAATTATGATGACTCCCCTATGGTTTCTTCTTTAACTATTTTTTAAAAGGACATCCATGGTGTGTGTGTGTGTGGTGTGTGTGTGTGTGTGTGTGTGTGTGTGTGTGTGTGTGTGTGTGTGTGTGTGTGTGTGTGTGTGTGTGTGTGTGTGTGTGTGTGGTTGTGTGTGTGTGTGTGTGTGTGTGTGTGTGTGTGTGTGTGTGTGTGTGTGTGTGTGTGTGTGTGTGTGTGTGTGTGTGTGTGTGTGTGTGTGTGTGTGTGGATTGAACATCAGGAGCAAATTGATGCAAAGTACAACGGCTAATGCACTTGTTGGTGGACCAATAGTGGAAAAAGTATCAACTTCAAGCCACTTTGATTTCTTTTGGCCAACAATGTTGGACTGTGCAGAGAAAATTGAAAATGACATTAAAACCATGTCCATGTATGTCTCCTTAAGTTGTTTATTTTGTAAGCCGTAAAAAAAAAAAGATGGGTGTTTATAAGTTTAGAGAGAGATTTGCATTTTCTTATAGCTAAAGCAAACACACACCTTTATGAGATGCAAGTTAAAAAGAATTTGGTAAAGACAGAGTATGATAAAACCCACATTAAGTGCACATACCCTTGTCTAGACCAGTAAGCTATTTTAAGAAATAATGTTGGAAATAATACAAATATTTGAGTGAGTGTGCAGTTCAACTCTTTACTTCGAGAGATTTACATACATATATGCCTATAAATGTGTCTTTTGTGTGTTCACACCATAGACTGTAAAAAAACAAGTTAATATATTTCCAATATCTACTGTAATGTTGCCCCAGAAACCATGTGGAGTATGTTTTAATGCAAAGAGTAAACAGGGTCTGACCAGAAGAGGCCATCTCATGCAAGCTAAAAACAGGCAACAAAAGAAAATGAATTTTAAACTGAGTATAGAAGACTAGGGACAACTAGACATACACGTGTTAGCTAAGTTTAAGCCAGATAGAACATAAACCTGACCGTCAAGAACTTTTCGTCTCTCGAAATAAATTATAGACCCATCCATTGATATAGAAAATATGAATTGATATAGAAATTAATTGATATACCTACCAAGCTAATCGTTTATAAATAATAAATGTTGCATCATTGCTAAACAACAACTTTAGCAGATTATTTAACATACAAATGACAAAATCTATTATTTTTTGTCAGATTTTCATTCAAACCATAAAAATCTTGATACGGTATTATTACTTTGTCTTCAAGATTCATCTTCATAAAGACCATTCAATGATCCTGGTTTAAGAATATTCTCATCTGATATAAAGTCCCTTTTTTCTTTATTTAAGAAAATTTCAAAAAAAACCTTTGAACTCTAAAGAAACTTTTGAAGTTTCTAAAATAAATAATATCATTGAGTCTGTTGTAAAGAACCTTTAATTTTTTATATTGACAAAATGTAAAATTTCATTGATTTGTGTAGCCTAATTCAATCTCGTTTGATGTCCCCCTTGTTATTTTTTTTCTCCCTGTTAATGTCTTGTATCCTTTCATTTGCAATACAAAATAAATAAATGTATTAATAATTAAAAAAAAGATTATTTACTAACATACCGTAACTCAATTCGTGTCGCTGTACAGCCTCCCCCTACTGGACGCATCAGGAACAACAGGGGCGTAAAACTGTCAGGGGCGTAAAACTGTCAGGGGCGTAAAACTGTCAGGGGCGTAAAACTGCCAGGGGCGTATATCTGCCGGCTCCAGGTCTGCAGCCTCCCCTTACTCGCTTCTGTAGTGGGTAGCATATGTATGTGTACAACCAGTGGCATTGTGTCCAGGGGTGTGTCTGATCCCCCTACCTATTTATTTCCAGTTGAATTTTCTGATTTCCAATGCCCAATTGGTTCTTGGTCCCCCCTGTGCCCCCCATTTATAAACTCCTGGAATCGCCCCTGGTTGTGTCTTCTAGCCTATTCTGACTGTTTTGAACACAGTCAAAAACAATCATAATCTATACGCACGATTAAAATAATACAAATATGGTCATCTTTGGTATAGCTTGATTTGAAAATGAAATCCATCAGAGAATCTAGCTAGGTTTAAAGTTCGAGTCCAATTGTGACAGTTAATATGCCTACCGTTTTTTTTCATAGACCCTAATATCTAAACCATAAATAAAATATTCAGAAAAAAACATTGCATTTGTAAAAACTTTATTTAACACAAGCAAAACATTATTAGCCTATATGATAAATGATTTTACAAAAGTAACAAATATTTCAGATTTACACTTTGATAACACTTTATGTTACGATACTTTCCAAACTATTGTGTTATAATTTCTGATTGTTCTGGTTTCAAGTGGTGCTCACATCCCCAATAGTATTGGCGTGTAGTAATGGGTGGAGCTTACGTCTAGCTCCTCCTCACTAGAGCTCCAGCAAGGAGGAGCGAATGAAATTTGGGCCTAATGGGTGGAGCTATAATATACAACCACACCCTAACCCTACCCATAACTCTATCCCTCCATTAGACGTCCAGTGAGGTGCGGTGCTTCTCAATTCTTATTTCTACGTCCTCTTTTCCGACTCAGCTCCACCCACTGTAGGATGCGAGGGAAGGCTGAAGGAAAGAAAATGTGGATGGAGGAATCGGAGGAAAGCTTATTTGTATATTGGAATATTCTTGATCACTGGAGCGTCGCGTCACTTCACTGCTTCATCAGCTGTGCTCAAAATATCTGGTCTGGTTAAATTAATAAATAAAAAAGATGAAGCAAGATGCCCTGCTGATATACTGTATGTGTGATATATAATTTATTTAAACTGCAAAGCATAAATTAAAATTATTATGACAGATGAGAAGGGGGAGGAGAAATTTTACGGGTGTCAGGTTTCTCGACAACAAAGACTTCTGCATAGTATTTTGTATCCTCGCTCATGACTCCTCTGGAAGCCTCTCCTCGATCCTCGCCTCTTCGCGGTGCCATTAGAGCATGGGTCACCAATCTCGGTCCTGGAGGGCCGGTGTCCTGCAGAGTTTAGCTCCAACCCCAATTAAACACACCTGAACCAGCTAATCAAGGTCTCACTAGGCATAATAGAAACGTTCAGGCAGGTGTGTTGGACCTGGTTGGAACTAAACTCAGCAGGACACCGGCCCTCCAGGACCGAGATTGGTGACCCATGCATTAGAGAGTTGAGATGTCCTTCAAGATGGCTGAGCTCGATCGGGATACGGGTCATAGGATGGAGGACGGAGGAGCGAGGAAACGAGGAGGGATATTGAGAAGCACCCTTGACTCTGCAGTGAGCACTACTTGGGATTATGGGTAGGGTTAGTGTGTGGTTGGACAGTCTAGCTCCACCCATTACATCCAACGAGGAGGAGCATTATGAAATCCTTTGGGAAAATTATTAAACAGGAGATTATAGCAATGACACAGTCTCAACTTGATCCCTTACAATTTGCCTGTAGAGGAGTTGAGGATGCGATAGGCAGCCTGCTAAATACAGATTTTAATCATTTAAACTTCAAGATCTCAAAAGGTTAAGGTTAATGGTGTCTTATCTGGTAAACTTTTATCTTCTACTGGCTCCCCCCAAGGATGTGTCCTCTCTCCTCTTCTTTTTGTATTATATACAAATGAATGCCGTTTATACTATGATGATACACAGATTTTAAAATTTGCAGACGATTCTGTCATTGTGTCTCTTTTAAATGAAAATGTTGATTGATCATGGACCAATAGTGAAGGATTTTAATGAGTGGTGTAAGTGTTCCTTTTTAAACATAAATGTGTCCAAAAACGAAAGAACTAATTATTGATTTTAGAAAACAGAGCCCATTTCTCCCTCTCACTATCATTGATGGCCAACCAATTGAGATAGTACAAGAATACAAGTACCTTGGCACAACAATTGACAGTAAGCTATGTTTTGATTCTCACACTGATGCTGTTTGTGCTAAAGCCCAGCAGCGAATGTATTTTTATCGTAGATTGAGGAATTTTAACTTTGACCCCACTCTGATGAAAATGTTTTATTCTTGTTTTCTTGAGTCTGTTTTAACTTTTTGTTTTATCTGTTGGTTTGATTCCTTGTCCACAAAGAACAAAAACCGACTAGAGAGCATTGTTAGAACATGTAGCAAGATTGCGGGTATTAACTTCTCCCACATCTACTCCAACAGAGTAGCCAAGAAGGCTCTAGCTATTGCAGCTGACCCCAGTCATCCTTTGTCCTGCCAGTTTAAGCTACTCCCCTCAGGCCGTAGGTAGTCCATGCCCAGATGCAGGTCAAATAGATACAGAAACTCTCTTATCCCGACTTCGATCTCAATATTAAACAAATTGCCAAAACTGTTTTAATGTACTTAATAATTACTGTAACTGATTTCTGTAATTTGAACAGTATTTTACTGTAATATGTACTGTAAGATACTGTAAAATGTTTATACAGTATGTTACTGTAAACCGCAAAGGATTATGGGAAAATATATGGTCACTACTGTAATTCTTCTCTACTGTAAATCAATTTACAGTAGTGAACTAGCCCGCGTAAAACTGACCAATGGCAAGAGAGATTTCTTTTGAATTTTTTTGACTGTATTGGTTGAAGTGGCCGTTAATGTGGACAAAAGATGTAGCCTACCGGTAACTCCAAAAAGGTTAGTAGTACATTATTTCTATTTTATGTAAAACAAAAATTTGCAAATGTTTTCATTTATGTTAACAGCAAACTAACATGATTTGTCTTTTTGTTTTCGTCGGAATGGTTTTGGTGCCTTTTTTTCCCTGACAGTCGGCCGGATCTCCGTCACGGTGATAATATTAACTGGTAAGTAAGCTAATAAGTTCACCTATATTATCCGAAATATTCTTTAGTTAAAACGATAACAATAACGTTTGTACATATCTCTGCCTCTTTAACGTAAGCTCGCTAGGCGGAGTCGTCGGTTAGGCTAACGTTAACCGCAACGAACTAACGTGTCGTGGTGAAATACTGAGGTAAAGTGAGATAGACGAAACCCTTGTTTAAATGAGGTTTTTAAACAAGATTTTCACGTATATGCTTTGATTTATTTTCAGGTTTGTGATCTGTATAATGTCTGCAGTCTGCAACGATGGAGGTGTGTGTTGGAGCCTTTTCATTGCCGTCATAACATCAACTGGTAGGTTAACTTCACTTAAATAAGCCGAAGTAAACTTAAACAGAATAATAATAACATATGTATGTTCCGTGAACTTCCGTCCCTTATTTATCACAACTTAGCTAGTTAGGGAGATGTAACAACGAAAAAATAAGTTAAAAGGAATAGTGCACCTCAAAAAGAAATTCTGTCATAATTGACTTGCCCACAAGTTGTTCTAAACCTGCATGAAGTTCTTTCTTCTGAACATAAAAGAAGATATTTTGAAGAATGTTGGTAATGGAACAGTTTGCTGGTCCCCATTGACTTCTATAATAAATAAATAAAAATACTATGGATGTCAATGGGGACCAGAAACTTGTTTGGTTACTCATGTTTTTTAAAATATCTTCTTAGGTACACAGCACAAGAAATAAATTAATACAGGTTATGAACAAGTTGAGGCTGAGTAAATGGTAAATGGATATCATTTTAATTTTTTAAGTAAACTAACCGTTTAAGCGACACCATTGTTAATTACATCTTTTGTTTTATTTTCAAGTTTGTGGCCTGAATCATGTCTGCAATGTCGGAGGTGTGTTTTGGAGTCTTTTCTTGTGATTGCCGTCCTAATGGTGATGACATCTACAGGTGGGTAAGATGACATCAACTAAATTAGCAGAATTATGCGTTAGTTTAGCAGGCAAACATAATATAATGTAACTCCCGATGAAACCAACGGAAGGGGAGAAAACGGGTTTACCAGGCAGCAGAGTTAAAGTGCTTTTAAATAATCATTCATCAGTTTCTGTTCTTTATTTTGAATTTGCAGAAGCCATTCCCTCCGGACTGTACATCACTGCGGACGCTCTCCACTAATACACAGAACAGGTTGACGTTTGAGGAGGAGGAGGAGGAGGAGGAGGAAAGGGTTAGCAATATACCATTATCAATATAGCAAAATTTTGCTAACTAATATTTTAAATGTTGTTTAATTTATTAAAAAAACTACAAACACCATACAACATCATATCTTACATCATCTTTACCCCTCATGTCGTTGTTGGTATACGTTTTGTCATTGTATTTTATTTCTGTGAACTATAATAACACTAAAAGGCTGCTGTGACTTTGTCTGTTTCAGGAGAGTCTGTTCTCTAAGCAAAAAACATGGATGCTGACTAATGAAGAATCATCATCCAGCTACTACAGCTAACAGACTCTTCTTCAGCATTAACTGTCCATTTTGTCGAATGCAGAATTAGGTAACCCAAAATATATATATTTTTTACATTACATTTACATTCATGCATTTGGCAGACACTTTTATCCAAAGGAATTACATTGTATTTAAGTTTAAAGGAACACCCTACCGTTTTTTGAAATAGGGTTTTTTTCACTGTCTCCTCTATATTTAGATAAGTGGGCAAATGTATTTTTGTCTCAGTGCATGCATTGTCTTAAGGTGCGTTCACACCAAACGCGAATAGAACGTCTGGTGCGAGTGATTTAAATGTTAAGTCAATGTAAAGACGCAATTATGCACCTCTAGAGGTCAATCAACATCAGCCATCTTGCAAACAGACAACCGTCTAGCACTTGCCCCTCCCACAAGAAGCGGATTTCTCCTCTGACGCGCGTCAATTTCGCTTCAAACACTTGCTTTTTACGCGTGTCAACTAAGCTTTGGACACGCGATTGGATTCTAAATGTTCAAGCGTCCAACTAGACGTGGTAGACGAGAATTTTACGCTCTATTCGCGTTTGGCAGCGCCGCCGGATAGCATGCTATGTCCGCTCCCGACTTTTGGGGAGCTTTTTCACCGTATCCCCCAGAGTGAGATACATACATAACTTTTTTCATCTCCGTGCGTGCCGTAACTCTCTGACGCACCCACCACTAGCCTACAGTAGCTTAGACCAAAGACTGGATGTAAATAGCTCCAGCTAGCATACTAATCCCAATAAGTGACAAAATAACACCCACATTTTCCTATTTACATGTTGTGATTTGTATAGTCACAGCGTGTACAAATAATAAGGTCATATGAGACACTGCCATCTTTTAACCATATAAATACTGGGAACTATATTCTCAGAAGGCGAAGCACTGCTACTTCTGTGTAGTGATTACCGCAGCTCTGAGCAAACTCTCTGCTCCTCACTACAGGGCTTCTCAAGTGCTGCGAGCAAATCACTCCACAGAAGTAGCAGTGCTTCGCCCTCTGAGAATATAGTTCCCAGTATTTATATGGTTAAAATATGGCTGTGTCTCATGTGACCTTATTATTTGTACACTCTGTGACTATACAAATCACAACATGTAAATAGGAAAAGGCTGGCGTTATTTTGTCACTTATTGGGAGCAGTATGCTAGCTGGAGCCGTTTTCATCCAGTATTTGTGCTAAGCTAGGCTAGCGGTGGGTGCGTCAGACAGTTACGGCACGCACAGAGATGAAAAAGGTATGTATAGACTTATCTAACTCTGGGGATACGGTGAATAAGCTAAAGTCCCAAAAAGGCGTGTTCCTTTAAGACTAGACGATTTCCTAGACAGATATTGACTTGGGACTATATTGCGGTGAATCACAGGCGAACCACTGCTACTTGGGCGCAGAGATATGACGCAACACCTGAAATCCCCCAACTTCCGTCAATATATTGGTGTGAATATTAGTTAACTATTTTTCCTACAGTAGACATAGTGAATGGCGATGAATATGGCGGATTTTGTGAGAGACAAAGAAGATGAGTTCTCAAAAAAGTCGAAGACTATAGGATGGATCAATGCAGAGAAGTCCTCGGTAGCTGAGACACAACTGCGGGCACCTCATCTTGATCTGACACGTTGAGCCTGGTCATCGATGGCAGTACCTTGTCCCACTCGCCACAGCACAGATACTCTATTTCAGTTGGCATAGGCTGGCATATTCCTACACTCACACCACCAGTTAGTGTCGGCTCTCATCCTCACGCCCTCAGGCTGTTGAACAATCGCAACCTCCTCCTTTTGTCTGTCTTATTTCCAAAGCACGCAGCCCCTCTTCTGAAAACTCTGGTTCGTAGAGTTATGGTTCTGGATCTTGGCTGTCTGAGAAGTCACCCTCTTCGTCTCTCACAAAATCAGCCATGTTTATCGCCATTCACTATGTCTACTGTAGGAAAAATAGCCAGCTAATATTCATGCCGGTATGTTGACGGAAGTTGGGGGATTTCAGGTGTTGCGTGATATCTCTGTGACCAAGTAGCAGTGCTTCGTCTGTGCTCCGTCCCAAGTCAACATCTGCCTAGGAAATCGCCTAGTCTTAATCTGCATTGCTATTTGCACTCGTTGTGAATAGACCCTTTTACTGTTTGTACACATTGATGACATGGCAACGTATGCGTGCGCAAATTGGCAACGGAAGTATGGCGAGAATCAGCCCATATAAAGTGGGCGCTGCAGACGCGAGCATTTTTTTATTATGTCCTCGCTCCAATCAACACGTTTAATCGCCTGCAGCCACAGGCGCCGCCGGTTCTTCTGAAACGGCCGTGATCCTGTCGGAATCCTATAAAACTTAAGTCCCATGGTGGAATATCGATTAGTGCAACCGTAAACGCAACAACCAGACATTTTGATGCTGGGAAACCGTTTTGATAAACTTTAGGAGTTGCTAACACGTTAGAGCCAGTGGGAAACAACACCACTTCCGTTGCCAAACTATTTGATCACGTGGGCTGTAAAAGGGTCAATACGCAGGCCACAAAAAATAATTGAGTTTTTTAATCACTTTTACTCCCAACATGCTATCCGGCTACAAAGGGTTTCATTTATTATGCAAAGCTAAGCTAGTGGCGGCACTGCCAGACTAAGACAATGCATGCACTGAGACAAAAATGCGTTTGCTAAATATAGGGGAGACGGTGAAAACCACCTTTTTCAAAAAACGGTGGCATGTTCCTATTATTAAAGGAGAACTCCGGTCAATTTTAACATTGAGCTCATTTTTTGTACATTTGGAGTGCTGTCAGTACAGAGAACAACGACAAAAATCGGTGTTGTTGCCTACACCGTGTTATCCTCTTTTTAAAATTCGCACCCCGTTGACTTAAACGGGGCAAGTTCTAAACCTGCTTTTAGCCTCTTAACATCTTTGATGTGTCATTACAAGTTACCAATGATCGCGCACGCGCGAACTCGACAATAGACTACTGTCGACTTCGACCGAAAACAGGAAGAAAACACAGGTATGTGAGCTGGCTGAATAAACATCATTTTTATTCATATCTTTCACATCTACTGCAGTCAGATTGACCGTGGTCACTCTTAATAACACCACTCACATGGCTGTGCACTTGTAATGACACATCAAGGATGTTAAGAGGCTAAAAGCAGGTTTAGAACTTGCCCCATTTAAGTCAACAGGGTGCGAATTTTAAAAAAAGGATAACACGGTGTAGAAAACACTGATTTTTGTCGTTGTTCTCTGTACTGACAGCACTCCAAATGTACAAAAAATGAGCTCAATGTTAAAATTGACCAGAGTTCTCCTTTAAGTTATCCATTCCCTGGAAATCAAACTCATTGTTTCAGCATTCTTGCATCTTTCTCTACTGTTGAAGCTACACAGGAATGTATTGTGAAAGAATGAAGCTTAAATGATTCGAATGTAATAGATTATGAGGTAATTATGTACCATCTCTGTAGGTGCATTCAGAATCAGATGTTTTGCTTTTATCAACATAACATGCATCATTAAGTTTGAGAGTTAGGGCAAATTCTGACAACACCGATCTCAAAATTAATGTATTTTTTTCCCCTTTGTGCTTGCAGGTTCATTCTCAGAATCAACTCTGATGGCACCAAACACTAAAGGCACAGAGCAGATGGAAATCTGGAAAGATCCACACACAAAAAAGCATCAGCCTGAACCTCCTCAGTGTTTCTCATCAGAGAGCTTGTCAACTTTGACTGGCAAAATTACTGAAATGTAACAACACAAACTGACTTTTATGGTATTTTATTATTTTAAGGCCTGTTTTGGTTTTCAGTGCGTGTACGCACGTTTTTGCCATGCTACAGATACAAATGGTCCCCAGGAGATTAGTTCTATGGACTTTGGTGATTTTTGCCTTTTTTTTTCAGCTATTGAGGTCAAGATTTGTAATTTGTACTTCTAAAAACAAAATGTTCAACAATTAAAAATAATATTTTAAGGACAAATGTTCATGAGTTGTTGTAATTTTTGGGGGTGGGGTAAACATGTAAAAAAACAAAAAAACTCAATACTAATACTGTAAATGACAATACGGTAACAGACAAAATACAGTAAATGGTACAGTATACTGTAATTGAAAATACAGTAAAGATACAGTATACTGTAATTGAAAATACAGTAAAGGTACAGTATACTGTAATTGAAAATACAGTAAAGGTACAGTATACTGTAATTGAAAATACAGTAAAGGTACAGTATACTGTAATTGAAAATACAGTAAAGATACTGTAATTGAAAATACAGTAAAGGTACAGTGTACTGTAAGTGAAAATACAGTAATAATACTGTAAAACATTTTACAGTACATTACTGGCATCCAGCTGCCAGTAAGTTACTGTAAAATTTACAGCAATCTCTTTACAGTGTAACTTATTTTCTATGTATTTTTAGAGACTATTTGTGTTTTATACCTTGTGGTAGTGCTGTGTGTTGTGTCTTGTGTTTATCTGCTGGCTGTACAAAAATTGCCCCTCTGGGACAATAAAGTAACCTTGACCTTGACCTTGAGCTGGACATCAAGCTCCACCCAATTGCCTCGCAGTCTATCAAGTCTTTTGCTTGTGTCATGTTTTATTGTTGATTTTATGCATGTTTGCCCAGTAGATGAATGAATAAAGGACATTGTTTTTTAAAATCGGTTTCATGAACAAATCATTATTTTTAACCGGTCTACAAAATTTTACTGAATTGTTTCAAACATCGTGCCTCGGTGTCATCCACAAGCTGCTTAATCAATTAACTGGTGTTTCATGTGTCTGACGCTCTTCTTGACTTTTTTTCTTTCTTTCTTTTCTTAATTCTTTCTTTTATTTATTCATGTATTTATTCTCTGTGCTCATACGTTGTCCATCTCACAATACTGTTGTTCTGGTAATGAATTAAAAACCACTCATTTCCCACCACTCTGCAATAATGGATATGTACGTTTGTCATCCTGTCTGGATCTGACGTGAAAAAAAAGTAGTGCGACAGCAGTCATGCCCAGCACAGCATATATCAGAGAAGGAATCACACTCTCAGAATGGACAGCTTCTGTGGAAAGAAAATACTAATATCAGCACATGAGGAATCTTCCTATTA
This sequence comes from Chrosomus eos, assembly GCA_036326025.1. Lineage (NCBI taxonomy): Eukaryota > Metazoa > Chordata > Actinopteri > Cypriniformes > Leuciscidae > Chrosomus > Chrosomus eos. The sequence goes on from CM070838.1 coordinate 12,693,959, forward strand.
AATGCATGCTGGTAAAAGTTCTCTGATAAAGATAATGAAAAATGTTCCTCTGAATACATATTTAAAATATTACTGGAAAAAAGTAAACACTTATATCAACAGCAGGCAAACCTGAATAGACACTAATTACTGTTGATGTACCTTCACAAGTGTGACAGAGCTGAGTGATGTCCAGATGTGTGGTCTGGTGTGTGATGGGATTGTTGATCACACAGCTGTATGTGTTGTTATCCTGATATTCCACATCCAGAGGTAGAGAGAGACTGATGCTGAGATCAGACACACTGATGCTGGACAATACACTGATTCCTTTATACCAGGAGAGAGTCACATCACTCACATTCAACACTGAACACACCAGTGAACATCTGGACTCTGATGAACGTTCAGATAATGATGAACAGTTTAAAGAGTTATTAGTGATGACAGGATTGGGAAGAGGAGCTGGAAATCAAAAATAACATTAGTAACGTAAATGTCAATTTGATCTGTAATTAAAAGAATGTATACTAACTAGACATACTAATTATCAGTATACTTCAAGTGTGTTAATGATTAGTTGAAGTGTGGTATTTTGAAACAACTAATTCTGTAGGCTACTAAGTTTATTTTAGTTATAATTAAATTGTATTAGAGCATAACTTTAAGTGTATTTAGTGTAGGCCTACTTTTAAGTACTAAATTGGACCAACTTCAAGTATACTTTAAATATATGCCTGTGTAGGGACTAATTACATGCTTGATTAGTGATATTAAAGTTTACTTTACAAGCAATATACCATAAGTGTATATATTTATGACGTTTATTAGGATAGGACAGTAGCTAGGCCTGACGAGAGAGAGAGAGAGAGAGAGAGAGAGAGAGAGAGAGAGAGAGAGAGAGAGAGAGAGAGAGGAGAGAGAGAGGAGAGAGAGAGAGAGAGAGAGAGAGAGAGAGAGGTCTCGGGTCATCCAAAGCACTTGCCCACGATGCTATTGACTTCAATAACACATTATTCTACAAATAAAACTGAGCTACTTTGTACAAAATACTATTGTATACTATAATGTATTTTAAAAGTATACTCTCAATGCATTTGTTACAATGATCATTTCCAGCACAGTTAAAATATACCTAAATATATTTTTAATAAAGTGCAAATAAATACACTTTTAAAAAATAAACAGAATTTTCACTTCAAGTATATTTATTAAAATAGTACAATAAAGTACAATTCTTTTAAAGTGTGTTAAAAGTTGTATTGTAAAAATAGGTAAAAGCATGATTCTAATATACTTTTAATATTTTTAAAGATAGTACAATTTTTGTTATTATATTTGCAATGTACTATTGAAAAAGGGAATGTATTTCAAATACAATAAAGTATCATTTTATTTCACTAGGGTCCTCAGCAATGTTTAATTTTTTCTTTTTTTTTTTTCTTTTTTTTATTTGATAGGGACCATGCATATTCATGAACATGATGTATGATAATACACCATGTAAATATGCCAGAATTAGTAAAAAGATACTACTTTTCATCTGTGGTCCCTAGGCCGGTAACATAAAGACTAAAAAAAAAAAAAAAAAAAAAAAAAAAAAAATACGTCATACAACATTCATTCACCATAACAACAATACACATGAATAAGAATATACATTGATCTTACAAACAATGCATAAAAACAAAAAAATGAAAAATAATAAAAATGAATAATAAAGACATTACACAAAGACATTACACATTCACCACTATACTACATTCAATTTAACAATGAAAGCATGGCTGATAAATGTGTGACAGTTAAAAATGAGTACATCTCTGGTTCTTTAAGAGCCACTTTTTTAAGTGAGTTTTGAAGCTGTTGAATGTAGGACACTCTCGTATCGAAAGGGGCAGGTTATTCCATAGTTTACCACCTATTATTGATAATGTATTTTGGCCAAAGGTGGTACGTCTATATGGTATCATACAGTCCCCTCTTACCGAGGCCCGAGTACCACCTCCGCTTGCAAGTTTTTGAAAGAAGACATGCAGCGGAGGTGGGGCAAGATTGTTTAGCACTTTATATACCAGACAAACATACTTGAAACTTTTAAAATTGTCAAAACTTAGAAAATGATGTCTCTCTAAAATATTGCAATGGTGAAATGACAAGGCTTTTTTATCCAAAATTTTTATGGCTTTCTTAAATAGAGATTCAATATTTTTAAGAGCAGATATACTAGTCAATGACCAATTTATAAAACAATACTCAAAATGTGAGAAAATCATAGTGTACACGAACAACTTGGCAGCTTTGGTATTAAGAAATGGCCTGACTTGTTTAAAATTCTGCAGACTGAATTTAACTTTATTTGCCACCTTTTTTATATGACGTTTAAATGTTAAGGTGGAGTCATATATAACTCCTAGATACTTGAATTCATTAACAATGTCAAGCTCCTGTCCTTTAAAGAATACATTAGAATGTGACACCTTCATACTTTGTTTAGTGAACGCCATACAGACAGTTTTCTTGGTGTTTAGATGGAGACATGACTTTGATCATAGGTAGTAAGTCTGTCTGACATAGATGTACATTTATATGAAACACTTCAATTTATCTCACCATAGACAGTAACATTGAATCTCTTGTATGAAGTTCCTCCGCTGATGATCTGTGCTTTATAAAGTCCAGTGTGTTCAGATCTGATGTTTCTGATGGTCAGAGATCCAGTTTGACTGTCTATCTGAAGTCTTTTCTCAAATATCATAACAGTGTCATCTATATAGATGATCTGTCTGTGGATTTCAGCAATACGAGTCTCTCGAGGTCCAAACGTCCACAGTATCTGATCATCTTTCTGTACTTGAACATCAGTGTTTAGAGTGACAGAATCTCCCTCAGTCACTGACACTGACTTCACTTCATCTGTACCAGCACCAAAACACACCTGAAACACATTGAGTTATATTTAGCTGAACCCACAGATATGGAAGTTAACCCTTGAAAATTGAAGATTGAGCATATTTGCAATTTAACAGTTTAGCACAGTGAAATGACAGGATATGTTTTTTTTTTTCAACCATTTTTTTGCTTGGCAACCTCTAAAAAGAATAACAAATCTAAAAAAAAAAAAAAAAAAAGTAGAAAATGACGAATCAAATAAATAAGTAATACAGATCTTACCTTCCACACAAATGAAGAGCAAGATTAAACAGCACATGTATGTGAGCATCTTAGAAAAGTGACTGTTACTGTGGTTTCAGTTCACAAACAGACCATGTGCTGAAGATTCAGACAATGGCTGCTCATACTGTTATGAGGAAGTATCAGAGGTGACCACAATGGACTTCAGTTCCTTTCTCAAGTCCAAAACACATTGGATTTTAGCATATTCTTGGTTGTTTAAATAGGCCTATAGTTTGATGTACCAATTGTCTACATGTTTACATGCCTGTCTCATCCGTAACTGATGCTCTTTTTGAACACCTTTCTCATGCAGTAAAATTTATTTCACAGTTTAGTCTAAGTTATTTATTTTATTATTTGAATTCAAATAGTGTTTAAAAGGCATGAGATTAATTTTTGTTGCTAAGTAAAACAACATCAATGCTGGTATTTTGGGCTGAGGTTTATTCGTGAGAGGTTTAGTGTTTGCAAAGGCCGAAGAATAGCATTGTGGTTACAGCTCTTTCTTATACCTTCCGTTCACTACTTTCCACTTTCCACAGTTTGATTCATTTCAATGACACAAATCTTTTGAGTCAGATCAATTGGCTTTTGCCCCGTTTATTTACCAGAGTATTGAGAAGATAGTGCTAGTGATTAAAAACTGCAAAAACTATACGTTATATCCTCAAAATATCGTAAACATTCAGGTTTATATGCTTTTGTTTCGACAAGATGCTTTGTCTCTGGAAGCCACAATTTCCATCTAATCTCTGAGGCAGAAGCATGTGAATCTGCTGTATAGTGCAAGATCGTTTACAGTTACACGTATAGGCTACCTAATATCTGTAGATTTAATCACGTCAATCTTGGTGCACTAAAATACAGGCCGATTAACTATATGTGAGGTGTTACCGCCCTAATGCCAGGGCACTGCTATGCAATTGCTAAGGTGTTTGAGTGGTTTTTAACATGTTTTTGTTCGGTCGCAATAGGATGTTCTGGATAATTGCTGGGTTTTTTTTTTTTTACCATGATGTGCAAGTTGTCGCGTTGCGTGGATTAACTTATTCTGAAATGTATACATTTAACATTCCAGGGAAAATAGGCTATGGGGTGGCCCAGAAGTGCACAACACAATGCAATTTAAAAAGCAAACATAAGTTCACAACACAATGAAATTAAGCCTCAGCACAACGAAATAAAGCCACAACACAACGGAAATGAGCCACAGAACAACGGAAAATGTACAAAACAACGAAATAAAGCTGCAACACAACGGAAATTGTACAACACAACGAAATAAAGCCGCAACACAACGGAAATGCTCCCGACCACTAGAGGGCTCTCTGTGTCTGTTTTTGAATGTTAAAAGTAATTTTAATTAATACAAATTATACGTTTTAACAACTTGGAGGAATTGGCAGACGTTCCTTCCCTTAAGCACTGTAGCGCGTTAAAACATTATTGAGTATAATTAAGAAGCTATAATGCATGTAGGTGATTTTGAATGAATAAATGTCGATATACAATGGTTAGCTACTGTTAAAAAATCGTGGTGATATATTTTTTAGACTGCTGACTCAATAAAACAGTGGCAACTAAAACTAACTTTATCGCACTCCGAGAGCCCTCTAGTGGTCGGGAGCGTTTCCGTTGTGTTGCGGCTGTATTTTGTTGTGTTGTAATGTTTCCTTTGTGTTGTGGTTTATTTCGTTGTGTTGTACTTTTTCCGTTGTGTTGTGGCTAATTTCCGCTGTGTTGTGGCTCAAAAAAAGTTGCAAAAACCATTACACACATTTAAAAAATAGAAAGAAATTTTCTTTTAAGAAAGAAAATTATTCTAAAATATGTTAAGATGTGTAAAGATGATAATCTGTATGGTTGGTTTTGTTTATTCACAATCACTGTACATTGTGCATTAGTACATAACCACATTAAACATACATTAAACATGTATACAACACAAATTATGTACAAAAAAACATTTTTTTACAAATAAAAAAACAGAGAGCGTTTTTTTCTCTGTAAATAGACAATTTCCATAATGTGCCCTTTTTAGTGCAATTTCAGATGACATGATCCTTAAAGGGTTAGTTCACCCAAAAATTATCCCAGAATTTACTCGCCCTGAAGCCAGGTGTATATGACTTTCTTCTTTCAGCCAAACACAATCAGAGTTATATTTAAAAAAATATCATCAGCTTTATAATAGGAGTGAATGGTACCTTAGATTTTGAAGTCCAAAAAAGCGCATCCATCCATCATAAAAGTAATCCATACGGCTCCAGTGGCTTAATAAAGGCCTTCTGAAGTAGCTTATTATATGTTTTTATATAGCTCATATACACCTAGGATGGATGGCTTGAGGGTGAGTAAATTATGGGATAATTTTCATTTTTTGATGAACTACCCTTCCACTTTGTAACATTCACAACCTCCATAGTTGAAGATTTGGATTGATGACTTCGGTCTTCTGCGTCAGCCTGGACTGCAGCTCTGCTCATATTCCTGCAGGATCTTCACCACATCACTGTGGCCGAACTGCATGGCGTCATCCCGAGGAATATTTCCCCACCTGAATTAGTGATACGAGGTTAATTATGACAAAATGGAAGAAGATGAAGGTAAACGTTTAAAGAAACGCATCTGTACCTGTCTTTCACAAAAGGGTTGACTTTGCAGGCCTGCGTCAGAAATATCACAACATCCTCATGACCTAAAACAGAACAGACACAAGTCAAATAGATTTTTAGAATTAAATAAACTGTATTTGGCACTAAAAGATGCTTTAATGTTTACAGAAAATAATTCTACCTTCTGCAGCAGCGACATGGAGAGGTGTACGAGAGTCATAGTCCTTTAACTCCATGTTCATGGATGAAAGGGAAAACCTGATGGAGGAAAAGAGAGACTAGTACTGTAAGAAATCTACATATCAGTAGCACTCAAATTTTGAAGACATTGTGAACTGAATAAAATGACCTTCTCAGAGCTGAGACATCTCCACTGTGGGCTGCAAACATCAGATTCACCACCGACTTGTTCTACAACGCAGATTTAGTGCGTTCATTACTGGAACTAATAAGCTGACAATTTTTTGGGGGGTGTTTAATGTTGTAGTTTAGTTCATGTGGTTGGTGTGGAAGCTGTTTTTTTCAAGTGTAAGATTTACCCTGTCGTCACCAGACTGTCTGCGAGGGTCTTGCTTCTTCAAAAAGTGCCTCAGATTGTCGTAGTTGTGGAAGTTGAACAAAGACACTAATTCCTAAATACAGAAGGGTTACAAAATTATTAATTTATACTAAATTTATGGTCTGGAATTAAAAAGAGTATGATAAACCAACAGGACTATTACAAAACACCTGACAGAAGTGGATTCCACGGACGCTGTTTCCGATTTTGTCCACTGGGGGCGACCAGCACATGATGCCCATCACGTTCGGCACCACCAGAAGAACTGCACCCGACACACCGGATTTAGCAGGTAATCCAACCTGACACATATCAAAAACTTTAGATAGACTAAGATGGTACGCTCCAACTGGGTGCCGCCTTGTAAATAAAACAGCCCTTTATGAGATTTCAGGATTTTCCCCATTCAAATATATAGGACTTGGTCTTGTATGCCCGTAATACCATAATACGTACTACCTGCACATCTAGGAACTGTCGATTTCGTCACCGCCCCTTTTTAGGGGAAAATAAACTAGACTTCCCATAGACTTCAATGCAAGATAACGTCACAAAACAATGTCCGTACACAGCCGACAGGCGTGAATAACTTAAGAAATCACTAAGATTAAACATCATTAATTAGTCATCATTTCATTTGGTCAATTTAAAAACATGTCCCTTCATTCTCCCAGCGTCAAATTGGTGTAACAACCCCACCCAGTGGGGTTATATATATTATAAGATATATTATAATGTATATAATAAGACATAATATATATATATTTAAAGATGTTTACTTTCAAAAACGAAGTAAAATCATTCACTGGCTTACCATGGTTACTCGATGAGGTACGACTACGAGTAAATGTCCGGGTAAGACACCTCTGGCCACTGGGTGGGGTTGTTACACCAATTTGACGCTGGGAGAATGAAGGGACATGTTTTTAAATTGACCAAATTAAGTTTGTTGATGTATCTTTCACGCTCTATGGCAGGCAGGGTGGACATATAATTACTTGACATGTTTAATCTTAGTGATTTCTTAAGTTATTCACGACTGCCGGCTGTGTACGGACATTGTTTTGTGATGCTATTTTGGATTGAAGTCTATGGGAAGTCTAGTTTATTTTCCCCTAAAAGTGGGCGTGAATCTGTTCTGAGACATTCTATGACGTTACGCCGGTTGTGAGTATACTATTTTCTACTAGAACCTGGTAAAATCTTTAAAGGGATAGTTCACCCAAAAATGAAAATTCTATCATCGTTTACTCACCCTCAATTTGTTTCAAACCTCTATGTGTTTATTTGTTCTGCTGAACACAAAGGAAGATATTTGGAAGAAAACAGATCTCAATCCCCATTGACTTCCATAGTAGGAAAAAATACATACTATGGTAGTCAATGGGGATTGAGATCTGTTTTCTTCCAAATATCTTCCTTTGTGTTCAGCAGAACAAATAAACACATAGAGGTTTGGAACAAATTGAGGGTGAGTAAATGATGATAGAATTTTCATTTTTGGGTGAACTATCCCTTTAATGTCAGATTGTTTAGATGTTCTTTGAAGCACTCTGAAACAGACACACACACACACACACACACACAACACACACACACACACACACACACACACACACACACACACACACACACACACACACACACACACACACACCACACACACACACACACACAGGTCTATATATATATTGTCAGTCACAAGGTAATCATAGCAACAGTAGGCAGTTTGAGCACTTGGATCATAATCGGACAGGATATTTTCAAAACATAAATACTTTAATTATTGCTTAATTTTACTTTATTTGTGTCTTAAATACCGCAACTATATCATAAAATCATTTATATTCATTTTAAAAATCTTTAAAGTAGTTAATGCTAGGTTTTTAAACCCTAAAATGTCTGTTGCTTGAAATAAAATTAACTATTAAATTTATTACATTTCTAATTGTCAAAAGCAACATTTCTTATTTTCATTCAGTTTAACTTGATTTAGTAAAATAACTAAAACTGAAATAAAAAAATGCATAGACATATTAAAAAAATAACTACTAATAAAAATTGCAAAAATAAACTCGAAAAAAACGAAAAATATACAATTTTATGAATTTTAAATATTATTAAAAAAATATAATAGTATCTAAATTACACTAAAGCAACACTGGTTTACACTTGCTAACTGAACCTCAATAGATTGCGCACTTAAATTTACTTTTAAATAAGCATTTTTTTAATTTAATAAAATATATATTTTCTGATGAATAGATTGAAAGTCATATTATTTGGACTCTGACGAGTTCTGAATTTACTCACGTGGAAAGCGAACTGTCCCGAGTAGTCGTACATCCCACAGGAGTGCATGAGGCTGAGCGTGTTCCGTACGGCTTCTGTGCTCAAAACTCTCTCTCCTGTGATTGGACAGATGCCGCCGTTAGCCAGTGTGGCGGCCATCACACTGCCGGACTCACACGTGACCTCTATGGAGCACAACTGTGAGGGGCAGAGAGGAAATTCAGTCTGGACTTTATTTTAATTTAACTGATCAAGAATCACCTGACCAACCTGGAAATAAAAGTCCAGTGCGTCAATCATATCCGCCCCATCCGGAAAACACTGTAAAGAAGGACATCACAGTTGTATTTGTGAACAATCAAAAAACATCCTGCTAGTTTGCTTATATAAAACGTCTCAGGTTACTATTGTAACCATAGTTCCCTGAGAACAGGGAACGAGACGATGCGTCGAAAACGCTACGGGAACGCCTTCTGCGTGATTGCGTCTGAAGCATCTATGCCAACTAGTCCAATGGAAAAAGGGAATGAGCGTCACGGGCGGGTGACGTCATGACCAGGAAATGATAAAAGCACTTCCGCTGCGAAACGCCAGTTAGCTTCGAAATTGCCGAAGCAAGCCGATCTCAGGGACGCCAGAAGTATGGCAGAGGGACGCATCGTCTCGTTCCCTGTTCTCAGGGAACTATGGTTACAATAGTAACCTGAGACCAGGCCCGGACTGGCCATCGGGAGCACCGGGACAATTCCCGGTGGCCTGGAGACTAATTTGGCCTGCTGCCAGCCAGCGTTTTTTTTTATTTTATTTTTTATATTGTTACCTTTACCAGTGATCATTTTCAAATTCGTCATTCAATTAAAATATTAGTAATGTTAATAATAATAAATAAATAAAATCATGAATCTGTTAGTCTTGACTGGCAAGGCGACGATTCGACTTTACGCGTCAGCCAAACGGTTAAACAGAAAATGCGAGCAGCAGGTTTCCCCATGCTGCACCCGATGATGGAGAGAAAACGGCCAGGTGGAGCAGAGAGGGAAAGGACAAAGAAAGCACTCCAAGAAGCAGCAAAATGTTGCAAAATTATTGGCCTGTTTAGGGCTTCAAGTGCAGGTCAGTCAGTTTAATCTGTAAATACTGTACTTTTTTCTTTGTTAACTTAGTATTGAACTGCTAGCAAATGTAGCACTAAGCGATAGCGCCTGTCTAACGTTACATTCGTGCAGAAATCAAAAACAAATGAGTGAAACAGCACACAGAAAACTCACCGAAGAAATGTACTGAGGTAAAAATTCTAATTGTTTTTTTATAACATGATTTAGTTTAACATAACACAACTAGGGAGCTGTTTTGCTGAATATTATCACGATTGAAAATGTTACATTGCATTTATTGTTCAATAAACAAGTAGCGTAGTTCATATTTATTATTAAGTTCCTTACATTTTAGACACAAACCATATGAACTCTTTTTGTTCTATTTTACCGACGAAAATAGTTCCAAAGCTACAGCAGCGTGAGCTGCGTCCCAATGTGCATACTATGCCCTAAATAGTATTGAAAATTACTAATGTCACATACTATTTAGGATGGATAGTATGCACATTGGGACGCAGCTGTGGTGTTTTGTTACTGAATGATTCAGCGTTTTGAACGAATCTTTTGTATGAATGACTCCCTAAATAAGACGCTCACTTGCCGCTACCTATTGGCGGTTTAGTTTAATGTTTAAGTATTGAATTTTTTTTTATTTGTATATTCAAACATTTATTTAAAACATCAATCTTATAACATTATTTATTGCAGTTGTAATTGCAGTGCACATTATTTAATTTGATGGGTAACAGCCCTATGTCTTATTATTATAACTGAATTTATTGATCAAATGTAAGAATTTGACATGAAAGATGATGTCTACATTTGCTTTACTTCTAAGTTGGTTGTTTATGTTTTTATGTTATGGTCATACTGTGAAATAAATGTAATTTAGGAGGAAAAAACAGGGTTGTAGTGTTTCTAAATTTTATTTGGGTACATAGGATGGCCTGGATGGGTGTAGGATTTCCCGGCCTGAAATTGTGTCCCAGTCCGGCCCTGCCTGAGACGTTCCCTTATCGAAAAGGGAACTTCGAGATGCGTGGAAAACGCTACGGGAACGAGAATACCCAATGCGCCATAATTCAAGTACCTGAGTGTCAGTCTGTTGAACTAAGCACTAAGCACCTGAGAACCTGGGGCCTTAGCATCCAGGTCTAAACTGTAAATCTGACGAATGTGAGCGGAAAGGAAGCCCACCGCATCACAGACATCTTGAAGAGAAACTCCATACGGTAAGGCTTTAGAAGCCGCCATACTCCTAGTCGAGTGAGCTCGGACCACCAAAGGACAAGGCTGGTCCGAGTACTCGCATGCAAGTGAAATAGCCTCAACTATCCACTTACTGACCGTCTGTTTAGAAGCAGGAAGACCTTTCTTAGGTGATCCAAAGTAAATCAGTAATAGGTCGGACTTCCTCGTTGAGGATGTCTGAACATAAGTGTCCAGTGGTACACTGGGCACAAGAGGTCAGCTTTTTCCTGGTCCGAAAACTTGGGAGAGGACAGAAACCTGCAGCACAATAGGCCTCGGAATAATGGTAGGCAACTTTATGCCTTGGCCACCCCCGGTGCACTCAGGCAGTTGGGGACCGAAAGGGCCTGAAGGTCTGACTCAAAGGGACGAATAGTTAGCAGAAATAGTCTTAAAAGAAAGGAATTCTCTGAGACCAAATCTAAGGGCTCAAAGAGAGCCCCAGATAGGCCTAAACTATAGTAAGGTCCCAAGCCGGAACCCTAGTGCAAGTTGCAGGCCTCAGCCTCAAGCCTTAACCGGATTCCACTAACGCTAGTAACACCAAGACGTGAAAAAACTCTCGAAATAGTGAATATAGTTTCCTCGTAGCGGGAGCTCTGGAGCTAGAACGGTCTCAACAACCTCAGTTGAGAGACCACTCTAAATGAGTTGGGCCCCCTCAGAGGCCAACCCCCCAACGGAGGACCGTCTAGAAGATGGATCAGGTCTGAAAACCAGATCCGACTTGGCCAGCGTGGTGCTACTAGCAGTAGGCTTATTCCATACCGACGGACTCGCTCCAGAACTCCTAGGAGCAGAGCAACAGGGGCAAAGGCGTACAGACGTAGCCTCGGCCACGTCTGCACCACAGCAACCAGCCCCAGGGGGGCTGGGTGAGTAGATGAAACCCAAAGAGGACAGTGCGTCGTATTCTGAGACGCAAACAGATCCACTTCTGCTGGGCCATAAGCCTCCCAGATTTTCTCCACCGCCTCGGGGTGGAGTGTCTAGTCCCCTGGCCTCAGCTCCTGCCTCGACAGGATGTCTGCTCCTATATTCTGGTCTCCAGGAATATACACTGCCCTCAGAGAGAGTACCTTCCCCAGAGACCACAGGAGGATCTGGTGCGCCAGTTTTTTGCAAAGCGGACGCGACCGCAGACCCCTCTGACGGTTCAGATAAGAGACCACTGATGTGTCGTCTGTTCGAACAAGCACATGATGGCCCCTTAGGTCTGGAAGCAAATGTCTCAACGCATTGAAGACGGTCATCATCTCCAGGCATTTTATGTGCCACGAAAGATGATGGCTTTTCCACAGACCCTGAACCGAGCGGCCTTCCATTACCGCTCCCCAGCCGGTGAGGGAAGCATCTGTCGAGATAATAGCTCGATGGCAAAGAGCTCCCAACACCGGACCCTGGGTTAAGAACCAGTGTCTACTACATATAACTAAGGCACGAAAGCATAGCCGCGTGCCTTGATATGCGAAGTGGGTTTCCCCTCGGGGAGAACCCTCTGGTCCTGAGCCAGCACTGTAAAGGTCTCATGTACAGCATGCCAAAAGGAATTCCGTTGGACCCTGCTGCCAGTAGACCCAACAGTCTCTAGAACTGTTTTACAATGCGTGACTGGTTAAGAACCAGTGTTTACTACATATAACTAAGGCCCGAAAGCATCGCCGCGTGACCTTGATATACGAAGTGGGTTTCCCCTCGGGGAGAACCCTCTGGTCCTGAGCCAGCACTGTAAAGGTCTCATGTACAGCATGCCAAAAGGAATTCTGTTGGACGCTGCTGCCAGTAGACCCAACAGTCTCTTGGACTGTTTTACAGTGCGTGACTGGCCTAGCCTCAGCTCTTTTGTGGCTGATAGGATAGCATCTAAACGAACGGGCGACAGAGTGGCCCGCATCGTCACTGAATCCCATACCACACCAAGGAAAGTGGTTCTCAATACTGGAGAAAGCACACTCTTCTTGGTATTGAGCATCAACCCCAACATCTGCATAAGAGCGAGAACGACACCTCGGTGCCGAACCGCCAACTGCTCCGATTCCGCAGAATCAGCCAGTCGTCGATGTAGTTCAGAATACGTACGCCCTGAAGCCCAAGGGAGCTAGATCTGTATCCACGCATTTCGTGAACGTGCGGGGTGATAAAGCTAGACCGAAAGGAAGAACCCGATATTGGTATTCTTTGCCCCCGAAAGAAAACCCTAGGAACTTCCTGTGCTGAGGGAGGATGGAGATATGGAAGTAAGCGTCCTTCAGATCCATTGTGACAAACCAGTCCTCGGATCTGGTTTGAGTCACGATCTGTTTGAGCGTCAGCTATCATGAACTTTAGTTTCTGAACTGACCGAATTAACAGATGAAGATCTAAAAAGGGACGCAACCCTCCATCCTTCTTTGGAACAATGAAATAACGGCTGTAAAAACCTGACTCTCGGTCGGGTGAGTACACCTGTTCTATAGCTTCCTTTGCTAACAGGGCCTTTACCTCTTGTTCCATTACCAGAGCCTGCTCGGGATGCACCACTGTGGGCAACACCCCGTTGTAACAAGGAGGACGAGAACCAAACTGGACTCTGTAACCTTCTCTACAATCTACAGGACCCAACGAGAAATATTCGGCAGAAGCTTCCACGCTGCTAGAAAATTTACTAAGGGAACCAGCCTCTCGAGGCTGGTCTCTGGTGTTACTGAGAGAGCCAAATCTGGAGCCTGAAACATAATGGCAGGAGCTACCTGACCTGACTGCTCTAAAGCCCCCCTCAGAGGGCGCGAAACCGATGCTGTGCCGCAGCATAGCATCAGCGACTCGCTGGAGACCGCTGCGCCCTGAAGCACCGGAGGTGGCAGGGTTAGCAGGAGGGTCTCGTAAGGACCCCGAAATGGAACGGGCACCGTGTAATGAGGTGTACACCACTCCACTTCGGTCTTTTTTAAACCGAAGTTTTCTTCGCCTGAAGAACGGTCCTCAGATCCGGCTTAGGCTTAGACGACTTCGGTTGAGAGGGTTGCGTCTGTCTCCAGTATCTACGCGGAGGAACACGAGGCGCAGCACTCTCTTTCTGTGCACATAATATGATGAACTCGACGGCTGGGGCTGCTCATGCCCAGCAGCCCCAGGGGGGCTGGACACGGCGAGAGAGAAACTTTATTATATTTATATTTTCTCATTTTTATATATATCTTATTTATATTATATATATATATATATATATATATATATATATATATATATATATATATATATATATATATCATTTTTCGCTATATCCAGATCCCCAGCAGATCAGCCTGGAGCAATACCATAGTTTTGTATAAACATTCTCCAGCTTGACCTGCTGCCGTATAAGTTTTACCCAAAAATCAAAGTAGTTTTGTTTAGTAGTGGGCAAAGCAGAGGCTTTAAATGACGATGCTGGACCAGGTGAAAAATAGCATTTTCTTTTCTTATGTTTCTATTCCTGTTCAGCCTGGGGCAACATGTCATAACCGTAATATTTCAACCCTCTAACTTTGCTTTTTTAATAAACATTAACATGAGGGCTGAAAAGTAGTAATAAATACGGTTTATTCCACAATTTAGATATCCAGTGTGTAAATCAAGGAAAAAAGGGAAGCCTCGTGGTGGAGATAATGTGATAGTAAGAAAACGCTCGTCTAGTTTGTTTTTAGGACGAGCGTCTTTTATTCTCAGCTGGCCATTAAATATTTAATTTACTAACAGCACGGGACAAAACCTCCACCAGCTCATCATATGCTGGAGAAATAGATGGCGAATCTAAATCAACAGTGTGTGTGCTTTCACTTTCTATACTCAAACATATAACCTCCTCGGAGGAAGAGTATTGAAGGAAAAAAGGGCTCTCTCTCCCCGGGCGGAAGAAACCGCAGAACGTGCTTCCGACACCGGGGAGATAGCGCTGGATCTTCCGGGTAAGGAAGAAGAAAAGGCCCTCGGACCCGTCTCCCACCCCTCCAAAAAGATCCTTCTGCGATCCCCAGGAATGTATTCTCCGCGCTGCCTCGGCAAAGGCGGGTCCTGATCCCTGAGAATCGTGAGTCTGCCACTATCATACAGAGTGACAGGCGAGAGCAGAGCATGCTATATTTGGTAGCATTTCACAGTCTCAAAGGCAGAGACCGCATGCTCTACTCCCAAACAAATGACACAAAGCTCGTGTGTGTCCCCACCCGTTTAAATAAACGCGGGCAGGGAGGAACACACTGTTTGTACATTTGTTTCGCCATACCGATACCAACAATATTGTAACAGACAACAATAAATAGACAAGACAGTATGACACAGATCGCTTGCTGAGGCACAGAAGCTAACTGGCGTTTTGCAGCGGAAGTGCTTTTATCATTTCCTGGTCATGACGTCACCCGCCCGTGACGCTCATTCCCTTTTTCCATTGGACTAGTTGGCATAGATGCTTCAGACGCAATCACGCAGAAGGCGTTCCCGTAGCGTTTTCGACGCATCTCGAAGTTCCCTTTTCGATAAGGGAACAATGTCCGCTGAAGTACAAACCTTTTTTTCTTTAAGGTAGTATCCTATTGCGTAGTTTCTGTCTCCTGTCTCCTTCTCTGACTGGAATCTGTCCAAACGAAAATTAAATGTAAGTCAATAGCAATGAAATTGCGTGGAAAACAAGTGTAAAACGCCAAAGCGAAAGACATACGTTGCGTTGCTGAAGCCCACATACTCCCTGCCTGTCATTTTCTTCACAAACTCCATCACCTGGTGAGGAAATGCAACAAAAAGGCATTATCTACATCCCAAAAACAATATTTTTGAGGAATAACGACTTCGGCAAAAAAAAAATTCATTAAAAAAAACTACTGTATGACTTTATAATATAGCTGAAAAGTTGAATGCACTACTTTTGGTGCTTTGGAGATTAATAGACAAATAAACATTGTTCCATTAAAGGTAGGGTAGGAAATTTGTTTTATAAATTTTATACTGGTTAAATCACTCTACACATCCTGATAGCAATCAATAATCGAAGTGGTCTAAATATTAAAACAAAAATGTTCTGTGAAAGTTTGAGGACCAAAAAAAAGGTCCGTCCAATCATTATAGGATCTCCTACCTGCCTGTCAGCGTATGTATTTTCATATGTTCAAATGGAATTTAAAAATGTCAGCATCCAACAACTTACATAGTCAAACTTCTCCGCTTTGTTGACACCTGGCTGGAGAGAACGAGAAGAGAAACAGTAAATTTGACCAACGTGAGGCTTTTGCCTATTCTAGCTTGTAATGGAGAACCTAGGAAGCACAGATCACATACATTGGTCTAAAGGGCACTGTTAATAGCCTGGATTCAGTCCAGACCAGTAATAGTCCTGCTTTAGGCACCACAAAACAACACATGTAGCAGATGCACCGTGTCTGTCCACACAGATCTGGAATTCTGGGTCAAAGGTCTGGTAGCTCAAATGAATTATAGCCTGGCACGCATGTCAGTGTATATCAGTGTTTGTTTTGAGGTTGCAAGCAGAGTTGATTATCGGACAAGTAAATAGAGCAAACACAAACCTACTTGACACTAAACTCCACAGTGAAAGTGCAGGTTTATGTTTACCTTGATAAGTGAACTGATGACAATCGCTCCTGCGTTGACCATGGGATTGTGAGGTTTATCTAAGAACAGAAAACCAGCATCAGCTCACAGATTAGATCATTTAATATGAATTTATGGGTACACTTTAATTTTAAGGTTTCTGTGTTAAAGTGTAATTATTCATAAGTACTGAGTAAGATTAAGTACATGTACTTACTATAGGGTATGTTTTAGATTAGTTGCATATTTAAGCCCAATTTATAGTAATTACTATAGTAACTACATGTAATGTGTAACAAAGACACTGTAAAATAAAGTGTTACCAAATTTATTTATTTGATTTTTCTAGAAGTACAGAAACGAAATGCTTCAATAGGAATGTTTTTGCTTGTAAGTTATTCTGCTCTCCATTTACTCTCATTGCAGTCTAGCAGAAACAAGATATTAAAGAAATCTCATTCGTAAGTTCTTTCTTATGGGCAGTGTTGGGTAATTTACTCTAAAAACTGAATGGTAACATTAGTAAATGTATAATCCAACATGAACTAACAATGAGCATACATTTGTTACAGTATGTATTAATCTCTGTTAATGTTAGTTAATAAAAATACAGTAGTTGATTGTTTGTTGATGTTAGTTTATAGTGCAATAACTAATGTTAACAAATACAACTTTTGATTTTAATAATGTATTAGTAAACATTTAGATTAATAAATGCGGTAGAAGTATTGTTTATTCTTATTTCATGTTAACTATTGAAACCTTTTTGTAAAGTGTTACAAAATAATGAATTACTAGCTACTAATTACATATTTGAACGTGTAATTAGATTACTTTTACTTCTTGCTATTTAAAAAGTATTGCTTGCTTATTACCAATTACTTTCTAAATCCTATGTATATCAACCTCGACCAGTTGAATAATACAAGAATAGACATGAAACTGCTCTTTAAATTCTTTAAATAATATAAAATTGCATAAATTATTCTTGAACTGACCAAAATATTAATACCATAAAATAAATTAAGAGTTGGGCCTAATCCCTTAATGTAATTCATTACACGCAATATTCCTCTATTTTCTGTAGCCGATATGTGGATATCTATACATTATCTTCGACATCAAGAACATCTGTAGCTTGTTTATATGATAATCTATGACATTTCCTCACCCACCGTCTTCATCCAGAGAGAGTTTGTTGAATTTGAATCCGCTGGGCTCCTTCCCCACATAGTGGTGCACTTTCTCTGTGCCGTGCTCGTGTACAGCGATGGCGTATTCCAGCGGCTTCACGCACGACTGCAAGCAGAACGGCACCTTTGTGTCTCCCACTGAGTGCCTGAAATTCAAAGAGTTCATTTGAAAATCATCACTTCATATTATAGAAAAGTTGAGGGAGCTTTTTCTATTTACCTTTGGCCATCCACTGTGCAGAGAGAGACGCCCCAAAGATCAGGACTAAACTTGGTGAGATGGGGAATGTATTTTGTAACCTGAAAAAGATTCTAAGTGAGTCCAACTATACAAATAAATAAGGAAAAATTATTACAAAAAACAGTTCTTACGTGTCCATCATGTTGCAGTTTTGATGTGTGGTAAATATGATTGATGATGCCAACAAATGCTTCAAATTCGGGAATGATAAACTTCCGTCTGAAAGCGAGACTCAGCAGAACGATGTTTCCACCCGCACACCTGTCACAATGTTGGAAATGTTAGAAACTAGAAATTAGTCTGGATAAATATTCCTCTTTATGCAGGAAATTCGCAGATATTTTTTGTCTGACTTTGCCGAAAAGAAAATTTACTCACTTTCGGAACAGCTCACGGTCCATCATGACTTCGCCGGCTGATTCCCGGATAGCTTCACGAATCTTTTCCATGCAGTCGCGCAATCTGGGGTCAGAGGTCAGAAGGCCGGTACTTTTCACTGCCTGTTAGATGGGGAAAATACTGTTCTATCCTTGAATTTGTCATGCAAACTTTAATTAAACAGTAATGTTTATAAAGATTACACTTAATGTAAAACATTAAGTTTAGTTAACTTTAGTTTAGTTTAGTTAGATATTTAAGACTTATTTAATATAAAGTTCATCAATTGTCATTTAAACTAGGTATGGGGGGTGTTTACTGGCCTTCTGTATAAATTATTACACAACTCATGACTAGTCTATGTATAATGTATAAAGTCTATATAATCGTGTGTGAGTTTTACCTCAACCCTCCCATACCGAATCAGATTTCAGAGGGAACATGTAAGGGTGTTGATGGTAACTGAGCTTATAACATGCATCTGAGTCAGTGTGGGGCAACTCCCAGCTGTTGCCCATATACAGTGATGTTCAGTTAGCAGACTTTAACAACTGCTAGTGTAAAAAGGTTAAATCTTTATTGTATATGATTCAGTGTGTATGTAAATTAAAGAACTTACAGCAATGAAATGTGATACAGGAACTTTCTCCGCTCCTTCAGTTATAGTGTAGAAAAGCATGTCCTCCAGTCCAGAGAATATACTTTTATTGGTCATATTTCTGCTTTAATGAAAAAAAAGATTAGGCCTCCACACACACTAACACCAAACAATTGTATTTTTTTTAATCAAATATTTGATAACAATAAACATTGTTATAATCAAAGTGACTCACGCTTTCGATTTTGGTTTATCCACGGATACAGGTGCTGTAAATTCGCGGGCTGCGTGAAAAGTTAAATTGAACGACCTCCTCGCCACATTCTGACACGCTGAGCTGCTTTTTGCCATGTCTTTCGCCAGTAAGCCAATAACTCCAACATTAGGCAGTCGTATGGTCCTGAAAGAGATCATTTTCCTGTATCGCAAAAAAATTGAAGCGTGAATATGGGTATTGAAACTAGTCCTGGTCGCAAGTAACGGTCATAGTCTGGAGAATGATCACTCTCTCGCGTGCGGCTGGTTTGTTTTGAGTCGCGTCAACAGGTGCGCGTGGAATCCAGTGAGCGCCAGAAGCACTTTATCAACACTGACGTCTCGTAAATGTTCACCGTCACACATAACTTTCACTTTTAAATCATCGAGGGTCGAAGTGATCTCATGTCATGATACTGAGACAGCACTTTTTGAGATGTTTAAGCATAAATGATGTATTCTACAACAATCGCTTCAAACGATCTACTGAGGTAAAAAGAAAAAAGAAGCTCCGTAACATAGCAAGGCATTAACTAATATAAATGTATATGAAGTAAATGTAGCCTATTTAAAGTAATTATATATATATATTATATATATATATATATATATATATATATTATTATATATATATTATATATATATATATAGCCTAATTGCAACGTAGAAGAACGATGACGTGAACAAATTCAAACGATCTTCTGAATGTTCTTGCGCTCGACGTTTGAGATTTTTAGCCTAACTAGAATCGCTTCAGGGATAACAGTTTAATGATTTCTTCGTCATGGGACTAACTGTTTAATGAATAATAAATGTTCATGGTGGCTCATAAGAAATATTTGTTGATAAATATGGTCTCCACTCACCAGTAGGATATAATTTCTGACCAACTGAACAAAAACATCTAGCCTATTTTAAATAGAACCAGCAAACCATGCTGATTTAAGCTGTCCTTTCTGGGAAGAAAGAGGTTCACAGATGGCAACACACAGTAAATATTATTATACCATTTATTAAATTATGTTTATACAGTTATGTGAACTATTCCATTAAAATATCCATAATTTGGCAAGTCAAGCGAACCAGTAGGCCTATCTCTGACAGTTTCATACAAATATAATGGCAAAAGTCTTGGATATATTTGTTATATATTACAGGTCAAAAGTTTGGAATAATTAATATTTATTACGGGGGAATTTTTTTTAATTATTATTCCAAACTTTTAACCAGCAGTGTATATACTTTGTATAATTGTTCATAAATATACAAAATTAGACCCCAAAATAGAGTGTCTTCCAGTGTATCAGAAGTTAACCAAAGGTAAAAGTTAAAAGTAAAGCCTAAAATTACCTTTAACCACACTCTAAATCTAGGCACTTTTTGCTGGCTTTGGCATCACCAGCTTCAGCGCAATATCTACAAAGCATGCGGGCATATAAGACAAGGGGATCCACAGGAGCTTGGCATCCCAGCCTGCACTGTAGCGTGTTCTTGGGTGGGCGGCCAGCAGGGCGTGTTCCATGCAGTTGGTCACTTTACTGAGGTCAGAGTCGCATATGGTGTTCATAATCAGCCTCTGGATATTGATGTCTGGAGAGACAAAGAGCGTCTAAATGGACTATGTTTGAAGAAATGGAGAAAATGGTAATCGTTCGCATAAATAACATACATTTATCCAAGTATTTGTCTCCGTAACTCTCTTTCACTTCAGGGGTCAGTTGGTCCCAGAGGCGATGAAGTTCCCTCTCGATGGGCTCCAAGCTGGTCACCTGCGTCTTGAAGAAACCAGGTTCGATGATGCACACGTTGACCCCAAAATTCTGGATGTCCCTCCTGAAATTACAGGAAGTGGTGGTGTCAAAGGTCGAAACCAACACATAAACAATTTGTTTTCTATCACAGACCTTTTATTGGCAGACCTTTCATTCCATCAAAAGGTGCAAATTTAGCTGATCCACAAAAATGGAATAACTCATCAAACTTTTGCGATTAAAGTACCATTTCATGTGTTCAAGAGAACAAAACCATCACTTCATGGGAAACTAGCACAAAATATCTTTAAGGAAAAACCCATTGTACCCGACCATTTTGATGACAGACTTTGGCTAAGGCATTTCAGAATGACCAAACCAATATTTGAGATTCTGTGCGATGAAATTGGTCCACTGTCATATTATTTTTGGTTGAGGGATTTATTCAGTAAATATGTTTCTAGTTTATGTGCATGTCTTCTTATCAGATAAAACATTTCCCACCTTAATTGAGTTTAGAATGTGCATCTTGGCTTTTCCATCTAGAGTTTTTTAATGTGATATCCCAAAATTTGCATAAAAATAGGTGGATGAAAACGAGCTTTTGAAGTGTGGTACCTGAGACAGTCAGAGAAGCTCTCCACCGCGAACTTCGAGATGCAATATCCGCCGCCATTAGCTGCCACTCTACCCAACACTGATGCCACGTTCACCACTCTTCCACGGGCCTTTTTCACAAGAGGGAAGAAGTTGATGGTCATCTCGATCACGCCAATCATGTTGACTTTGAGTGTGTTTTCATAGTCTTCAATTTTCATCCACTCAGATGGTCCCATTGGAAGAGCACGTCCGGCATTGTTCACCAAACCCCAAAGTCCTGGAAAGTTAAGAACAGAGATGCTAAACTTGTTTCTAAAACCTTTATTTCATAGGTCACCTGAAACACACCTTTATCTCCAACTTCTTTTTTGGTCCATTCCACAGCCTTCTGAATGCTGGCCGTGCTGGTCACGTCCAAGATGCAGGTCTTCAGGAAAGGTCCCGTCGCCCTCTTCAGATCATCCGCGCCCTTTTCCGTGAGACATCCGGCTAGGACGCGGAAACCACGTTTGTCCAGGCGTTTACACAGTAGATGTCCGAAACCAGAGTCACAACCGGTCACAAAGATGTGTTTCTCTGAGACCTTGGAAATCTCAAGGTTGTCCCGGTAGAACCACACCAGAACCCACAGCACCACAAACGCACTCAAGCAGCACGTCCACGAACAATCGGTACTGTGAGCACATGAGTATAAACAAAATTTCATGTAATTCTTTATAGTTCTATTGGTTTCTTTGATTTTGTTTTGATATTAGTGTAGTCAGACACATTCTTACCTCAAGAACTCAAACATCGTTTTTGCCTCCTGAGTGATTCTGTGAAGATGTTTTGTAAACAATGACAACGCCAGTGACGTAAAAGACAAGAAAACACAACAGTGCAGGTGTAATTAGTGCAGGAAGCGTCCGGGTGTAATTCCTTTAATCACCACAATTGGCTAATCCAACAGTAACATACAGTTTAAAAAGCTATTGTGAACTTAACATATAGGAACTTCTCAAATATTCTAAGTTTCTACAATGTTATGAATATTTTATTAGTATCAAATACGGCTAATTTGTTTGTAGAAATCCTCATCACATCCTCTTCTATCAACTTTAGTTGATTTGGTTGCTTCTATAAAGCATAAAACCATCAATCAATGAAAGTAAATCTAGTAAAACATTTGGACAAATCAGTTTGTAATAGTAAGATAGTAAGACTTGTATGCTAAAATGACGTAACATGGTTTTTGGAGGCTCATTGAACGTTATTGACTCGTGACTCAACACGTTTTTCAGAGCACAAGAGAAATCTTGAGCTAAGGCTCTTATGAAACAAAGGGAGACTTTGGAATCAGCGTAGAGGTTTAGAAAATGCTGAGATCTGTTGTGTATGAAAAAATGTAAAATCCAGCACCACAGAAGCACTTTAAGCTTCTCACAATGCAAAACCTATTAGTTACAAAGACTAATTAGCAAAGAGAAAGGTTGAGGATTCATCTCTGTGGTATAACACAACCAAGAGAACAAAACCAACCATAGAGAAGACTTAAGCTTCTATACACATTATGCTTTGAGAAATGTATGGTAATTAATCATCAAACAAACAGGGTTTTTATCAAAGGCTCAGTTAATGACAAGTATAAATGTGTGTTCTGGTATTAAATGCACACAATATTTTACAATATTATATATTCCTCAGATGATATGACATGAAATTGCTAAAAAAACAAAAACTAATTATTAATTAAAACTTCTAAACCAATCATATCATAGCCAAAGAAATGATAATTGTTTTTACATAAATCCTGACATTATATAATTACTCAAATTAGCCTGATTAATAATCCATAATTGTTCTTTAGTAAAAAATGTTTAGTCTGTAATTTTAAGAGAACCTGAAGCCAATTACATTGCTTTTTCTCTTCTCTTAATGAATACTTAATTCACACTGTAAAAAATTATTGTGATTATTTATCACAACTTAAATTAAACATTAGAATAAGAAATAATGTGTTGTTTCAAAGTTTGTGTCCGTGTAGTTGTTTAAGTTGACAAATTTTAAGTTGTTATAACTAATTGCAGCAAAAAAAAATTGCACATTTAAATAAATGCTAATTCACATCTGATTGTTAAAAACATCAATTGAAGAAAAAAAGACGTAACTCTGCTATCAGTTAAAGTAATCAAGACTTACGTTTTCCCTTCTTGGCTCTGGAGTTGCAGGTCCTGAACACGTTTAGTGAGTGATCTGAAGTGGGTCTGCGTCTGAGATTTATCCCTAAAGCTGATCCTCTAAGACAGGGCCACAATTTCTAATCTCCAATCTCAGTGTATTGCTGTTTGGCCATTTTTGTGTGCTTGTGTAAATAGCTGGGCTGGGAGGAACTTTTAAGGAGAATCATGCCAATTCGAATTATATTTAGCTTTATCAAATTCGTTTTTGGTTGGTTGACAGGAAATTTCAAGCATGGACAGGGGTGTCCAATGATGTGACATTGTGACATTTTTGTCTGCAACAGATTTAAACTATTTCTATTTTTGGTCAAATTATTTGAGATGATGTTTTTATGACCGCATATCAGTTAAAGGGATAGTTCACCCAAAAATGAAAACTGATCAAACCTGTATGAGTTTCTTTCTTCTGTTGAACACAAAGGAAGATATTTTGAAGAATGTTAGTAACCAAACAGTTGCTGGTCCCCTTTGACTTCCATATTATTATGGGGGGGGGGGACTTTTGGAAGTCAATTAGGCCCATAAACTGGCCGGTTACTGAAATTCTTCAAAATATCTTTGTGTTAAAATATCTATCTTTTCAACAGAAGAAAGAAACTCATACAGGTTTGGAACAACTTGTGAGTGAGTAAATGATGACAGAATTTTCATTTTAGGGTGAACTATCCCTTAAAGAGAATACATGGAAAAATTGGACTTAAAATAAAAGTAATAATTAAAGCTGCAAGCAGCATTTATCGGGGTTCAAGCAGTTAAGGCCTTTAAGCAAAAAATAATTTAAATACATTAAGTTTTATTTTGTAAGCATGTGTAAGACTGAAAGAAACGACATACACTCCTTCCCCACATCCCCCACTCTTACAGAGGTCGCCCACACTCACACAATAATTTATATGGGTTTAATGTGAATGATTATTGTTTAGTATCATTTTAAAGGTCTCAGGGTGCCTGGTAATAATGTCTCATTTCCAAATAAGTAAAACAAAAGGAAGTAAGGTTTTTAAGAGTTTAGGGATATCTGGCACACAAAGGAATGTGGTCTCTATGGTCCTACTCCCAAAAGGTGTAAATTCATGAATGCAAATTACCACTGTTAACAAATGGTCAACCTCTGCCCCCAGTAAGTCTGGGGGGGGTGAACACAGTAAATTTCCACTGTGAACTCTTGTTTACATATGAAATGAAATGAGGTCTGGGTATATAAGGAAATGCAGCTAGAAGATCGGGGCCTTTTTCTGAATTCAGATTAGCCCGTGTGGTTGAGGGTCTCGCGACTCTCAGCCCACGTAGCCATACAATGTCGGGTAAAGGATTTTCCTCTTGAGACATTTGATGGTTTGCATTGATTATCTTTCAATTGATTATGGAGTTGTAATAATACATTTACCTGACATAATAAATTGTTATATTTGATTATTCTAACAGACTTTGACTTTATTTTCTTTGGAGTTAAAAGGAATAGTCAAACATTAACGTATATTTAATGATGCACAGATATCATTGAAAAACCTTTTCATTTTATGGAGTCAGATGAAACGAGTTAACATATAAGATAAAATGTATTGCATTTAATTAAAAATCCCTTTGCCGTGGGAAGAGACGGAACACGTGTGAGACCTTCACCTCTAATCGAGTACCGCAATTGGATCAAATTAGACGGCCTTACACATGCAAAGTTAAACACTTATTTAAAAAGATCATATAAGAGATTCAGTCAAGAATCATTTTGTACAAACGTAAATAATATATGTTGGATTGATGTATGTTGAAAAAATGATTCATGGGTGACATAGATTGGATTTTTTTTTTCCAGTTCTTATCATAATGTTGACATTTACCTATGTTTTCAAATTGCCTGTGTTTTTTTTTTTTTTTTTGTCTCGATCGGACTAATGGTCTTCGAAGATAAAAGCAATTTTTTTAAAGCTCTAAATCAGGGGTTCTCAACTCCAGTCCTCGCGACCCACTGCTCTGCATATTGTGTATGTCTCCTTATTTAACACACCTGATTCAGATCCTCAGCTCGTTAGGATATGGACGAGAGTCTACCCTAACGAGCTGAGGATCTGAATCAGGTGTGTTAAATAAAGGAGACATACACAATATGCAGAGCAGTGGGTCGCGAGGACTGGAGTTGAGAACCCCTGCTCTAAATGACACAGTTATAAAAACCATAAGGCAAAACCTGGCGTGTTTGGTATCGTTGGACTCGACAAGGATTCAGGAGTATAAGGAGGTAATTTTTTTGAAGATTATTGACCGTCAGACTCCAGAGAATATTTCTGCAGTGGTTTGGTTCCAATCAAGCCAAAAACCTAGGAGTAGTTAGCAAAAGTAGGTTTTACACCAAAACGCAATTTACTCGAAATTGGAGCCCAAAGGGCGAGCCAATCCGAGGAATGCATCTTGTCCGGTTTGAGCCAAGGATTCCAACGATGTAAGACACTTGAGCCTACGCCTAACGGTTGAGGAGTTATGAGCCGTAATAGAATAAAAATTAACAATAACAATAGGGTTTCAGCACTGAAGTGCTTGAACCCCTAATAAAAAGGGACTAAAAAGGGACTAAAAAGGCCTATAAAAAAAACTTTAGGTTCTCAGCACTTGGCGCTTGCGCTGCTGCTTTCCAAAAACTTTATCAAGCTTTTTAACATATGCCTCGGAGAAGAGAACGTTGCTTTTTTGCATTTTTAGCGGTTTTGTGAGGTTGTATGCAAATCAGGCAGGAAGAGGGCCCCTTTAATCCATTTCATGGGATTTACCATAGAAATACATCATTTCGACACCTTTTTAACAGTTATAGCGCCACCAAGTGGCCAGTCACCGCGTCCTTTTTCACGCGACCACAGAATGAGCTCTTGCAGAGGTGCGCTGAGTTTGGTGAAAATATCTCGTTCCATTCACGAGTTACAGCCAATTTAGTAAAATGGGCTCCTCCCACTTGGAAGGTTTTGGCGCCCCTTGGGGCCCGTGAACCGAAATTTCCACTTTTTTTTGATAATTATTGACATTCAGACTCCATAGAATCTCGCTGCACTGGTTTGGTTCCGGCCGGCCCAAAAACCTAGGACTTTTGTCCGGCTTCAGCCAAGGATTCCAACGATGTAAGACACTTGAGCCTACGCCTAACGGTTGAGGAGTTATGAGCCGTTTCGTACTTTTGGCCGCTGTAGCGCCCCCCTCAGGTCGATCGGGGCGTGCCTTGGTGACGTTGTAGGCGGTGTGAGTACTACCAGCCCCAAAGCTCACCTAAAGTTTCAAAGCTCTACGACTTACGGTTTGTTCTGCCCGATCAGTTTTATGTGGAGAATGTTGCATCATGGGAAAATTAACAATAACAATATGGTTTCAGCACTGAAGTGCTTGAACCCCTAATAATATAAATTAAATACAAATATTAAGAATACATAATATATAACTTAATGGCCTCAGCAAATGACAGGGAGATGCGGGCAGACCTGAAAAAGCAGCTCAAATTCCCGGAAGAGATAGCCTCAGACCAGATATTGTACTCTGGTCTAGAGGTACCAAGCAGGTGGTGCTCATAGAGTTAATTGTACCCTGGGAAGATAGGAAGGAGGAGGCACATGAGCGTAAGCTAAAAAAATATCAAGGCCTTATCCTCGAGAGCCAGCAAAAAGGATGGAAGGCCTGGAATCTACCAGTAGAGGTCGGCTGCAGAGGTTTTGCGGGACAGTCGCTCTGGAGAACACTCGGATTGACGGGATGGCCAGGAAACGGCTGATAGGCAATGTCACTGAACAGGCGGAAACAGCATCAAATTGGATCTGGATACAGCGGGAGGTGAGGTGGCAGAGCAAACCTGTTGAAGGACTAAAAACGGCATAGAGTTGGGTGGTGGTCAGCAGGGGTAGATCCAGGACGCTGGATCTGCTGTCGAGCCCTCCTGAGGTGTTATGGGCTTAAATCGACGAAACACCAAGGAGGGGGGGGGGGGGGGGGTGCCCATCTGATGACCGGCTGTAGCCACCTAACTCTTGTAGTGTTGAGAGATGTAGCCAAGCCTTGAGCTGGCCCAGGGAGAAGGTTGGTGCTTGGAAGGAGGAGAGAAGGAGAGGAGAGAGCGATGCCACTTGGTCATAGATGGGGCAGGGCAGAGTACCTGTAAAGGTGGGCCAGTTGCGATGATCACATCGTTTTTGCATATAATACAAATATAAAATACATTTTGTATATATGTGTGTGTGTGTGGGGGGGGGGGGTCTTTTACTTTTTTTATGCTTAAAAATCACATCAAAAATGTATTTAAAGCCTCGACACAATCGGAAACTCAATGTAAAATCTGGCATGTTGTGGACTTAAAACAGCCACACTTTATTTTACGTTTTCTTTTTTCTCTTTACATAACTAAAGTTAATCCTATGAGGCTGAGAGACCTTATTGTAGAAATGTGGATTATGTAAAATCACTCTGCATGCAGAGCTATTTTAACTTCGTCACGTCTATAAAAGAACAGGGCAAGTTTGTAATCCTGGTACTATACGTTCCTTACTGAGGCTGAATGAAAAACACTTGCCAAATGTTTGAAGTGAAAAGCAGGGAAGCGAATCTTAACAGGTGAATCCCAGAACTTTTGAAGGTAAAAATGTGACCTTAAATGCAATAACATACATACGTAGCAGTTATAGCACAACAGGTATTTCTTTTTATTACGCAAGCACATTGATATTACATAAAACGAAAATAAAAAATGAACCAAATTCTAAATAAAACGCTATTCCAGCAGTTCTTTACTAGAATAAATGAGACACAAATGTCTCAAACAATAGTGTCCAAGTCTCTCCAACAGTTGGAGGAAAATCCTTCGAGTTTAAGTCCACTTTGGGCCATCAGGGTCCAT
Organism: Chrosomus eos; assembly: GCA_036326025.1. Lineage (NCBI taxonomy): Eukaryota > Metazoa > Chordata > Actinopteri > Cypriniformes > Leuciscidae > Chrosomus > Chrosomus eos. Next base: position 12,722,587 of record CM070838.1, read on the forward strand.
CCGCTCATGAGGACGCGGGCTGAACCGGGCCTTTATGCACGTACTCTAGAGCTGTCGCGATCGTCCGCATGTCCATCTCGATACTCCTCGCCCAGTTCTCCACATCTCCGATTTCCTGTAAAAGAAGAATCGATCATGAAACCTGCAAATTTCACTTCAGAGAAACAGAGCAACACTAAATTCTGAAAAACAAGAATTGCTATATAAAAAAAAGCCGGTGTACTTTTAAGGCCTGGTTGAAGTTCTCCACCATGCTGATCCACTGGGCCGTCTGCTTGGAGAACTGACTGGCCTGAACCTGCAGCGTCTTCACCTCATGGTCCAGCTTGCGCTGATTGACGTAGGCCTGCGCCACCCTGACAGAGATTCTGAGATATTACAATGCATTACATTTATTGTTGTTTGGTGAAATTCTGCAAGGGCGAACTCCAGTCATTTCAAAAGGCATGTGCGCGATCGGAAGTTTCAACAGACATTGGCGTGTTGACCAACAGAAAGCTGATTGGTTTGAAAGTGACTTCTGTGTGAGCTGTGCTTCATACATCTATACGCTTGTTACACGAAATTTATAATGTGAAAGATTTATTTTGGTGCATTCACTCTATGTTGTAATTACAACTTCTAAAAAGTCTTCAGTCCTCGTAGAACTCGTAATTACAACTGAGCTCCGACTTGTACCACCTGAACGCTGCAGATTCATTGATAATGTTGCCATAAAAATGCATAATTATGAGTCTAAGGACATGAACCATAGATAAATATACATAGAACAATACATAGGTCACTCTTCCGCTGGAACTAGACTCGCGTACGTCCGTTACCGGAAGCTAGGGATAATAATAAATATGAATATTTTTCTTACAAAAACGCATTCCTTCGCTTCAGAAGGCCTTTATTAACCCCTTGAGCCGTATGGATTACTTTATGATGAATGGATGCTCTTTTTTGGGCTTCAAAATCTCAGTTACTACAGCTCCAATTATAAAGCTTAGAAGGGCCAGGGCATTTTTTTAATATAACTCTGATTGTGTTTGGCTGAAAGAAGAAAGTCATATACACCTAAGATGGCTTGAGTTGTGAGTAAATATGGGATCATTTTCATTTTTGGGTGAACTTAAGAGAAGTAGTACTCTGACGAAAGTGACGTGAACGCACCTGACGTCGTAAACATCAGTTCCCATCTCATAACTTCCCACGACATCAATTATACACGTTTTCATTCCAGCCTAGTTTTCAAAACGTCGGCTGTTAGAAGAAAAAAGCTCTGTTGCATCCAACCTTGCGGTTTTAAGCTGCTTTTGCACAGTTTCGTCATAACATCGGCACAAAGACTTGGATTATGACCGCGGTGATCGCATGAACTGACCATATAATCCTGTGCATTAAATAACACCCTTTACAAACATATAAAATGTTTCGGACTCACCCCACATTTAGATGATCCACCAGGGCTTCTGTTAAACACGTTGCAGCTGTTATGGCCTCTCGTCTTCGTTTCTCTGTACAGTATACAAGTGTTTATCACTTGACCAAGTACTGCATGACACACTTAACATATGGTATTTATTTTTTAACAAAGTTTTATTATTTATTTCTTTATTTTAAACAACACTTGTTTATGTAACAATTTAACAGCTATGTGTACTCATTTCGGTATTGTTTGGACGTAAATGCAAATTAAATTATTACATGCATTTAAATCTAAAGTTAATAAATAAAATGAAACTTGCATTTTTCCCCATAAATGATTCTCCATTATATAGTATAAAGAAGTTTAAAATAAAAATAAAAGCACATTTAAGCGACTAGATGAATGCAGGATAGAATTTGCGGATCAAGTGAACATTAATTATCAATTAACGCCATATTTCCTTAAATACATTACAATAAAACAGACAAGAATACATTTTAGTTAACGTATAACGTTACCAAAGGGCCTGTAAACTAAAGCTGGTCGGTAGATCTACTAAGCACATACCTTGCAACTCTTTCCTTTCGTTTTGTTTCGTTTGGTGTTCTTTTAATAAGCGGGAAAGCATTTTGGCTGTTTAATGTAATAGAAAATGAAATATGTTGATTGGATAAAGTCAATATTCTCTCAATGTTTTGGCAATCACTGGACTCACATGACAAGCAGGTCTGAGTGAAAACATACGGAAAGCGCGGACGGACAAAAATAAATTTGGGTATTTTAAAACGACATTTCAAAGTAAAGGTTTCTTTACTTTACAATTTTTTTTTTTTTTTAATTACAGAGACCTAACAGCTGACCGACTAGCGTTGACTGTTCTTATGTGAGTGCTAAAAACGTCTATGATTTTATTGATGTATTTATTTAAACCATGAAATGTGTACATCATAAATTAATTTTGGTTTTATGTATTTTTAATGCATATGCATATGTTTTTTTTATGTTTTTTAATGAACCTGTATTTCCATGCTTGTTACAGACAGTTTATTGGGGAAGGACAAAGCGAAAAAAATTGTTTTATTTTTGTTTTATTATCTTGGACTTTTATTTTGAATGGTTGCTTGGACACCGCCTTTTCCCAATAAAACAACAACTCCCATAATCCTTCATTCACACGTAAACATTAACCCAGATGATACTCCAGCTGGAGCTTCTGAAGCGATTCACATCATGAAATGACTCAAAAGAGACCACGAGGTCCCGGTTCGGTTCGGCGGAACGCACTGATTTAAAACCCTTGAAATGAGTAAAAGAGACTGGAGAGACACATGCTGTTCATTCGACATGCGTTTATACAGCTAACGAGATGATGTGGCCTGTAGGTTAGCTGTCAAGCTAAAGGAAAAGCCCATCAGCTGTTCGCATTGCATTGAAATAAAATGATGTAGCTGGACTTGAACCCGAGGAAAGGGACAGACATTAGCGACAGGATGAAGAAGTCACGCAGTGTCGGAGCTTCTTCCTCGCTCAATGGACTCGGAAAACAAGGTGTGTTTTATAAAAGTGTGTTCATTTATGACATGATGGGAGCTTTTACTGCTTTAACTGTCGATAAAAGATGAATGTTGGTTTTCGATATTAGAGTTTTTACAAAACTATTTTTAGACGTTTGTATTTACGTTATGAGATAGAAAATATGCAATTTGGAAATGCTATCTATCTATCTATCTATCTATCTATCTATCTATCTATCTATCTATCTATCTATCTATCTATCATACTGTCGTTCCATCTATCTTCTATCTATCATACTGTCGCTCTATCTTTCTATCCATCCATCCATCTATTTATCATGTTGCTCTATCTATCTATCTATCTATCTATCTATCTATCTATCTATCTATCTATCTATTATCTATCTATCTATCTATCTATCATAGCCTACTGTTGCTCCATCCATCCATCTATCTATCATACTGTCTATATATGAAGAGTTCAGATGCAAAAGCCTCTAAATGCCATCTGAAATTTTCTTCTAAAATGATCATTTTTATCAAGCTCGTATGTTTAAATTCAGTAATTTCACTTAAATTACAATTAATGGGTAATTTTTCTTGCCATTAAAGTGAAACTATTTAACTTAAATATACAAGCTTGATAAAAATGATCATTTTAGAAGAAAATTTCAGATGGCATTTAGAGGCTTTTGCATCTGAACTCTTCATATAGAGATGGATCAATACATAAACATGTTGATATATAAATTATACATATGCGTATTTGTCTGGTATATATATATATATATATATATATATATATATATATATATATATATATATATATATATATAGTCTAAATATATATATATATATATATATACATACATACACACAAAACACACACACACACACACACACACACACACACACACACACACACACAGTCAACGTTTGAAGTGGATCAAAAAAGTTAATCAAAGTTGTCCTAAGACAAGAACGGGCATTGTTCAGAAGAATTCATGTATAACTTTGATGAAAGGTTTTGATCCACTTCAAGTGTTGATTACTGTATCTAAAAAATATATATACTTTTCTTTGGGTGTGTTAATAATTTATTTCTGCCTCATAATCCTTTAAATACATCTAATTGTTTTTTTCTGTGGGAGTGTCCTGTGTCTTATATTTTGTATTAACAGATCTTGCGCTCATTATTTCAAATCTTAAGTACCTATTCATAACATTACTGAAATATTTTCAGAATATATTAATCAACATACCCAAACATGTGACGTAATAGACTATCCATTCTAAAAATCTGTTTTAAAAATGCAAACTGCTTCATATGTTTGGGACGTGACTGTATTTTGTGAGTCAGACTAAAATAGTTTCCATTCAAGACAATATCAAGCCTTTTAATCTTACTGTTCCTCTGGGAATGGCTGTTGTGTCAAAAAGACTTGCGCAAAAGGAGAAGAAAGGGTAAAGATCTTAGTCAACTTGTTCATTTCCAGTAAACTTGTCTGCTGAGGCACAATAAGACAGTGCTGTAAGAGGAAGCCCGGTATTCAGGCACTGACTCCAGTCTTCATGTTTGCAGATGGCGAGTCCCGACGGAAGAGGAAGATGGCGGAGATCACACAGGCCCTGAACGTGACGCCCGTGGATGTGCCCGCTCTGAGGCGCATGGCCATCAGTGAAGGAGGTCTTCTGAGCGATGAGATCCGCCGGCTGGTGTGGCCCAGACTGCTCAACGTGTCTGTAGATAACATACCCGAGCAACTAGGTAAGACCGGTCACTTAGGACACTTTCTAAAAGCCTTGCCGATGTAAATCAAGTTTTCAATCTTCAGAGACGGTCGATCGAGACAACAACAAGGACTTCAACCAAGTGCTTCTGGACGTCCAGAGATCCCTCAGACGCTTCCCTCCAGGTGAGCTGAAGGGACCAGCGCTGCTTGTTCAGGATCTGGATCTGCAGTCTGTACATGTCTAAAGCTGCTTTAATGTGTTTAATGGACGCAGGGATGCCAGACGAGCAGCGGGAGGGACTTCAGGAGGAGCTGACTGATATTATTCTGCGGGTGCTCGTGAAAAACCCTCAGCTGCACTATTATCAGGGTTACCATGACATTGTGGTGACCTTCCTGCTGGTGCTCGGGGAACGACTCGCCACTGCCCTGGTGGAGAAACTCTCCACTCACCATCTCAGGTGGGCCAGAGAAGAAAAGAAACAGGTCCAGAACCTGCATGGGACGTGTGTGTGTACATATATATATATACACACACACACAGTTTCATTCAGAATTGCATTCTGACATTGTTCAATATAAGTGCAATTCCCTCTAACAAAAATGTATTCTCAAAACTTTAATGTGAAAATATTTTTATTATTATGTATTCTTAAATATTGTCTACATATATTTTGTTAAATGTAATTTAAATATATTCATATTTTTTTCAATGTTACATTAGATATTCATTAGATAGTAAAGATTATTAAATGCAATTTCCTCCAACAAAAAAAATCTCATTCTCTTCACTAATGTAAAAATATATTATCATTATTATTATTAAATAAGTGAATTATATTCATTATTATTTAAAATTGAATTTTATTTCGGTTCAAGATAATCAAGCTCAATTCCCTCCAATAATAATTCTCAGTGAAAAGTATATTAATATTATTATTTAAACTTTAAAATATTAATATACATATTTTATTTATCATTTCTTGAATGTGCCCTAATTTATGCTAAAAATAAAGGGAACAAAATATTTTATTACTTCAGTTGCTTTATTATAGTAAGGTAAGTATAGTTTTGGTAAGGGTTTACAATAAGTTTTCATTAGTTAATGTATTAACTAACATGAACTAATAGGGGTGGAACGGTACACATAAGTCACGGTTCGGTTCATACCTCGGTTCAGACGTCACGGTTCGGTACGATTTCGGTACAGTGGAGTGAAAAGCAAAACAAAAATGCAGAAGGCATTTTTATAAATCTCTTAAGCCTTGTATTTTTTAAATAAGTTTTATTAATAAAGGCATAGAACCAGTTTACTTGTAGTGCACTGACAGGAGTTTTATATAATTAGTTTATTTATTAAATTATTAAAAAGATGAAAAGACCTTGAGATATGTTTGGTAGTATACCTGAATGAATTTAAAATTAATTTGCTCTTTCAGATCAATATATTTGTTTTCCTTCATTTTTAGTTAACCCTAACTTTATTCTCATCTGAATTATAAATAATTGATTTCCGTATAAAATAATACTAGGCCTTTAAAAACTTTTGTTAACATTTGTAGGTTACAGTTTGACAAGAGTTTAGAGTGTGACAAAAGCACAATGTTGTGTTTTATTGCAAGTGTACACAAAAGTAAACAGTAAACACTTTGCAGTTTTAATGATGTCCTGTATGAAAAAATGACGGAGTATGTTTCCACTGTTGGATCGCGCACGAGAGATCTCTCTCGCACGCGCGCAAACACACACACACACACACACACAGACACACTGACTGTTCATCGCGCCTCTCTCTCGCACACGCGCGCGCAGACACACACAATGTTCATCGCGCCTCTCTCTCTCTCTCTCTCTCTCTCTCTCTCTCTCTCTCCTCTCTCTCTCTCTCTCTCTCTCTCTCTCTCTCTCGCGCGCGCGTTTTTGTACCGTGTATTCTACGTGCAAATTCGTGCACCGAACCGTGACGCCCGTACCGTTTCGGTTCGATAGGAATACATGTACCGTTCCACCCCTATGAACTAACAATAAGCAATACATTTATTACAGTATTTATTAATCTTTGTTAATGTTGGTTAATACAAATATAATTGTTCATGTTAGTTCGCAGTGCATTAACTAATGTTAACAAATACAACCTTTAATTTTAATAATGTATTAGTAAATGTCAAAATTAACATTAGCAAAGATTAATAAGTACTGTAGAAGTATTGTTCATTCTTAGTTCATGTTAACTAAAGTAGTTAAATAATGAAACCTGATTGTAAAGTGTTACCTTTTTTGTTTTAATGTCTAAGTAGATATTTTTCATGCATCTAACTTGCATTTCAGGGACTTTATGGACCCCACTATGGACAACACCAAACACATCCTGAACTACCTGATGCCCATCATCGAGAGAGTGAACCCTGAGGTGTATGACTTCATGCAGCAGTGAGTTACGCCCCTTTGTGTTTGCTTTTTATGTTTGCTTCGTATGTTTGTGTTGAAGCACAATGGTGTGATTGATCCTGTTTGGTCATCATTATGTAACATGTGAAAGAACGATGAGCGATGTTCTTTATTCACTTGAGTAGTTTGAGATAAGCATCTTGGTTTTCTCTACAGAGCTGAAGTGGGCACCATCTTCGCCCTCAGCTGGCTCATCACCTGGTTCGGACACGTGCTGTCAGATTTCCGCCATGTGGTCCGGTTGTACGATTTCTTCCTGGCCTGCCATCCTCTTATGCCGATATACTTTGCTGCTGTGGTACGTTTGCGTTTGTTTGACTCTTTGTCATCGGCAAAACCATCTCTGGTTTCTGATATTCAGCAGAAGTGGGTCAGCAGTTTCACTGCCACCGCATTAGCAGCTATTTTTAGGCTGAATAAATAATTGACACATTCTCCCATGTCGTGACTATTTGTCTGTTGAACAATAAAGTACTGTGTTCTGAATCTGCAGTCTACCTAAACTTCCAAACATTTTGATGTATGGTAACTAATAGACTATAGAGTAGTTTTAGAAATAAATAAAATAAGCCTATTCTTAGGACCATTAAGATTGTGTGCATTGTGACATTAATTTGATTATTATTATTTAGTTTTCCACCTCATTGTTAGTAGCCTGTGTCAAATGTCAAAAAAGTTAAATAAATTTTCTTTAATGTAAAGGGCAGAAAATTCTGATCATTACCGTGACATAAAACATGATATTATTTAGTATTTTATAAAGCATTTGCATTACCATAACATTAACAAGATATTATTCAAAATGTTTTAAATCATTGTCAATAGCATAATGCAAAATAAAATCATTCTTATTTAATATTTATAAAATCTCATTGTGATTACGTAACATAAAATGGAATATTTAGTATTTAAAAAAATATTTATTACCATAATACAAAAAATCAAAAAAGTCATTACTATAATGCAATATATATATATTAAAAATTAATCTAATAATCATTACCATAATGCAATTTTATATTTCATATTTTGAAAAACATAAAAGCAAAAATCTCATTGTCATTGCCATCACATAAAATGGGATATTATTTAATATAAAGTCATTACTATAATTAAAAAAAAATCTAATTGTCATTACCATAATGCAGCAAAAAAACATTCTCATTAATGTAACATAGATCCAAAACATAAATAAACATAGATTGTCATTACCATGATGAAAAAAAAAACATATTTCTCATTGTTGTATCTATCACATATTGTATTGTATTGTATTTAATATTGTAAAAATCTAATTTTTATTATCGTAATTTAAAAAATTCTTATAATTTTTATTAAAAAATGTCTAGGACATTTTTTGAGTATATTAATATTAAAACCTAGGCTGTAAGATTCAATAGAATTATGGATCACATTTATTGGTCGTCCTGTGTAAATCTCCTGGTATCTAGCGCTGTCTTCTTCCTGCAGATCGTGCTGCATCGAGAAGAGGAGGTGCTGGACTGTGAGTGTGACATGGCCATGATGCACCACCTCCTGTCCCGTATCCCACAGGACCTGCCGTACGAGACTCTGATCAGCCGCGCGGGAGATCTGTTCGTTCAGTTCCCTCCGTCTGAGCTGGCCAGAGAGCGCAGTCAGCAGTGAGTCTATCAGCCTTGCTCTGAAGGGCTTTCTCACAGCAACAAATATCTCACAAACCCTTCTCTCTGTCCAGAACCGCCGTCTCCACCTTCAAAGACTTTGAGTTGGCGTCGACGCAGCAGCGCCCGGACACGGTTCTCCGGCAGAGACGGATGGAGCAGCAGAAGCGCACGCTGGAGGCCCAGCGCAGCACCGTAGCGGTCGTGCAAACCACGGGACGGCGCTTCATGAGGCTAGCGGTCATGGGTTTGACTGTGGCGTTGGGGGCCGCGGCTTTAGCCGTGGTAAACTCTGCCCTGGAATGGGCTCCTAAGCTAGACTTACTCTTCCCGTGAAGGAGCCAATCGACAGCACAGAACAATACCGTCTCAATGAGGACTGAATGTTTGTTATTTCGCCTTTTTTTTTTTTTAAGTATTTATACGAGTCAGACTAATGAATAAAATATTGTGCGTATGGTTATTCTAATTAAACAAGTTTTTTTTTTCCTAGAGTCTGAAATGAAAGGAAAATGTTTCCTGGATCCACAAGAACGTCAATCATTGTGTCGAGATAAATGTACAGTAGAGGTATGTACACTCCACGGCTCATTCATGAAACACGATCTGTGCACATTTGTGTAAATCATCTGTAGACACATTCTTTTTGTGAGTCTTTTTACATAAGAATGCTTTTAATCGAATAATTCTAATTCACGTGCCAAAACAGCATTCAAGTACATTGTTCATAAAACAATTTTTATTTAAATTGTCAAATTAAATTGAAAACTATTTTGTAATTAGTTTTTCTTTTTCAAAATTCGTATATGTTGTTCGTAAATAAATTCGTCAATTGAAACATTGAATTGAAAACAACAATTTTTTTAGTTAGTTTTTCATTTTTGAAAGTTCATATACACTGATCGTAAACCAATGTTTATGAACATTTTTAATCCAATGCAATAATTTAGTGATAATAGTTTGTTTTTGTTTTAAAAAATGTGTATATACATTTGAAATTCATCTAAAAACAACCAAAATGTACATTGATTGTCAAGCTATTTTTACTTAAATTGTCTCATTAATTCAATGTGAAAATTTACATAGTACCTTGAACAATGTACATTTTCGTTTTTGTGCATGAATTTAAACTCAATCATTATGAAGATGTTATTTAAATTGTCGCATTCGCTTAAATGCGACAACGTTGTTAACTAAAACTTTCTTACATACAATACATGTTGTTTTACATGTGAATTTCAAAACAAAAACTCACTTAATTATCATTACATTGTTGAATTCAATTCAGTGTGACAATTTACATAAAAATTGTTTTACGAACAATGTAAATGAACTTTTAAAACAAAAGTAAACCGTAATTGCTAAATTGTTGCATTTAATTCAATGTGAAAATGTACATAAGGATGATTTAAGAGCTATTACATAACTAATGTAATTTTATGACATTCATGTACTTTGCTCGTAATACAATTTTTTGACTGAATTGAATGTAACAATTTAGTAATCATAGTTTGTTTTTGTTTTAAAATTCATGTACAAATAATATTTACGTATAATACGTTTTTACGTAAATTTCCAGACTAAATTCACTGCAACAATTTACTTAAGAATTCTTTTATGAACTATGTACATAATAGTTTGGGGGAATTAATGTACAGAAACAACATTCAAACAAAAACGGTTTAAATACATTGTTTGTAAAGTCATTCTTATGTAAATGTCCCTAAAAATTACATTACAAATGATCTATGCAGAAATTTGCTTTACTTGTGTTTCATGATTGAGCTGCTATGTGTTTTATTTAAAAATATATATATAACTATTGAGACCAAAATATTTTAGAGCCCCTGTTCATAGAATTAGCAATTTATTTGGTTCAGGTCCCCTTATTGGCAGGAATCGAATTAGTTTTGTGTACGTAAAATCTTAGTTAAGAAGCAATTATAAAACAGCAGTGAATGAACAGTCATTTTATTATGTTCACAATTTCTATGTTAATGTTTTTGAAGTTATTTTTTTCACTACATTTCAGTTTTATCTTCTCCAAATCACCTTAATTGCAGTATTTTTTTGTTGTGCTAATCTTGGTACTTAACTTACAGTTTTCATCAATCTCAGAGCTGGAATTGAAACCACTTCTAAGTAACTTCAGCTGATCAACAAACTTGAGATATTCTGGAGCGTGTAAATGATAAAGGTGAAATACTTAAAGTAGTTTCTGTAATGTAACTCCAGGTTAGCGTTGAATCATCATGGCACATTGTTATTTTTATTGTTTAAATGCTGTTCACAACTGATCGTTTCCACTTAACAACATCTAAGCTTAGAGTAACATCCAAGTGGATATTTCCCATTATTCTTATATTGCTGAATCATGATTTATTAAAATAACATTCTGCCATCCACACAATACTGTTTATGACAACATAATCACTGCTTTGATTTTGCATTAATTTTGCACTAAAGAACATGCTTCTTTCTTATTTGTTTGCACATTGAGAGATTGTTATAAGTTGTCTCTGGTTCGCTTAAGTTAATGTCTCACATTTGACCATGTTGCTAAATATGTTTCAATAAAAAGAAAAGTAAACCGATCTGTGTAAAAGAGATTTGTTCATTTTGATAAATTCAACATATTAAAGAGTTATTTTAAGGTAATTTATTAAAAAAATCATTTGAATTGGCTCCATTTTTTTTGTAAACCAGCTTTATTTAATCTATTGTAAACAAAAGAACAGAATGATAATGCTTCGACATGTTTAAAAAAAATAGGAATATGAGGAAAAACCTGTATTCTGAAAATTATATTACAATATTTAATTATGATATATCAATAATTATGACAATTGAGGGTTTTTCTTTATATATATATATATATATATATATATATATATATATATATATATATATATATATATATATAATTTGATTACAATCCACTACATTTTATGCATTTGTTGTCCATTTAAGTTAATCTTCAATGATTTATTTCTTTTTTTTTTTCTTTAACAGTTTGATTTATTCCTTCATCCTGCGATAGTTGCATATTCTATCTACTATGATTTTACAACAAAAAAATCTTTGGATTATAAACAAAAATCAAGATACAACAATAATAAGTCTTACAATCGCATTGCACAAAGTCCCAGAGCGTCATGTCACCAGAAAATAGTAGTGATTAAAGACAGTTTAAAGCATTTTGAAAAATGTCACTTTTTTTATCCTATAAATGCTCAGATACTTTTAATTTTGTAAACACGTTCTGAATCTTTACTCCTGGAACATATCGTTGAATCTGATTGATGTGCCAGTGATTTGACTAGAGAAAGTGAACGTTTTAAAGGTACAACTACAACTGTGGCAATAATTCACCTGGGATGTTTTAAGGAGTTTCGTAAGTGTTGTGTTACTGTAGCGCAGGTTTTTGCTTGTTGAAGAAGCAGCGTTCAGATATGCCGCCAGTGTTCAGTGGCAGTTCTGGCACTGCGGATGGCAGAGGACTCCGTTGACTCGACATCTGCAACCACCCGATGTGTCTCCGGTACCCTGAGGATTCAAAACCAGGTCTAGGTTAACTATATCTGATGCTTGTGAATCACTGAACGAATGAATCAAGTAGTTTGGTGTCCGACCTGGGGTCCCCATCGGGCTTGTTTAGTCACCCAGCAGATCTCAGTTTTACACATCAGACAAGAGATCCAGTCACAGCCGTCTTTCTTCTGGACGATCACTTTACATTTTGGACAATTCATCGCCTCGCCGTTCTTTAAGAGTTGCTGGAATGGAAACCGGTTGACAGGTAACGGAAATTTTATTGTTAATAATTTTTTCTTTTTCAGAAATATACTGCACAACCAATGTAATCCATATCCCAAACAAATAAATTACTCTAATGAATCGCTTCTTTTCAGTGAATCAAACAACCAATGTAGTCTGACTCTGATTCCCGAACAAATGACTCTCATGAATCGTCTCTTTTTAGTGAATCAAACGCATACACAGCCCAACCAATGAAGTTAATTCCTGAACAAATTAATCTTATGAATCTACTTTTTAGTGAATCAAACACATATAGCACGACCCAGACATAATAAATACATAGACGCCCTATAGACCATTTTGCAAGATGTAAACAACACTGGTCCAGAAACACTTCCTGTTTCAGTTTGTAACTGTTTTCTTTATTTCACATGTAAAGAAAACATCTTAAAGATGTTTGTTTATCTTTTTGATTCAGTTTTATATGTTCTGTTGGTTGTATTTTAAAAACTAAAACAGGAAGTGCTTCTGGACCAGTGTTGTTTACATCTTGCAAAATGGTCTATTGGCTGCTGGAGCGCACGTCAACGGCGCCGCCATATTGCAGAGGGCAACTTTCCCATACCTCTCAATACGGGAATTGAGAAAAATGGCGGACGCGTTGACATATCGCTGCAACGTTCCAAAGCCGCCAATAGGGCGTCTATGTATTTATTATGTCTATGGCACGACTTATGTAGTCTGATTCCTGAACAAGTGAATCTTATGAATCAGTTTGTTTTAGTGAATCAAACACCCACACAGCACGACCATTTTCCGACCACAAATGCGAATCCGCTCTTTTTAGCCGATTATACACATACATCGCAGCCAATGTAGTCTGATTTCAATTTATTATTAATAGATAATTATTGTAAATTTATTTATGTGAATAAAAGCCTAAATTCAATCTGTTCATTGTATATATAGCGATCATGTCGCGCCGGAAAATTTGGACTAAACCGCATAATTCATATGGATTAGTTTTAAGATCTCTTTTTGAAGAATCAAATTGTCAGTTGCGTAGCTGTCAATGGAGGGAAAGAAAGCTCTTAGATTTAATCAAAAAGATCTTCATTTCTGTTCAGAAAATGAACTAAAGTTTTACATGTTTGGAACGACATGAGGGTGAGGAATTAAAGGCAGATATTTCCTTTTTGGCCGGACTATCCCTTTAAGGCAGGTGTGCCCAACCCTGCTCCTGGCGATCGACTGTCCTGCACAGTTTATGTCTAACCCTGATCAAACACACCTGCCTTTAATTTTCAAGTAATCCTGAAGACCTTAATTGGTTGTTAAGACCTTAATTGAAGACCTTCAGGTGTGTTTGATTAGGGTTGGAGATGAACTGTGCAGGACAGTCGATCGCCAGGAGCAGGGTTGGGCACACCTGCTTTAAGGAAATTCTTAACGATTCCCATCCCTAGTGGGCGCTGTTTCAATAACTTCAATAGCTTCAAATATGAACAAAAACAGTTTGAAACAAATGACTTTTCCACCCACATCCAGCATCTGCGTGGTCTGCCGGGCTGCGTCGTCATTCTGCGCTCGTATACGCAGGTCGTCCTGGTACTGCTGGCAGTTCATTCCCTTGTGAATAGCCTTGAAAAAACACACACAGTCTTTTAGGTCAACATAACATGCACTTCAAAACTGGAATTGAACTAAACTAACTCGATGTTCACCTTGCAGAGGAGGCAGTTAGTCTTATTGCAGATGTCACACGTGAATTCGTTGACGTCATCTTCGAAGATGCACCAGCCGGCGCAGTCGGGCGTTTTGCAGTGGTAACTGTTCTCACTGCGCGACTCTGCGATGTTCAGCCTCAGTTCCAGAAACTTCTGGTACTCGTCCTGAGAGAGAAGCTGGTGGGAAACAGTAGAGTTTGGTGTGTTTATTAAGTGAACCGCAATAAGTCAAGGTTAAAGGGTACCTATTATGGATTTTTGAAAATTGCCCTTCATGTAGTGTGTAACATAGATCTAAGTGAACGAAAACATCCTGCATAGTTTTAAACATGAAAGTTCACCGTATACAAAGTTATTGTCTCTCAAAAGTAAGAGTTGACTCTGAGTCGTTGATATGAATCGTTCGACGAACGATGCTTTTCCTTTGTCTAGTTGACGTCAACTTGACAAGTTATTTGAATAAGATACGCCCACTTATTGCTTTCAGAGACGCCAGGGAAAACTAACATCATGTCCAGACGCTGTGTTTTGAAGTGCGACGCAAAAGCAAACTTTTTTCATCTGCCCAGTGAGGAGCATTTGAAGACTAAGTGGCTACAGTTCATATATACAACTATACCACAGAAGTATAGCCCAAACCTTGTTCTGTGTTCGCGTCATTTTGAAGATGATTGCTTCACAAACCTAAATGCTATAAAGTATGGATTTGCGAGCCGGCTGATACTCAAGGAAGGTTCAGTACCGAGTTTATTTGGATCAGCTTCCTTCTCCGAATCACAACCTGTAAGTATTATTAATATTAATTGTTGCTTTTATGTTTTATGTATCATGCCCAATAATTATTTTGTGTGTTGTGTAAGCACAGCGCAGCGCAGCTAGGTCTTCAATGTCAATTGTATTGAAATATGGCAGGGCTCTCAAGTGTCCTGCATTTCGGTCTTTTGTCACGCTCTCCCGCCACACATTGTATTTCTCACGCTGAAAAACTATTTGTAATATATTTAATATGCCGCAGCGCCCAAAACTCTGGCCGCGCCGCTCTCACTCAGTGTTGCCAGGTCCGTATGCCTGCACTGTTTCCGCGGGTTGTTTGTGTAGTGCACGGGTGGACGCGATTGTTTTATCCACTGGAACATGATTGTTATTGGGGAAACACCCGGGAACGCTATTTGACTATTTTTAGCCATGATTGGGCTAGTTTTGATGAGCAATTGGGCTGGTTTTGTTGTGCAGACCTGGCAACCCTGCTCTCACTGTGGAACCGGCAGGAATCAAGCGCGTCTCCTCTGGTGTTGTTCATCTGGTGTTGTTAGCCAATCAGAAAAATGCACTATTGTATCTGGGTAAGATATAACGCCAACAACCAATGACACCCCGTCGGCTCGGTGTCACTCCTTTGGGCTATGATTAGCGTCACGCAAAGGCGGGGTTTGGAAAAATGACTCGCTAAACGATTCATATGGGAGTCGGTGAGCAAATCAGGTAAAAATAAATGCATATTATAAGACAACAAAAGTGTTTTTTGTCATTTCATGCTTGTAAAACTGTTGTTGGGGACTCCCAGAACAATATTAGGAACATTTTAAATGCCATAATAGGTACCCTTTAAATGATACTGCATTTATGATCTTACTGATTTGATTTCTCGATCTTGAAGTATGCAGTTACAGGAATAAGCGTCGTCTCGATATGGACACGCCACCTCGGCATCAGTGCAGTTTAGAACAGTTTCCTTCAGACACTCCCTGTAGGATAAACAGAAGTTGTATTTTAGACTGTTTCATTGGTACTTCCTGTTTACAGCATGAAATGAACTGTCATAAATGACCTGCAGAAGCTATGCAGGCACTCTCTCAGCACGGCGCCCTCTCCTGGCATGATGGTGCAGAAGCAGATGGCACAATCCAGTTGATCGGTGTTCCCCACCAGACTCTGGGAATCTGTTTCCAGGAGTTCTTGGAAATTCTTCTTTCGTTCTTCTATCAGAGACTATGAATGGACACAGCCACATGTGTTATGTTTTTGTGTGTGTTTTTTTTTTTGTGTCATGTCAAAATGCTAAAAGATTCCTTTTAGAATTAATGGGCATAATGTGGACCTAATCCGAAAAGACGCTATCCTAAGATAAGTATTTATCCTATGGAAAAGAAATATAAATATATTAAATTATGTGTAATTAAATTTTTACATGTTATTTATTAATAAAAATATATATATTCTTTAAAATCTTTAATGTCATGAAAGAGTTGAGATTGTCTTTTTTCCTTAAAGTATAAAAAATGTAGGGTGGGGCTTGATTTCGTCCTTCAGGAATTGATTGGATCGTTGGGGTTGGAGTTGCTAACAAAATGGAGGCAGATTTAATGCCAGTTTACAGTCAGTTGTGGAGGATTTCTCTCTCACCGGACTCAACACCGTTACACTCCCATGAAGCATTACGGACCGACAATGAGAACGAGGACGAGCAGCCAAATTTTCGGAAGGAATCACCCATATTTATATGAGCCTCCCACGAACCAAGATATTGCAAACGATGACATCACAATAGCCACGCCCTGTAGTAATAGATTTTGACTGGAAGATAAGTCTTTCGAGGGGGGAGTGAAGGGTAACGTATTTGATTAAAGATTATATGAATTTAAAAAAAATAATGAAGTGCACAGATAAATCATTTATAATAAACACTACAATATTACATATAAAAAATGAATGGTAAATTTTATTTCATGACGACTTTAAAGACGTGTCGTAATATAATTACATATAGCATTTTATCCTATTGGTAAATATAAAAGCCTAACTGATCAAACATGATCCACATGATAAAAAAGATACAATAGCAATCCTCTTTTTTATTTTTATTTTATTTTTTTATTCAGGACTGTATAAAATTAAATTGCTTCAATTTGCTTCATTTATTAACAATAAAACAGTAATTTGTTTTTATCATTTAGTCAACAACAAAATGAAAAATGCTTTTTGTGATGCAAAGTAAACAAAATCCAGTGTATTACACAAACAAATTGTTTGGAAAGTAAAGGAGTTTGAAAACTCTCTAAATGTTCCTTGTTTTCACTTTCCATTGATCCACTGATCTTTTTCTACTTTTAAAGCTTTGTAGATGCAGGCATACGGTTTGGTACTGTCAGAGTTTGTCCCACAGATGTAAACCTGTGTATTTGGAGTGGTTTTGACTGTAGTCCAGTATGTTGTGTCCTCTCATCTAACCTGCTCGTACTGCAGGCTGGCGAGTTCCTCCTGCTGGAGTCTCCTGGTTTCGGTCTGGTCAGGCTGGTACAGGTCCGGCACTATATAGTTCTCGGTCTCGCTGTGCTGCACATCTCGCACCCCGGACGTGTGGGTTTATTCAGGAATGTGCATCCGGTACATGACCAGCCAAACTATAAAAACACAATGATTATAATTACGAGATACATCGAAGCTAGAGCACATAATGATAGACAGAGGGATATATATAATAGATAGAGAAACAGAATGATAAATAGTGATATAATGATAGAGTGACAGAATGGTAAATAGAGCAGCAGAATAATAAATTAGAATGACAAAAACGATAGATTGATAAGAGCAAAAAATAGAGATACATTGTGCAACAGATAGATAGAGCGACGAATATAGATAGATAGAATGGGATAGATAGAGCGACGGATGGATGGATGGATACCTGAGGTTTAGGAGGTAGAGGAGGAGGATGAGGAAGATCGACTCCTCTGGCGAGCAGCTCTGGTGAGCGTCGAGGTCGAGGGACGATGTTCTCTATCATAACTGTATTAAGAAAGACATGCGGTTTCAGTAAACGTATGTTTCATATAAAGCTGTTATTTTTTTATTAGAAATATAGTCCTGATACCATCAAACTGTCTGTCCTGTTTCTCTTTTCTCTCTTGCTCGCGGCTGAGTTGGGCAGTCTGTGCTGAACGGATGAAGAGGAAGGCCGAATCGTCATGGTTTCGGACTCCATAATTATACAGGGTGTCTTTGTCCTGGGCGAGACGCTTCCCGATAACCCAGCGCTGGAGGGCCGGGTGGAAGCCGTAGTCATTATTGATCTGGAACATAAATATATCTAAACATTTAGTATATCTATTATTTTTGGTTACGGTTTCAGAGTTTTCCTTCTCACGTCATCCATCATCACTAACACTCTTTACCTTTTCTTTGAGCTCTGAGACGGTCATGTAGACTGGGACCAGCACTGTTATTGGGATGTGGGCGTCTGATACGGCGTCCGCCACTCCTACTCTCAATCTGCCGCCACACAAAGCCAAACACAACCATGGTTACGTATGCTCAGCGTTTCAGTGTTTCTCGTGTGTAGGAACCAGTCTGACGGCATACCTGATGCTGTCTTTAGAGTACGCATCTGGATTTATTTTGACACACACGGGGAGTTTCAGGTCCAGAAGTCGATCCAGGTGTTTAGAGGCTTCATCTTTGTCTCTGGAGTTGATGGCGTCACTCAGCAGTTGAGCGGCGTCCTCCGCTGCCATGATAACAAAAGGCAAGTTTCTGTGTCAAAATATAACTTATGATGTTTGCATTTACTGCATAATATATTTACCAACACTCACCTTCTTTTATATTTCCAGAGGCATCTAGGGCAGCCATGCTTTAATCTTGAAAACTTGTTCAAAAAGAAGCAATAAGTTTAGGTAACAATTATCTTAAAAAGTTATTCAAATTAAATGCATGTATAAATATTGTTTTTTATATTATATCCAAATATATATTCTTGTGTATGTCCAAAAAAAAAAAACGGCAATATCATGGTTTAGTGAAAAAAATGATCATTTATTGAACAATAACACAACAGTGGTAGTGTATCTCACAGCGACAATTACAGCTAAAAATTAGCTTACAATCTTTAGACATATATGTGCATACAAAAAAAAGTTTTAAATAGTTCATATATTTAAAAATATATACTTATATTTTAAAATAAATTAAATATGTATTAATATAACAATATATTATTTTGATGTCATATCACATCATATCGTATGTCCAAAAAACTGCAATAAGTTTTAGACTAAAATTGTTTTAAATAGTTAATATTTATATACATTTATTTAATATTTTTTAATAAAATACAAATAAAACCAAAACAAAATAAAAACATTTTATATATTATATTAACATTGCAATACGTTTTAGTTTCAGACTATTTAAAAAAAAATAGTTCATATATTTAAGTATATTTAAATATTTTAAAATAAAATATTTTTTTTTTTTTTACAAATATTAAAATTTATAAAAATTAAATATACTGTAACAAGCAATGTTTGTAGATATTGGATCACAATAAAGTACTGTGCTTATATGGTATTTTTATATGCTCTGCACTGTAAAAGGTGGTAGCCTACCATTTAGGTTTGCTGGTATAAATGTATCTTTGTTCAGTGATGTTAAATCATATTTTTCATAGTTAATTTAGATGTTTCCGTGTGGTACCATATTCATATACCTATTTTATTTAATTACATTATATTGCATGCCTATTCCAGAATACAGTAGTACTTTTTTATTGACATTTTGCATGGTACTATTCGTAGGCTACATGTTCAAAAAAATGGCAGCGCCAAGGTACTATGTTAGTGTAATTTATAACAAAATCATAATAGAAATAACTAATAAGTATGAATATGAATACAAATATTTTTGCATACATCTAAGAAATGGCATTATGTATTTTTACACTATAAATTTGACAACCGCAAACATAAAACATGCGCTCGTTCAGCACAACAGCAGCGACAGTAAAACAAATATGAACTTACCAACCATAGGACAACTGTAATAAAACACTCTCCGTGTCGTATCTGTGTGTTTTTAACTAGACGCTGTTAATTAAAACCTCCGAGGTATTCTCAAAACAAGGGCAATTTAGAGGAATGAAAAGTGAAACGAAGTTGCTTCAGGAAGTTCCAGTCAGCGTTGTGGGGAAAGTCTCGTGAGGTTGTGCAACTCCATCAAACAGACGCGGAAGACACACTCGGCCGATATTAGTCCACTGTTGTATTTATGTTGTACATTTATACTATATAATAAAATTAATTAAAATAATTATAGTTTTTAACAAAAAAATGCGAATTTAAAAATACAATATACTTTGTTATCTATAAGCTAAACAAAATATTAGTAGCTGGAATAGTCGTAACAAAAACGTTAGTAGTAAATATGACTGCTTTCGTTGAAATAGTGTTATATATATATAAAATATTTTTTTTTAGATTTACTGTCTGTTTTTCCCCCAACATGTGTTGACTTTTATCGAGGTGTTCTCGCGAGATTTTACAGCGCGAGAGGGTGCATGGCGCTCCGCATGCTGACATTCTCTGATGCTGTGAATGAAGGACAAACACAGCCTGTGATTCTGTAAGTTTATTTGTTTCTAGACCTCTAAACAGTTATTTGATTTCATAATTCAATATAAATTGTTTTTGAGCGGCTGAAGGCTCTTTAAATCTGTAGTTTAAGTATTTTTTGGAGTTTGTAGCCAATACTTGCACGTGACCTGGAAGAAACTCTTCCCAATAATGCTTTAATAATTCACCTTTATAACGATTATTGTGGCAGTACTATGATACAATGATTGTATTAGATGGTAATACCATGTTGCATTATCATATACCTAGTTGTTACTGAATAATTACCGTATTAATTTAGCATGGTTGAATATGCAACTATAACAGACATCTCTGAGACAACTTCTGCCATTGACATACCTTGATTCTTGTAGTAATCAGTACTGAAAATGCAACGATATTAATGAATTTATATCTTTCTTTATTCTAGCACACCATCTGTAAGGATTTCTGTGTCAAACTACAAGTTATGGAGGAACCCTCAAAGTTTGAGCGATATGTTTACAAAAATGCTTCAGTTTATCATTATATGAAAATATCTCTGTAAGTGCATGGTACAGGTCAGTTTTGATCTGGTTATTTTATCGCAGTCTTTAGATGGTGAACATAAAATGGTCGAAACATAACATTTTTCTTTTCTTTATTTTTAGGGTTTTGGCGAATGGAAACAGAAATATTTCTTCTGCAGATTTCAAACAATTGATCATTCGTGGACTTAAAGAACTTTATGGAGAGGTGAGCACATAGTATGGCTCAACCATGTAGGAATATGGTTTCTATAAAGTCTAGTAAATTGTGTTCACAATTTAAGTAACACTGATGCAGATTTTTGATCATTAAAACTGCGTGAAATTTAAAAAATAATATTAATTACCGGTAGTTAAATTCTAATACTTTGCTAAAATATGCTGAAGATACAAACCCAACTCCAAGGACAACTATTCTGGATAAGCAATGAATGCATAATACATTGGGAATTGTTAATTTAATTATAAATGATTCCAAATGAATAAAATAACAAAAAATTACTTAAATTCTGTAATTTTTATTTTCAGATGGAGACTTTTTACACCCCTAATAAAATATTTTAAAGATGTTTTTTATAATAAAACCAAAAAATAACTTACTTTTCTTTGTTGTATGAATATGTACTGTCTGCAGTCAGTAGTCTCTTTTGATTTTATCTTGCTTTCTGACTATTTCTGATGCATTTTCATATTTCTTCTGTATGGCAGATTGGAGCTTCTATTCCATTTGATCTGCTGAAGTTTGATGAGAACGAATTGACCGGCATACTACGAGTGTACAACAGGTAAGTCATGTTCCTAGTACAAATCTCGAACATTTAGGCCAAAGTGTTAAAGCATGGTTTAATTGAAGTACAGAGCTGTTTGTAATCATGGAGAAACTTGGGGTATTCCTCTGGGCTTAATTGCAATATTTTTGTAGGAAATAGTATGATGTTCATTCTTAATATCCTTCCTGTTGTTTCTTAATCTCAGTGGCCTGGTGAAATTGTGGAGTGCATTAACGTTACTGGGATCATATCAAAATGAGGCATGTGCATTCAGAGTCAAACAGGTACGTTTTTCCCAGTATTACGTCTGAAGCTGATTCAACATTTACTTGAGCCCTGAGTCTGCATTCTTTTAATTCACACTGGATTTCAGTAAAGAGCTTGTGGATCAATTGTATCTCTGCCAGGAATGACTCGACATAAGTCGTATGTGGCTATTGGCAGTCTGTCAGCCAAACTGTGTGTACTATGCAATTTGCGTCAGATAAGGTGGTTACTGCGGTGGCTGTTTATCTCGTTTTAAATACTGAAACCCATTTCATTTCTAACCCATGTCATAGACATCTGTTTTGAATGCAACTCGAATGTTCTTTTTATTTATCATTGCAGGTGTCGCCATTTTTGTTAGCACTGTCTGGGAATAGCCGTGAGCTGCAGTTTGAAAACCAGTTGACATTGTGAGGTGGGCCTACAAAAAAAATACCTTGGAAAAAATGGCAGTTCTTTCTTAGAAGAAGTATTTTCAACAGAAATATGTACCATATTGTCAACTCAGCACTGACAGTTCCTGCATCCCTCACAGTGGGGCACAGGTCGCTTTACATCGGTGAACGGGCCTCGCTAAGCAAAACATTCAGCGCCAGAGACGTCACACTTTTTGCTGAGCTGACAGGGGACACGAATCCTCTCCACCTCGACCCAGAGTACGCCAAAACGACCTCTTTCGAGACCCCCATTGTGCACGGAGTGCTGATTAACGGTCTGATCTCAGCAGTTATTGGGACAAAGTTGCCCGGTAAAGGCTGTGTGTTCCTCTACCAGGAAATACGCTTTCCGGCGCCCCTCTACGTTGGAGAGGAGGTTGAGGCGGAAGCGGAGGTTAAAAAGATCAAAATGTCCTTCGCTTTTATTTCTGTTTCCTGCGCTGTCAAAGACAAAGTGGTCATGGAGGGAGAGGTCATAGTGATGATGCCGCAGAATGGAGAGCAGTTGTGAGGAATGTTGCCGTTCAGTTTTTGTGTTTATGTTCCAAATATGCTGCCAGGAATGAAATGTTCTTTCTTGCTTATTTTTGTTCTTTTGAAATGTGACGCTCACTCAAAGATTTAATATTCATTGCTTTTGTTTCTGAGGTGCAGTTTAAATAAACTGTGTGAGAAAATAAATTGACTTGACTGGTGTGGGTACAATCTAGCTGTTTCCAACCTCAACAAGATCATCATTTTGTGTACACAGTGTAACTTCAGGTTATTCACCACAAGATCTTTCAATAACTATCTTAGTCCTCAATACTTACATTTTCCCTTTCTCTCTCTTGTGTTCAGTGGAAAACTTGCTTATATTTAATATATGTTCAAAAAGTTGAATTTATTTTGTACATTGGGAAAATTAAAAAATATATAAATAAAACTATATGTAGTGTGTTAAAGATTGGAGGAAAATCAGGATGTTCTGCTAAGAATATATAAAATAAAAATTGAGAATTCATTCATAGTGAGTCACATGTTACTCCGACTGGTCACATGATTCTTTTTTGTCAACATTTACCCTCAACGCTAGCAGCTTCGCAAAGATGCAAAGCTTGTGTAAAAACTCCAACCAAAAATGCATAACAACAGCCATATAAATGAATTTGAAAATTGTTTATCTGTTACTTTAATACGTTTAATTTTATGCCGAGCCTCACAAGAAACGATATGATTGAATTTAGCCATTAGCATGTAGTTTCCTGTTAGAGTGCAACTTACTATAACATGGCGTCACTCACTTTCTTTTCTTGTCAATGTTATTCTCAGAAAAATACAACAAAATATAAACTGTAAATAATTGATTAATTTATGTATTTTGCAAACGGGCGCAGGCTTAAAAGAAAATATTGGTGAATATAAACAAAAATGCGGCGTCACTCACTTACACTCGAGAGTGCGCACTAGAGTGGACGAGCTCCTCTCAGCTAGAACATCTACGTACCACACTTTACTGGCAGTTTCTGATTCGTTTCTCCCACGTTGTCACAAGCACAGTCGCGCAGGGAACCGTCACGTCCTTTTACCGACAGAGGCGGGCTCTCGGTTAAACCGAACCCTGTCGAACCTGGGCTGTTTGGTGTTGTTTTGATCCGGGATGGCGTTCATGGAGCAGCAGCCGCCGCAACCGATGTCTGGGAGGAAGCCCCGCTGGACGACACCGTGCCGCTGAGCGCCGTGATCGAGGCCAGCCAGAGTTTACAATCGCACACGGTAAACAGAACCACCCGGAGGGTCTCTGGGTCATTAAAACATTTCATATCGATTATAAATGCGCACTTGAAATGCCAGCAGATCAGATTTAATGGGGCTTTAACGTCGATTATGACGCTCAACGTTGTTGATTCTCGATTATTTGTCAATAAGAATCAAATTAATCGCATTTAGTGACAAAGATGACTAACGTTAGTAGTTTAATATTAATTTATGTAGTCAGTTCAGACTGGAACGTTTAATGTACATTTAGTGAAGGGTAAGTTAACAATTAAAAATATATATTAAAAAAATCTGAATGAATGGCAAATGTCTGCATAAAAAACCCTTTGATTTTAAACATTGAAACATTTAGTGAACAAATATCAACTTTGAATGAACTGATAAAAAATAGCATAAATCCTTTAAAAAGATGTTTATTTAAAATCAATGCTGAACATAATGAACTTTTAAAGAAAAGTGACATGTTAATAGTAGCTTGTTCGTTTTTTTAAACAAGATTAAGAGGGTCATTTTGTTTAAAACAAAAAAATGTATTGAGGTTTTGAAGTAAACAATTTACAAGCATTTTCTAAACAGATACCATCTATGCTGCAGATCTCATGTGACATTTAAACGGTCTGATTTGTACTTGTGGTTTTACGGGCGGAATTGAAAAAAGGTCATTTGCATTTGAGCCGAACATGATTTCCTTACTGCAAACCGAAGCCACAAGACATAGGAGTATTTCCTTTCTCATTCATTCATCTATTCACTTCCCATGATCCATCATATGAAAGTGCAATCTAGTAATCCACTTTCGGTTCTGTAAACTTTACAACCGGTTAAATGTCTTGTTTTCAGAATGAATTAATCAGTCAGTGGAAATAATCAGTCACAGAGTGGATGTAATCTAAATAAAAAAAGTGTTGCAGTGCATTCTGGAAACTGGGTACCTTTGCTCTTGGTTTAGTCGTATGGAAACTATCAGGTGACATTTTGAAAGGAGAGTCAAACATTAATGAGTATAATAAGCATCTGGACCTCACCGTTAAACGTCAGGGTCACTGTGCGGTTGTTGCAGGGTTTTTGGAGACTTGGTTACGTTTTGTCTTTTCACTTCCTGTTTTGACATTTCTTCACAATTCTTTTATAAAAACCACAAATCTGTGACGACATGATTTCGGGCTCTTGAATTCCCAATATTGTGAAGAAATAACAAAACAAAGATGGACTTGTTTAGGTTGGTTTCCACTAGTCAGGCTAAACTGGTTTGCTGATGTTAAAGATGATTTGGGGGCTGAAGACCAGCTAAGCCAGTATTTCAGCAGGGTCTTGCTGTTGTACTTTTTATTTTATTGTATATATCCTAGTTTGGATTCAGTCATCATTGTTTTTTCTCTGTTAACAGGAGTATATCATTCGTGTCCAAAGGGGCGTTTCCACAGACAACAGTTGGACGGTGAGTTTGGACTATCTATCTATCCATCTATCCATGGCACTTATCATGTTTGTTATGGTTACAATGACTGATTCGGTCTTCATTTTTTCCGCAGGTCATCCGGCGATACAGCGACTTTGACATGCTGAATAATAGTTTACTGGTAAGTGGACTGTTAGAACAAGCCTGTGTTGAAAAAGGATCCTTTCCCATAAACGTGTTTAACGGCTGCTGTTTCCAAATAACTCTCTTTCATCAGTCAAAGAGCAAGTATGAGTCAATCTCTCTGTGTTCATAGATTTCCGGCCTAATCCTGACACTTCCTCCTAAGAAGCTGATAGGAAACATGGACCGAGAGTTTATAGCCGAGCGTCAGAAGGGTCTTCAGGCCTATCTGAACCACATCACGCGTCACCATGTCCTCTCCAGCTGTGAGCTGGTCAAAAAGTTTCTTGACACTAACAATTACTCTGCAAACTACACAGGTAATATAACCAGGGTGTATTTTAAGACTAGATGGGATTTTGTGTATCAAAATTATTCTAAAACTCGACCTTTTCTTATTTTTTCAGAAATAGCCTTACAGCAGGTGTCCATGTTCTTCAGATCCGATCCAAAATGGGAGGTTATTGAGCCGTTAAAAGACATTGGTGAGTAAAGCTGGACAGTTAATCGGTCAAATGCTGACAATTTCCATCATATTATATAAAAATATAGTATATTATTTTATAATGTATTAACACATTATATAATATATTATTTATCAATTTAAATTTTAGTTGCTTTTACATTGACCATGAAAGATCAACGTCACCAGCCTTGAGGTGCATCACAACTATAAAAGTTAATGATTCAAGTTTTATTGATTTGTTTCTCATGCTGACGCGCTGTTTATATTCGCCTCCCAGCAAATCACGTTGACGCATTGATAGGTCCGAGAGAGCCTCGTGGATTTTTTTTCTTCTTCTAAAAACGTTACATAGCCGAGACACATTTGAGAAGTAATTTGCTGTTTGGTTTCTTGTAGATGAAGATTCATAAACAAAGTTTTAACATTTACCTATTAGAACATGTTCAGGTCATTTTACTGCAAAATCAAAAGGAAAAAAAATAAGTAATTTGGAAATTTCAAGAAAATTGTCCTGCATGGAAAAAAAAATCCTGCAAATTGTCATTACTGTAATGCAAAAAATGTTAATTGATTTTTGTTTCATTTAAAAAATACATTTGGAATGTGTTGTTGTTAAATTGGATGTTTGATTGTTACTGTATTACGGTATGGAGTGGAATGGAATTCTGTTAAAAATGTTACAGTAATGAAAATTTAAAGCAGAAAATGTTCTTATTTGTTATGAAATGAATGTCACAATGCAAAATTTGTATTATTATATTATAAAAAAAATAATATTATAGTATATTAGTGTATTGTTTTGTGTTTTTGGTTTTTCAATTTTGATTTATTCTATTTATTAATATAAATATTTGTTCAATAACTTAATGTCTGTCTTTTTATAGGCTGGCGATTGAGAAAGAGGTACTTCTTGGTCAAAGACAAAGATCAGCCCAAAGAGAAACAAGTATTAAGTTGGGTAAGTTTAATTTTGACCCATACAAACATAGATCAAAAACTTTTATATATATATATATAATATATATATATATATATATTCTTGCTCTGTTAATCCAGTACTTTGACCCTCAACTTGTTTAATTCCAATTATTATGTAACCCTGATGCAGTACATCTTGTTTGTTGTACTCAACACCACTTTGTTTGGCTGCACAAAGAACTTAACTAACTTACTAATCCCTCTTGACGTATTTGTTTTCATTCTCTTCTATAATTGGCCACAGCATTGTGTGACCCTTGTACTCACCGTAATACGTTCCTTCACCAATTATAGGTCGATTTGGGTCCGGATAAGTTCCTGTCCGACAAAGATCTCCAGTCTGCAATGAAGCTGCTTCCAACATTTTCTGTAAGTCTTAAATTGGGTTGTGGGGTTACTGGTGTTGATATTGTTGCACAATTGTTGTGAGAGTGTTGTTATGGTGTTGCTAGGAAGTTCTGCTGGTTTTTAGGGCCTAAAATAAATCAAGGACTATTCAGATTGATAATCAATTTAGCATAAATATAATAGCATTGATTTTTTTTTATTCATCAAAACATCGTTGCAGTGTGATGATCTTTTAGTAATTCATTGACAATAGATGTTATTTTCATGACTGTTACTCAATATTCCCCTGCAATTATCGTGATGCAAAACAATTAGGAGTATAATTAATGTAACTTTTGTTGTATTTAATTGCATAGCTGTTAAGGAGAGCCGACACACGGTCGGGAATGAACTAAAGAGCCTGTCTTTGTGTACAGATCCGAATGTTTGGATGTTTTGTGTGCGACACTGTCATGTGCTCTTGTTTTTCTGCTTCCTCAAGTTCAGCAGCCGTACTGCCAGATTAAACCGATCACTGCAAGCCCATCTTTACAAAAGACTCCATTAAGGTCATGTGTAGACACACAAACATGGCTTAGATGCAGTGTATTTTTAGATATTTTCAGTTAAAGGGATAGTTCACCCAAAAATGAAAATTATATCATCGTTTACTCACCCTCAAGTTGTTCCAAACCTCTATGTGTTTATTTGTTCTGCTGAACACAAAGGAAGATATTTGGAAGAAAACAGATCTCAATCCCCATTGACTACCATAGTATGTATTTTTTCCTACTATGGAAGTCAATGGGGATTGAGATCTGTTTTCTTCCAAATATCTTCCTTTGTGTTCAGCAGAACAAATAAACACATAGAGGTTTGGAACAACTTGAGGGTGAGTAAATGATGAAAGAATTTTCATTAAATTCATTTTTGGGTGAACTATCCCTTTAAGATATTTACTTTGCTTTTATTTAAAATTTTATGCGCTTATTTATTAGTTTTAGATTAGTATTTTTATTTTGGATTCATTCGTTTTTATTTCAGTTTTAGGGGCCTTTTACATGACACCGTTTTCAACTAAAAACTAAATATGCATTTTGGCCGTTCATTTACACGAGAACAGCGTTTTGGGGGCTGAACTTTTGAAATTAGGTTTCAAATGCAAGTTTTTGAAAACGATACCATTATTGTCTCCATGTAAACTACAAAAACACGAATTTGTGAAAATGGTGACGTCATGCGCATGCGTATTATGTGTTCAGTCTGTTGGCGCATAGTTTTTTTACAAAGTGACATCGCCAACTACTAGCCTGGCATGAATAATACAGCGTTTTTAATAGTTTTCCCGGATCCGTGTGAACAGTGATCGTTCTGACTGACAACATTGTTGTCTGTACGCAAAAAAAAAAAACACAAAGGAAAAGCTTTTCCATTTTTTTTAGTACATCGTTGTTTTGTAAACGAACCCTTCGTTTTTATTTATTTCCAAGTAATTTAAGTGCTTCAACAGTTAGTTTCCAAGGCAAATTTGATAGTTTTTCACTTAATATTTACAAGACTTCCGTTCGTCTTCGAAACACAAATGAAGATTTTCATTTTATTTTTAACTCTGAGAGATTTCTGTGCCTCCATTGAAAGTCTATTCACCCAAAACTCGGTTCAAAGTGTTTATAAAAAGGTCCTAAAAGAAATCCATATGATGGAGCAGTTTAATCCAAGTCATCTGAACAGACACAATTGCTTTATATGATGAACAGACCAATGTTCGCTGACTAATGTTTGCATGTGAATAAAAGCCTAAATTAAATCTGTTTATCATATCATATCTCTCCAGAAGACTTGGATTAAACCGCTCGATCCACAGTTTCAGTTTTGGGTGAATAGACTTTTAATGGAGGGACAGCAATCTCTCGTTTATTTTAAAACATCTTCATTTGTGTCGAAGATGAACTAAACTCTTATGGGTTTGTAACGACGTGCGAGTGAATAATTGATGACTGAATTGTCATTTTTGAGTGTACTATCCCTTTAAGGGTTACTTCAAGGCAAATCGTCAGTCAGATGGAGGTGGACGTCTGATCATGATGTCTGCAATCCAGATGAGCAGATTAGACCAACCCAACTGAGAAACACAGTAATGAGGAATGCATGACAAGGTCATATCTGGCCATGAGGCTCATGGGAAAACATGCAGAAAATCTGAATTCTAGTGTCCAGAATATCATAGCAATTGTTGTAGAAAAAGTCTTCTCTTCTTTGCAAACAATCTCAAGAAGTTCCAGATGCCAAAGATCAGACTTTGTTGGTCCAGTCAACAAAGCAGAGATGCCAGCTGTATATTTAACAATCTCACTAGTAGTAGTGGCGTTCCACCAATTGGTCTATTTTGTTTAGTAAAAACCGTCTGTCAAGAAAGTTTACATAACATATTAATCAAAAAGAACAACTTAATATCATTGTACCGATTAGTGTGGGTCGTAGTGACCTGATGGTAAAGTGAGGCCTAATGTTTCCTGTTTCATTCAGTTTCCAGGCTTTTCTACAAAACAAATGTTTATGTCTAATACCTAGCAACCATCTATTACCTAGCAACCAACAGAACACCTTTTACAAACCGAATAGCAAACACCCTGATAACTCCAACAATATCCTAAATTGTGTCTGTTTTGCATGGACAAAAACACTCAAAGAACAAGTTTACTTAAGTGTTTATATGTTTCTGACTTTTGTGTTTTTTTTCCTTAGCATTCAAACATCTCGCCGTCAGTTTCGCCACTAGCAGTGAATCGTCCGCACTAGTCATTAGAGTTTTCAGTGAAAAGGAACGCTTAGGGATCACATTTGCAAGGTTTGTTTTCTTCTTGACTTGCCAAAATGTTTTTTTTCAGATTGTAAATTTTAACATACTTCAATATCTTTTTAATTCTGTCTTGAATTGTTCCGGTCCTCCAGGTGAAGCCCAAAGAACCCTTTCTTAAGAAGTACTGCAATCCCAAAAAGATCCAGGGTTTGGAGCTGCAGCAAATCCGAACATACGGAAGACAGATTCTGGAGGTCTGTTACGACATGTTCAAAGTTTTTGAAAGAAATGAATACTTTTATTCATCAAGGATGCGTTAAATTGTTCAAAAGTGACAGTAAAGGCCATTTAAAATGTCATAGAAGATTTCTATTTCAAATTAATGTTTTTCTTTTGAACTTTCTATTTATTAAAGAATATCTTTCCACAAAAATATGAAGTTGCTCAACTGTTTTCAACATTGATAATAATCAGACACTTTTTGGAGCAGAAAATCAGCATATTAGAATGATTTCTGAGGAATAATGACAGGAGTAAATTACATTTTACAATATATTACAATAGAAAAAAGCTATTTTAAATTGTTATATTTCACAATATTACTGTTTTTACTGTATTTTTCATCAATAAATGCAGCCTTGTTGAGCAGAAGAGAATTCTTTCAAAAACATTAAACAATATTACCAACCCCAAACATTTGCATTATAGTATATATTTGAGTTTGCTAACTATTATTTTACTTCAAACTTTAACATTGTTTTTTTTTCACTGCCGTATTTCCAAATGTAAATATGTTAATTTATGTTTTATTCCAGGCACTAAAATTTCTTCATGAAAAGGGTTTTCCTTACGGGCATCTTCATGCATCCAATGTCTTGATCGAGGAGAACACGTGTAAATTGTTGGATATAGAGAGTTCATTACTGGGACTGCCATCATATTACCGACCCTATGTAACACAGTTCAGGAAAATTAATGTAAGATACCTTTATCATTATTATACTAAAAATTAAATAATACAATTGCTAAATATTTGTTATTTTAAATCTTTTAATTAAATAATTGTTAAATATTATTATTTAACTAATTTAACTTTAATACGAAAATATTAAAATAATATTTAAATATTAATAATTAAACTGCTTGATGTTGAAAAGCTGATGTTTTTCCTTTCATCAGACAACAGAAAGCATAGACATCTACTCATTTGGACACTTGCTTTATGAAATGACGTATGGCCGCCCGCCTGATGCCGTGCCTGTAGATCAGTATCCTCCGGCCCAGTTCCCATCTGTAGGTCAGTATGATCTTCTGTTCACCTTAATGAATGCTCCTGGAGTATGACCAATCAGCCCACATGTAGTCAGCAGATTTGTTTTTATTTAAAGTTCCCCTATTATGCTTTTCATGTAGTGTGTAATATAGCTGTTTGTGAATGTTAAAGGTCTGCAAAGATCAAAGTGCACAATAAATGATTATCTCCCAAAAGAAATAACCTAATCTGGCCATGTTACAGGCACTTTATAAGAATGAGGACTCTAGCTTAAATTATACGGTAAAACTGACACTATCGTTACTGTTCGTATGCTGTGTATTAAGTGTTGAGGAAGATCAGGAGCTTAAATTCAGATATGGTAATGGGCTTTTGGTTTCCGACGCGTGCTATAAGCAGTAGGTCTATCGTAACAGACTGGGCCATCTGACCAATCAGAGCAGAGTAGACCAATCAAAACAGACTGGGCTAAATGACCAATCAGAACAGAGTAGACCAATCAAAACAGACTGGGCCAAATGACCAATCAGAGCAGAGTAGACCAATCAAAACAGACTGGCTAAATGACCAATCAGAACAGAGTAGACCAATCAAACAGACTGAGCCAACTGACCAATCAGAGGTGATGATGCAATGTATATTATGAGAAAATTCAAGTGTTTTTCGGCCTTGTATGCATGTAAATGTATTGTAACTTGAAAACAAAAGTAGGAACCTGTAAAATGGCATAATAGGGACACTTTAAACATGGTAAAATGTTCTAGAATCTTATTGTAAACTGAAAGCACAAATTAAATTAGCCAAAGTACTTCATATATGTGCAAGCAAGCAGGCACATTGTAGCACTGATCAGATTACTGTCTGAATGTGGTGAGCATGGAGGTTGTATGTATAATAGGCTAAATCAATAAGTAAATTAGTTGTAGTTAATTTAATAAGCTGAACTTGCCATTTTAAGCTACAAAACATTAGCTGTTGTACAGTTTTATGCAGTAGTTAACAACCCAGGAATCTCAAAGTGTGTTCGTAAAATGTTTGTAGTTAATGGTTTTATGTAATACGTTACCTTTTGTTTTCCATTTTCCCACAGTCTCAGTACTTCAGTCCATCCTGTCCACAGAGGCTTGCAAAACGGGAATGCCAACCGTTTCCCAACTACTACAAACACCGTGAGTTACGATATATTCAGGCCTGCTTGTGCTCAGGAGTAAATCTCACAAAAGGAATAAGATATTTTGGGCAATTAGTTGAAGTTGTATATATTTTGTTTTATCATTATATTTTTATACATAACATTTTTATTGTTTTTATAATATAATATATATTTTTAATAAAATGATTGCTGTAATTGTCATGAGTTAGTATTTATTGCTTAATATTGTTTTATTTTGCGTATTATCATGAAAATAATGTCAAATTACAATGGTGCAAAAAATAGATGTCATTTTCTTTATACAAAATACAATTTATTCATTTAATTTTTTCTGTTGATTTTTGATTCAAATATGACCCGGACCAGTTCTTGACAAGTTTTGTGGGATTCATCCTATGAGTCATGAGTACAAAACATTAAGTCATTTTATAACTATGTAATGTTATTGTGAATCTAAAGCATGTGGTTGAAAGTCAAGCAGTAATTGTGAATTTTGACATTGTTTAAAACTGATGCACAAAAAATTGCTGAGTTTGACTCTCGTTCTAACAGGTTATTCAATGACGTGCTGCTGTTTAACTCAGAGAAACCCCAGTTTAAGGTAAACAAAGCAAACTGAACTTTTTTTTTTAATTGAACACTTGTGCATCAATAAGTCCATAGTGGACAAAAAATTTCTGTCAAAAAACTTTCATAAAAATTTGAAGGTTACGAGCACACTTAAAGGTGCAGTGTGTAGCTTTTTGGCGACATCTAGCGGTTAGTTTGCAAGTTTACACTAAGGGCTCAGCCCACTGCTCACCCCTCCCTTTCGAAGAAGCTACGGTGGCTAAAACGGGACAAACATCGTCGTAGTGAGCCAGAGTAAAACAAGCCACAGCTAACATGGAGTACCACAGTCCATTATAAACCACATCATGGATAAAGTTTACAAAGCCATAGTCAGGTGAGGATCAAGGGTCTTAATACATAATATAATAATATTGGTCTGAGCTGTCGACACGACAGATCTCGTCACAGTTGTTGTAAATAATAGTAATCAGCTGATTGTCTCACGAACGTAACCAGCACATTCTCCCCACATAGCAAACCCATAATACAGCGAGGGAGTAGAACCACATGAAACTATGCAACTATAGATTTTTTCTAACAGGGTAGTAAAAGTTTAGCTGGCCAATATGAGCTGTTACTGTGGCTGAGCTGGTTAAAGCCTTGTTTATACTCGACGCGTCCGCATGAGCCCAAAGGTTCGTGCGGCAAAAATGATGTGATTGTCGCGTGCCTTCGCATCCCAATAGACACCACTTATTACACACAATAGCCTTTTCTCTCTGATTTCGGAAACTCGATCGACTTAAAATGCTTCCAAGATCGACGGGTTGGTGATTCCTGTAACTGTTTTCCGGTCAATGACAAGAGTAGCCTACTAATCAGCTGTCTCACAAACGTAACCAGCACATTTATCCCCACATAGCAAAGCCATAACACAGCGAGGGAGAAGAATTAAGTTACATGAAACAATCCAACTACATATTTACACCACTGACCAGGGAAAACACTCACGGTGTTTATGACTAGCTTCTTCTAGCTTTCTGCGGCTTCTCTTTCAAGGTAGTGACGAAACGCGCTCTGTAACGCTGTTTGTTCGCTGTCGGCTACGGTAGAAATATGACGTCATAATATGGCGGCCTTCATAGAAGGGGATTCCCGCGCCTATGTAGATATAAATGCCTCATTCTAAGGTAATAAAAACATTACGGTTTATTAAGTAAGTTCTTTATACACAACTGAACACATAGTTATGGATGTCATATTGCATTTCTGTTAATAAATAGTCAAAAATGTTACACACTGCACCTTTAAGTTTGGTCTCATTTTAAAGAAGACCCTTGGTAGATTATTGCTGAAGTAAAAGTAATTTTTTTTTTAAAATTTTATGAAAATTATTTATGAACATTATTTGATATAAAATGTATTTTTAATAAAACATGTTGAACTCTAAAACAGCTAGAAAATCAAAGCCATAAATCTAAACAAGTTGTGTTCCAAATTTGAGGTTGATATCTCAAAAAATCAGCTTTCAGTAAGATCTTGTTTTGGGGGCGCACTAACAGATTTTCCCCATTGGATGCCAGCAAAACTCCACTGGGACACACTGGTTGGATTTGTTATTTGCAGTAGAGTTTTTCTCTCAAATATTACAAACACACACACTTTTTTTTTATTACACACATACAAACCACACTCTGACATCCATACCAACACACCCACACAATTATCGTTGCATGATTTATCCAAGAGGCTATATAATATGCTGAAGCAGAAAACAGGAATAAAGCGAGTAATTGCTTTATAGGCCAAACTTGAGAAAATGGCACCATCTGATAAAAAAATTGTACAAATTAAAATTTTGAAGCCTTGCCAACAGAATGAAAGCCTCTTAAAAAAGATTGTATTATTTTCTAGTTAAATGCCTCTGGGATTAAAAATTGCATTGGGTTTCAATGCAGACATTTTTGTCCAAAAGGCGGTTATGCAATTAGCATTAAGAAAGGCAAAGTGATCAAAAAAACAAAACCGAAAAAGACAAAAATGTCCATAAGGATGCACAAGGGTTTTACAAACACTTTTTTTTCTCTCTTTCCAAACTCCAGATCAGCTCCAAATTAAAAGAGGCTCTGAAATCGTCTAAAGAATGCTTAGAGAGGCGTCTAGTGGAGGAACAGAGGACGGTTAGTGCATTGCTTTGTTCACTTTTGGTCTCTTGTGCAACAAATGTTCGACTTGCTTAAGGAATGTTACGCCACAGTGTCGCAAACACAAATCTTGTCATTTCAATCTAGAAAAGTTGAATAAAATATAATACTGTCCACATATTCACCGACCCTGATATCTGACACAACAGGAAAATCCTCTCAAATTGTCTTCGAAAATCCGTTAAGTTTACGTAACTGAAACCTCGTGTGTTTTCAGATCCACCAGCACAAGAGGTTGACGCGAGCGCAGTCGCACCATGGCTCAGAGGAGGAGAAGCGC
The DNA here is from genome assembly GCA_036326025.1 of Chrosomus eos. Taxonomy (NCBI): domain Eukaryota; kingdom Metazoa; phylum Chordata; class Actinopteri; order Cypriniformes; family Leuciscidae; genus Chrosomus; species Chrosomus eos. Next base: position 12,758,582 of record CM070838.1, read on the forward strand.
AAGAGGAAGATGTTGGCCAGAAAGGTACATAAGTTTAAACGCTTTACCATAATTAGGATTCACACTAAATGCCCACACTGTTTTATCCTGAACGTAATGGTTCTTAAAACCAAAACACTTATTTTGATTCCAGAAATCGAGACAGTCGACATATGAAAATGAGGAGGATCTCTCTGTCAAATACAATAATAACTCTGGTAGGTTTCATTTATTATCAAACTTTCCTTTATTAATAAACCACTGTAATTTCATTTCAAAATGTACGTTTTCAGCATTCAGGTTTCCAGAAGTAATTTTATATTCATAGTTTATATCTTTTGAGTTTATATTGTGACGGGCGGAAGTATCACGCGACAAGGAGAGCTCAGATTAAGCACCCAGAGGGTGTATTTATTAATAGGTGAAATAAGTGCAGAGTGCAGGTTGAAGAGTGAAGAGCGGCTTTCTTGAGGTGAGGCGGTGTTCTCTATTCGAGGTTTCCTTGGTGCGGTGAATCGGTGCTGTGCTCGTAACTGGTCTAGCTCGGTCACACGCTGGTTTCTGGAAAAGAACAAGAGATGACACATTAGTTCTTAGCTTTCAAGAAGCCTGTTCCTCCTCGTTGTTCAGCCTCATGTCGTTTATATGGCCGTGTGGGAATTGATGACAGGTGTGGCCGAGCGAGCCATGATGAGCGAGCACAGGTGTTTCGCGTCTTTCTCCAGGGCAACGCTGATGAGTGCACAGGACACTCGTCACACTCCCCCCCCCCTAAGCGTTGTCCTGGTCCTGGTGGAAACATACGGAAGCAACAAGAGGGAAACTGGGGTTGGGTGGGGAGTGACCCTTGACAGACCTGAAAAGGCTGACCAAAGCCGCGAGAGTCCATCTGCATTGGCGTTTGAGGCTCCGGATCGGTGGCGGACGATGAAGCAGAAGTCCTGGAGCGCCAGGAACCACCGCGTCACTCTGGCATTGATATCCTTGGCCTTGGCTATCCACTGAAGGGGTGCGTGGTCTGTGAGGAGGGTGAACTTACGGCCGAGCAGGTAGTACCGCAGCTCCAGGACTGCCCACTTTATTGCCAAAGCCTCTTTCTCAACCGTGGCGTAGTTCTTCTCGGCTTTTGTCAGCTTCCTGCTAATAAACAGGACAGGATGTTCCTCACTCTCCGTGACTTGGGACAGGACAGCTCCCAACCCTGTCTCGGACGCATCCGTATGCAACAGGAAGGGGCAGCCGAAATTAGGGGCGTGCAGGACCAGTTCCTCCGTCAGGGCATCTTTGATTCGCTGAAATGCCTCTTCTGCCTCGGAACTCCAGACGACGCGCTCAGGCTGCCACTTTTTGGTTAGGTCTGTCAGGGGGGCGGCTAACGAGGAGAATTTGGGGATAAAGCAGCGATAATATCCTGCTAAACCCAGGAAAGCCCACACCTGGGTCTTCGTTCCGGGCCTTTGGGCGGTGCGAACGGCCTCCACCTTTTTCTCCTGTGGCTTAATGAGGCCCCGTCCAACCTGGAAGCCCAGGTACTTTGCCTCGAAGAGGGCAGATGACATTTGCGAGGGTTGGCGGTTAGTCCAACCCTTCAAAGATCTGTAAGCACCCTCCGCAGATGGTCTAGGTGGTCCTCCCAACGCTCTGAATGAATGACTACATCATCGATGTATGCTGCTGCGTACTGCTGGTGTGGCCGAAGGATGATGTCCATCAGCCTCTGGAACGTGGCAGGTGCCCCGTGAAGCCCGAAGGGATGGGTCCGATATTGTGCCAGTGGCCAGTCGGTTTTTGGCGCTTTCGGAGAGGGGTACCTGCTAATAACCCTTCGTCAGGTCAAGAGTGGAAATATACCGGGCCTTTCCCAGGCGGTTAGGAGTTCATCCACCCGGGGCATTGGGTATCCGTCGAACTCCGAGACTTCATTGAGGTGGCGGAAATCGTTGCAAAATCGGAGGGTGCCATCTGGCTTCGGGACCAAGACAATTGGGCTGGACCATGGGCTGCGTGATGGTTTGATCACCCCCAACTTCAACATCTGCTGGATTTCCTCCTCGATAGCCTGCCGACGAGCCTCTGGAATACGGTAGGGCCGTTGTTTAACGATGACCCGCGGCGGGGTTATAATGTCGTGTTGTACCAGACTGGTTTGCCTGGGGACTGTAGAAAACACATCCGAAAACTGACCAACCAGGTGTCCCAGTTCAGCCTTTTGTTCCCGCGACAGACTGGGGTTGGTATCCAACAAAACGGACTCGACAGTGGCAAGAGCTACAGTCTGTTCTCTGGTTCCCACCCACCTCTTCAGCAGGTTTACATGGTATAGCTGCTCAGGGCTCCGTCTCCCGGGTTGCCGTACTCGGTACGTTACAGGTCCCACTTTCTCTACAACTGTATACGGCCCCTGCCAATGGCCAGGAACTTACAGGCGGCGGTAGGGACTAACAGCATAACTCGATCGCCCGTTTGTAACTCTCGGGGCTGAGCGGTACGGTTATAGTGCGCTGTTGAGCCTGCTGGGCTTTTACCAGATGTTCCCGGACTAGGGGCATGACGCGGTCGACCCGTTGTCTCATCTCGATGACGTGCTCGACTAGGGACCGGTGCGGGGTGGGCTGCTGGTGTTCCCACGCCTCTTTCACCACGTCGAGCAGCCCTCGAGGTTGTTGTCCGAAGAGGAGCTCGAAGGGGGTAAAGCCTGTGGACGCCTGGGGAACTCCCGTATACCGAACAGAACGTAGGGCAACATCTGGTCCCAGTCCCGTTTATCTTCGGCTGCCACCCGTCGCAGCATTTGTTTGAGGGTTTGATTAAAACGTTCGACGAGTCCGTCCGTCTGAGGATGGTACACAGTCGTCCGCAGCTGCTTCACTTGGAGTAAGCGGCAGAGATCGGCCATTAGCCGGGACATGAACGGTGTTCCCTGATCGGTCAAGATCTCCACCGGTATACCAACTCGACTGAACAGTAGGAAGAGCTCATGGGTGATATTCTTCGCGGTGGCTTTCCGGCGGGGAATTGCTTCGGGGTAGCGGGTGGCGTAGTCAACCACGACGAGGATGTGTTCGTGTCCCCGGGCTGACTTTGGTAACGGCCCTACCAGATCCATCCCGATGCGCTCGAAGGGCACCTCAATGATGGGCAGCAGTATGGGGGGGTGGTTTGGGTGACGTCTTCTGGCAGACCGGACAGGCTTGACAGAATTGCTTCACTTCGGCCTTCAGGCCAGGCCAGTGGAACCGGTCTCGAATGCGTTGGATGGTATTAGCTTTGCCGAGGTGTCCTGCCAATGGGTTGGAGTGTGCCAATTGCAGGATCCTCTCTGTCTTCGAGTGCGGCACCACTAGGGATGGGCATCGTTAAGAAATTATCGATATCGATGCCATTGTCGAGTCTGCTTATCGATGCGATTCCTTATCGATTCCCATATCGATTCCTGTACCATTTGCTGAACACTTACAGTGTGACTTTGAGAGTTGTTGGCTTTGAATGTCTAATTTAAAGTGGTTTTAGACAATGAAAAACAAGTGTGCAATATTTAGGGCCCTATGAAATCAGTTTTATTTTTTCCCAAATTCCGTTTTATTTTTCCCAAATTCCGTTTTTTTTTCCTTTTTTATTTTTGGGGAATTCATTTTTTTTACCCTTTACTGTTAGTTTAGTAATAAAAAGAGTGTGCTTTTAAAGTTAATGATTAAAATGTATACAAATAAAATAGGAATGACCTTAAATTACAGACATTTATTCAGTAGCCTTTTCAGTACTGCATGATGCCACTTGACACTGCACTCTTCAAGTAACAACAAAATATGGTTATGGCATTTCAAGCTTTAAACTGCCCAGTAAAATAAATTATATTCGTTTATATAAGTTTAAATAAAAGTCACACTCTGTCTCTCTCTCGTCCAGTGTCACTCGCGGAGTTCGCTTCGCTTTTGTCCAGTCTGGCGCCTCATAGACAGACGCGGTGTGTGTGTGTGTGTATGCGTGTATGTGAGAGAGACGCGTGAGTGATAGAGAGACGGAGGGAGAGCGGGGAAAGGAAATCCAACGGAAAGAATACGCTGCGTGTTTTAAATAGCCTTAAAAAAAATGAACGAAACGCAATATGTGGCGGCCGGAGTTGATTTTGTGGCCGCGAATTAGTCTATGTGTGGGAAACACTGCATAAAAGTCACGTGCGAACTGCTCGGCTCGGTACTGAGTGCTTATAGCGTCGAGTTTCTTAACTTTTTCGCCGACGAAAGTAGAGTGGTGGAGAGCCGCTTCGCCATGCTTTCATTGTTTTGATGCCGTCATTGGAGCTGTAGATGTCGCCCAGATTTGCTTCCCCGGGTCTGCACTCTCGATCGTTTACGTCTTGAGGGATTTAAAAATCCAGTCGCATACTGTAACGTCATGCCGCGACGCGGGAATGGATGGAACGGAACGGAACATTCGGAATCGTTAGTGGAATCGTTAACGTGTGGACGTGTACGATTCCGATGGATCGGAACGTTCGGAACCGGTTCCAAACCGGAACCTGGAACCGATTCCCAAGCCTAGGCACCACTAACAGTTTTTTTTTCCTCCCCCCTCCGCTGAGCGTGTCAATAGAGTAGGCCGTTTTCTATGGCAAAGTGGGGGCAAGGATGAGGTTTTGGCCGGGTGTCTTCTCCATTCATCACACAAAACTGTGTCCAGCAGTGTTTCAAACGCTCGTTCTCCCACTGAGCGCAGCCAAAAGAGCCGCCCCCCGAGACCTGTTGGTAAACATCATAGAAGAGATTAGATGAAAGGGAAGAGGACTCACCATCTCTCCCACTGTCTGAGGCCAAGATAACGGGGCGTCGTCGGGGATTCTTTGCTGGTCGCCGTGGCCCTACTGGGTTGGATAGGTCGTGTGGCGTCGTTGAGCAGGGTTTCGAAGCCTGGCCGGTCTCGGCCCAGCAGCACAGACACGGGCAGATCTTTAATGAGCCCAACTTCTATGGGCCAGGACCCCGAAGCCGCGGAGATAGTGACGCGCAGAGCAGGCACCTGTCGTGTGTCTCCGTGCACGCAGGTGATAGGCAATAGCGTCTTGGTCTCGCTGCGTGGAGTAAGAATATCCGCCCTAACGAGGTTGACGGCGCTGCCCGAGTCGAGGACCGCTTTGAATGGCCGCCGTTGATCTTGATCTCGGTCTCTGGGGCTCCTCTGGGGAGCTTGTGGTGCACCGCACACCCTGCCAACCAAGCCCGAATTTTTGGGGAAGAGGGCGCTGTTGGCATTGACTCATCTTGTGGCTCCGGGGCCACCGTTCTGTTTATTGGTCGTGAAGCGCCTTCCGGTGTGCGCTGTTCTGGAGCCGTCCTCCGGAGAAAAGGTGGTACTCGCTCCCCAGCCTCACGACGCTGTGATTCCCTTCCCTTAGCTCTGATGAGGTTGTAGGGTTCCGCATACCCACAGCCTGGCGGTAGGAGCGGGGTAAGGCCCGAAGGAAGCGGTCAATGACCATGCGTTCCATTACCTGGGCAGGGGTGGGCTCTCCATCCATCAGCCAATGTTGCGCTATACAAGACAGTTCGGCCGCTTGAGTACTTGCGGGGCGTCAGGCTGATACGACCAGTCATGGAAGCACTGGGCTGCGCACACTGGAGATAACCCCACTCTAGCCAAAATTTCCCTTTTTACATCCTCATACCTTTCTGCCGTTGCTGTGGGGAGGCTGAAGAAGGCGCGCTGGGCTTCTCCAGTGAGAAGAGGGGCGCGTGCGCGAGCCCAGTCATCCGGGTCCCACCCTTCCGTTGCAGCAGTATTCTCGAACATCTGCAAGTATGCCTCGATGTCATCATGGATGGTCATTTTGGGGAGCAGCTGGGCGGCCTGAACACGTGGGTCGGGTAACGGAACGCGCTGTCTGGCGGCAGTGTGAAGAGCGGCGATTTCCTGATCAACCTGGTTCTGGCGTGTGGCCAAATGCTCCGCAAACTGGTGCTGGTGCACGCTGACCTCCGTTGACTGTCGGAGAAGCTCATCCATATTGAGTGGAAAGATTACCGTTTGTCAGGAAGGGAATAATGTGAATATCCGGAGATCGCTTGTCGATGGGAACTTCCTTTCACCCACTGTGACGGGCGGAAGTATCACGCCAAGGAGAGCTCAGATTAAGCACCCGGAGGGTGTATTTATTAATAGGTGAAATAAGTGCAGAGTGCAGGTTGAAGAGTGAAGAGCGGCTTTCTTGAGGTGAGGCGGTGTTCTCTATTCGAGGTTTCCTTGGTGCGGTGAATCGGTGCTGTGCTCGTAACTGGTCTAGCTCGGTCACACACTGGTTTCTGGAAAAGAACAAGAGACGACACATTAGTTCTTAGCTTTCAAGAAGCCTGTTCCTCCTCGTTGTTCAGCCTCATGTCGTTTATATGGCCGTGTGGGAATTGATGACAGGTGTGGCCGAGCGAGCCATGATGAGCGAGCACAGGTGTTTCGCGTCTTTCTCCAGGGCAACACTGATGAAGTGCACAGGACGCTCGTCACAATATATAAATATATCTTATATTATATATATATATATATATTTTATATTTGACTTTTTCTTTGAAATTGCGAGTTTATATCACGCAATTTATATCACGCAATCAACACAATTACCTTTTTTATTCAATGGCGAAAACAAGCTTCCATAGACTTGTGACTTTTATTAAAGCAAATACCATTGCTTACAACCTTGGTGCTCATCATAAATATTCAGAGGTTTATCATTATTACATCTGATTTTGAATGGCTTTTTTTTAACTACCAGTACCCTTCTGTTGAACTTTATTACTACCTGATCCAAGATACAGCTGTCAATGTTAAATACAGTAAAGAACACAGTAAAAATAATTTTAATGCTCTTCTAGCAGGTTCTGGGGCGAGTTCACCTCCAACCTGCCCAGTCCTCACCCACTCCTCTACCAGGTACGTCCTGTTTATAACTCTGTTCATCCTCCATCATTATGTAAACTTCATCAGAAGAGTTTGTTTTTCCTGGTTTGTGCATTTATCTAAACATTCCCCTACAGTATGTCCAATCAAAACAATCAAAGTTTTCCCAATAAATCAAAGTAATTCTGAACTTATACATTTGTTGCATGATGTGGTAAAATGTTTTCTATTGTAACTCGTAGGCGCATTAACATCTCCTGTTTTTCTATCAAATTGAGATCAATCATGACCTAATCTCTCTTATTTCCATGATCAATCGCCAAATTCCTCATGAAATCGGTTGCAATCTCCATTCATCTTACCAGATCATAATCATCCGATGTGTCATCTCATTCTGATATGATCAGTAACTTGTGTGTGCCTCTCTCTGTCTCTCTCTCTCTCTTCTCTCTCTCTCTCTCTCTCTCTCTCTCTCTGTCTCTCTCTCTTACATGCTGTCTTCAAAACTAGAGCATGCACCATTTTGAACGTGTGTGGGGTAAAGTAATTCAATAATAATATAATAATAATTTCCACTATAAAGTTGCAGCTCACCCTCCCTCAGTAGTACATTCCGATTCCCCACAGCAAAACTGCTACTCATTAATATTAAATGAGGTCTGTGCAACAAGTTTCCAGCCTACTGAGAAGGGTTAATGCAACTTTAAAAGTTCACAATCTGCAATTGTCTATTTAGGCACACAATTGGGCTTTTCTGAGGGTGAATTCACTTTCTAACAAGCACTTTTTGTGGATTGTGAGGTTTTTTTCTTATATATGCAATGTTTATATTAGTGACTGATAATACTTGTTTTTAAGATACAATTTTTTTTAGATGTCTTTTAAATAAAGAATTAAAAAAATTGTGGTCTTAAAGCAACTGCAACTGAGCACAACCTTGCATCTTGCTTATTGGTTCAGAAGGCATGAGTCATACTGTCAGTCACTTATTTCCAAGAAGGTGATTGGTCAGTAAATGATCACAGCATTGACAAATCAGCATTAAGTTATTTAAAGTCAACATGAGATGGAAATTTTCTTTTTAATCCTCATATTTGTTAGTATTACATAATTAATAATTATATTTGAAATATATTTATCAAATATTTTATACTAATTTACTAATATATATATTATATACTATATATATATATATATATATATATAATAGTAGCTTTAGAAAATAATATTTGATTTGATTCAACTCAACATAGAATTTACTACACATACTTTTAGGCCTCAACGGCCATGAGGGTGAGCAAATGATGACAGAATAATTATTTTTGTGTGAACTATACCTTTAAAGGTGCCATATGTCAAAATTGAGGTAAAAATATCCAAAAAATGAGCTACACGCATCAAAAGAATGAGAAGAAATAAGTGCAATGATGTCATTCAAAAATTTGGAAGTTATAGTGCTGCCGAGATATAAACCTAAATTAGCATGCTAAATTACTAGCGCCGGCCCGACAGGTGTCGTAATACCAGTTTCGGCCATGGGAGGCGGTATGCGGGCAACATGCATAACCACCAGCCAAACTGCAACACATGAATAACTCGCACTGCTTGTATCTCTTTAATCTCTAATCTCCAAATGCTCCACGTGAAACTGCGGTCTTACTATCTGTCAATTGATTTGATTAATATGCGCGAGGGAGAGAGAGCAGGACCGCGCTCGTGTTGTTTGAAGACGTGAGAGTGCGCGCGCGTGCGCGGCCGGGGCTCGCTCTCTCTCTCTCTCTGATCGTAACGCGCCCTGTCAAGCACAGTCATTCTAATCTACATCCCTCACCGATCAAAATAGGCTTTGGCGGGACAAAGCGGACTATTTGACGGTTTTAGAAGATTAACAACCTGAAACTAAAAAACAGACTAGAGTAGGCCAACTTTCTGGAGGTAAACTGCCCCCATCTGGTATGGAATATGTGGAGTTTGAATTGATTTTTTGACACATGGCACCTTTAATGGGTTTTTTAGTAATATGTAAAAAAATTAATGTAATGTAATGAAATGACACTCTAAGTAGGAAACTAGAACTGCCAGTAGGTGGCGGTAAATGTCTAAATGAGTAAGTCATTTGCTGCATCCGAAAACTGATAAATGCTGCCTTCGGAGGACGCATTCCAAGTCAACCGATAAAATTTTTTTGGTATTAGTTTCATGTTGACTTTAAAAGTTGCCTTTTGTGGTAAGTGTATCATTCTGAATGGCTGTTGTACTTTATTTGCTTCCTGTTTGCATACCGCAGAGTATTCTGAGTATGTATCTTACTAAAACGTGACCGATCTTGATGGACTGTTTTCTGATTCCGCAGGAGCACCTCCAGCGCCTCCTCTTCCTCCCCCGGTGCTGCTCCTCCTCTCCTCCTCCTCCTCCTCCTCCTGGGAGTGAACCCGTCGCTCCGTCCCTCTCACCTCCCGGTGCCAACGGCGTGGGCCGGGGTGCCCTCCTCAGCTCCATCCAATCCTTCAACAAAGGCAAACTGAAAAAATCAGATACTGTCAACCACAGCGGCCCACGTATGTGAAGAAGAAAAAAAACGCTCATCTTTGTTTTAGTGCAATTCATCCACTCAAAGTTTTTTAGCTTTTGCGTCTAACAGTGAAGAGTGACTGTTTGTATCTGAACTTCTTCAATGTTTGTTTTATTCACATTAAATTCCAGTGGAGCCCTGCATTTTTTTAAGCTGCTCAGTGTAACCTAAACAATTCTGCTTGGACCAGCTGTAATATTTAAAAAATGGACATGCGCACTCATTCTGGCGAAAAAAATTGACCACCTACATTTTAAAGTACTGACTTCTGAAGACACAAGTTGGTGGAGAATGCGGGCAGCATATTTACTTTGAATAGAAATGTAATTGGATTTTACTATTGGTTCATAAGATGAGTGATGTTTGATTCTGACATTTTAATTCCACTTTGATTATGGTTCATTTTGGAGGGTTTGGGATGATGTTTTTTAAGCATTTGCCACATTTACCATTGTGCCTACAAAAGCTGAGAGCGTTCTTTGTTCTCTTTGTTTTTTTTTTCCTGCGGAAATATTGAGCTACATTGTTCTAATTTTCTTTCAGAAGAAAGTAATATCCGTATTCCTGTTCTGCAAGATCACAATCAACATGTTGCACAAATAGCAGCATTTAAACGATACGTTTATCATTTATGCCCCTTAACGACACAGTCGCTGTACCAGAAAAACAATAGTTTTGATTTACCACTGACATGATTATATAATGGCCATTGTTATGTCACTTGCGCCATCTATTCTATTGGTTGTTGTAATCTGGTGGTAAATGGAAGAGATTTCTTGTCTTGCACACAATGAGGGAGAAAGTAACTTCTATAATTCATGTTCATCGCAGGGTCCTCTTGAAAACCAGATTCATTTGTAATCTGGAACGATGTACAATATACGATACGCAATAGTTCATCTTTTGCTCTTGTAACAGTAAACTCATTTGTACATAGATTCATACAGACACTGAAACGATTATAGCTAAATATCGTAATACATATTACTAGCTTTGTTATTACCGTAGGGGAAGAATTTAATAATGTTTTCCTTTTCGCTACAGCACTTTACCACTGAATATTTAGCAGTGGTCTTGAGAAAAAGAAATGTTATAAAGTTTACAAAGAGATTTATGTGTGTCCAAGAACAGAAGAGGAATCAATGTGTTTGGTGATGAAGAAAATTGCCACTGATATTTGCCTCTGTACAGTTGCCACAAACGTTGTTAAAAGCACTGGAGGTGAACATCCTCAAATTGCTGAAAAATATTGTTTTCCCTGTTATAAAAAACTTGTATTGGCAATATTTTAAAAGAATGGTTTTGTGCTTTTAGTTGTGAACATTGAAGTAAAGGCAATGAAACCGATCTTGTGTGGTTTAATTCCTTTTAACTAATATAAACTTGCAAATAACTTATGTATAGATAGATAGCGTGAAAAATATATTAGAAATTGTTAAATTATTGTAGAAAATAAAATTCTAACAGATACATTTATATATGCATGTAAATGTGTGTATGTATACATACATTTTATTTTAATATTTTAATTGATATACTTAATTGTATTAATTTTGTTTCCTTGTTTATTATTTATATATTGTGCATTCATTTAGAATTGTAAATATTGTACAATATGTACAAATTTTATGTGGTGTAAAATTATACTGTAAATGTAGTTGATAGAAATTATAGTTAATATTATTATTAAGAGTTATAAATAATTTATATTGTATTTATTTTAATATTTGAACCCCGAACTGTTTATTAATGAACTGTTTAAAATAACACTATCATGGGAAATATTTCAGATAATTTTTCTCATAATATTTTATATCCAGATCTCATGTGATTTATAATTATATTGTAAATATAATAAAATTTTACGTTACGTTACTGAATTTTAGATTAATATACTAGTTGTAATGAACATAACAATCATTTTAAAATTGTTTTTAATGTAATTTAATGCATGTGTAATATCCCCAAAACATTTACCCATAGAATTATTAATGCCATATTGTGGACATCTGGCAACTATTAAAACTTTAGTATTTTTTCAGCATGACTATGTCCCATCTTTCAACATACATGACTACTGCGTGATTTTATCCTCTTTAAAAAAAAAAATAAGTAGTGAAGCAATTAATTTAGAAATAATCGATTTTGTTTTCTAAAAAAAGATTTTTCTCTTGCCCTTGGACGCCCAATGACAGCCTGAATGAAGCTTCCGTTGATGTCATGAGTGAGCCACACTGATTGGTCGCTTTCACTGTGTTTCCTGTTCTGATTTTACAACGCGCTCTCTGATTGGCCGAAGCCGCTGGCATGACAGCCCCGCCTCCAGACAGAGGACAGTGAAACATGGCGTCTCTGAGGTGTTTTCTGCGCTCGGGGAAGGTATTTATGTGGAAATATTGAATCTTAGCTACGTATTACGTTTGTATTTATAAGAGGACAGTTGTAAGACTGACATTGGCTGTGCTTGTCCCTCAGAATGCCGTCTCTGCGGCTTTGCGGAGGGAGTTTCACAGGACTCAGCCGGCTGCGGTGCAGGTCAGTGATGCTGCTGCTTCTCTCACCTTCAACAGATGCTTGTCACAGTAAACACAAAACCAAGAAGAAGAGCCTTTAAAATGTGTTAAAAATTAGTAACGTTACGTTTGGTCAACCGATAAATGGTGACTGTTAAGAATACTAAGATTAAGAATACTGTTAAGAACATGTCAAGAAGACTAACCAAAGCACTATGGTAGCAGCATGTTTTGGGTGTGTACTACGCTTTATTTTGAACATTTAGCATATTTTAATGGTAATTCTTTGCTAATGTATCATGGTAATGTCAGTTTTTCCTAATGTGTACCATGGTAAAATTATGTTTTGTTTTATATATGTACCATCACTACCATGGTAATACCTTGGTGTTTTGGACATTTGGACATGTTTTGATTGACACTCCTTGCAAATATACCATGGTAATACTATAGTTTTTAATATACCATGGTAATGCTATATCATTGTTTATCATTATCATTGTATATCATATATATATTTTCCATATTGATCATGCTAAAGTCAAGTTTTTTGTGTGTTTTTTTAATCATATGAAAACTATGAGTACTGTTTTGTATATTTACATCGGGGTTTTTTTAAATACAAAAATTGTTTTGTACCACGCTTTTTGCCATGTACCATGTTTTTTTTTTTAATAAAATAATTAAAATAGTAATAGTAATAGTACAATGCTATATCTAATCAGAGTCATGTTTTATATCAAAATTATATGCTATTACCATCTTATAAATGTTTAATATTGCATTATATTGTTTGAAAACATTCTGCTATGCCTTTTGTTATTATGTCTTGATTATTTTGTAAATTATTTTAAAACTGTCGTCATGGACATATTTAACATACTTCTCATAATTTAGTATTTAATAGGCATGTACAGATCTTGTGGTTATACTGTAAATATTGTTAATAAGAAATTATAGTCAATATTAATTTATAATAATTATATATTGCCAATTATTTTACAACAATTATAATTGATTTTTCAGATCATGTTGTCAGCATAATTAAATAGATGTGCATTTATCTGCTATTTATTTTGACCGTATTGACCTTATTTGATGGCATAATATAAGCTAAACCTAGTAAAACTGGTCAGGTCACATTTCTCACCGTTAATGAAACTGCGTCATTCTTATATCTTATTTTTTAACGGTGAAGCAACTGATGTAGAAATCATTGATTTTGGTTTCTATAAAAAGAATCTTCTCTTGCCCCTGGACACCATTGTTTTTCTGTATGTACCATGGGAAAGCGTTTAATGATAATATATATATTTTTTTAATTTGCTTGTATCATAGGAAAGCCATTGTGTTTTTGTTTATGCACAATGTATTTTGACATGTACTGTACTGGTATGGTATGTTTTATGGGAATTTTATTATGTTTTAAATATGCCATGGTGGTACCATGTAAAACTCATAGTAAATGAATACTATAATGCATTTTTTGTTGGAAAACATTCTGTATGCATTGACACGCTCTTGATTTTCGCAGGTAACGGTCCGAGATGCTCTCAACCAGGCCATGGATGAGGAGCTGGAGAGAGATGAGCGGGTTTTCCTCCTCGGAGAGGAAGTCGCACAGTATGACGGTGCATATAAGGTAAAACAAGATGAAAATATTTTTGCGCTATTTTGGCTATCAATAGCGGCAAAGCATCGGATCACCGATTGGATCACAAGTGGACGACGCAACATACAGGTGTAAACGGGGTCGGAATTGTTTAATCCTTTATCCTTTAGTTTGAAAGATCTGAAAACCCCGTACATTTACCTGCCCATAGACCCTCCCATCGAAGAAATCACAACTGAAGTGGTTGAAAGTGGACAAAAGAGAAGGATTAAAACACCAGGTGTAAACGGGAATGTGTCTTCCTCGTCTACTTGTGATCCGATTCCGATCGACCAAAACGCATCTTAATACCAGGTGTAAACAGGGCCTTAAAGTGACTTGTATTGGGTTGCAGGTTAGCAGAGGCCTTTGGAAGAAGTACGGAGACAAACGCATCATTGACACACCCATTACAGAGGTGAGAATGATGACATACTTGTGCGAAAATCGTTTTCGTGTGTTCTTAATTATTTTTTAATGAATCTTCCTCCTCTGTCCATGCAGATGGGTTTTGCTGGGATCGCCGTTGGTGCTGCCATGGTGAGTTTTTCCTGAATCGACGATTATAAATAAATCTAAAAGCCACATTCCCAAACTAACCAACCACATCCTCTTTCAGGCTGGTTTGAGGCCAATTTGCGAGTTCATGACTTTCAACTTCTCCATGCAAGCCATCGACCAGGTCATCAACTCGGCTGCTAAGACGTACTACATGTCTGCTGGCTTTCAGTCCGTCCCGATCGTGTTCCGCGGACCCAACGGCGCTTCGGCTGGCGTGGCGGCTCAGCATTCCCAGTGCTTTGCCGCCTGGTACGGACACTGTCCCGGTCTGAAGGTGGTCAGTCCCTGGAGCGCTGAAGACGCCAAGGGCCTTCTGAAATCAGCCATCCGAGACGACAACCCTGGTGAGTTCCTCACATGATGAGACTGATGTCAGGATGTACAGTAGATGTCGCTCTGACTGTCACATCGTGTCTCTTTCAGTGGTGTTTTTGGAGAATGAGCTGATGTACGGCGTGGCGTTTGACATGTCCGAAGAATCTCAGTCGAAAGACTTCCTCATCCCTATTGGAAAAGCAAAGGTTGAAAGACCAGGTGGGTTTGATATGAAAGAAAAAAAACACATACACACAAAATTAGTAATTATATCACATACTCTTTCACAACTAAAGTGGACCAAAAGAGAAATATGTAATAAATTTGTCAACGTTTTAATATTTACTGATAGTTTAATCATATTTTTATATTTAATTTAATATCATAAAATGTTATTGAATAAAATTAATATTTACTTATTGTTATTACTATTAAAAATCGAGATTGTACCCTGTCACATCTAAAGTTGACTAAAAGAGAAATAATTCATAAATGTGTCAATATTTTACTGAAACAATTGACACATTTATTAAATTATTTCTCTTTTAGTTCACTTTAGTTGTGACAGGGTAGTTACGATGTCTATTTTAATAATGATAATAACAATAAGTTTATATTAATATTATTCAATAATATTTTATTTTATTGATTATTTATACAAATTGGTTTTGTTTCAGTAAATATTTAAATATGATTATAAAATAAACTATTATTGAATAAGAATAGCAACACATTTATATTAATATTATAATTTTATAAAATTAAAGATTTTCAGTGAATAATAAAATATTGAGATTTAAAATATTGTTTTGGTCCACTTCAGTTGTGACAGGATAATTTACATATAATAATAAAAATAACAACAACACATTTATATTACTATTAATATATTTTAAAATAAAAATAAATATTTAAAATTGTTGAATATTAATGTATAATTTATACTTACATTTTAATTTTCTTACTCTAATATTTCTAATAGTATTTATCTTTTTCAATCCCTTGAAAAATCTGTAAGTGTCACTGTTAATCGCTCTTATTTGAACAACAATCAATCATAACTTTAGAGTCATTGTTCTGAGTTGCATATTAATATTGATGGTCTGCTGTAGGAAATCACATCACTGTGGTGTCCCATTCCCGGATGGTCACCCTGTGTCTCGACGCTGCCGCTGTCTTGGCCAAGGAGGGTATCGAATGTGAGGTATGGCATCATCCTTTCAGCCTGGAATGGTTTTAAACACCATTTCCTCACATATGATTGATTCAATATACACAGTTTTTAAAGGGTAACTAAACCCCTGGTCAGAGCCTGACTCCACCCACTGGCAATATTTGAAAATGCTGGAAAAGTGGGTGGAGCCTAGCGGAGATGGAGGGGATGAACTGAGGGCAGTTAAATACTCTATCCTGATCGTTTTCAATACTTTCAATTCCAACTCCTGACTCACTACAGTGGTTTTGATGAAACAAGATGTTTTTTACACTGCCAAGGGCATGGTAGCTCATACCAAGAGCGTGTTTAGCTGGAACCTGCTTACATCAGCTCTCACCGCTTACATCACGAACCACCGCAAAGATCCAATAGGAAAATTCAACTGCAGTAGCCACTGTTCAACCTGAAGAGGGCAGCACTCAGACGTTTTTACACCATATATTGTAGAATTAAAACACTTTATACCCAAATGTCAAAAAAGTTACTTGAATCAATGATCAGCACTAATAAAGCCCCAGTCTTACAGATAATTAACTAAAAAAAGTTGGTTTGGTGTTTAGTTACTCTTTAAGGAAAAGTGATTCAAAACACATTTCATTCATAGTCAGTGAATCAACAATGTTTGTTTTTTGGGCAGTCATGTACATTGTAATGAAAGAAATTATACAAAAATCTCACACAAAAAAAGAAATTTTTAATTTGCTCACATTAATTTCTATAAGCTTATTGAATAGCAGTTTGAAGTGTCTGTGTTTCCGTCTGTAGGTGATCAACATGCGCACCATCCGGCCTCTCGACACAGAAACCATTGAAACGAGCATAATGAAAACCAATCATCTCATCACCGTGGAGGGCGGCTGGCCTCAGTTTGGAGTCGGGGCGGAGGTTCTTGCCCGGATCATGGAGGGTAAATATAACATTAATGCTCATTTGAATTCAGATGCTATGTTCAAAATGAAATACTAGCGCACTACTTGCTGTATTTTGCTCAGAATGTAATGTATACTGTTTTATTTTATATTTTAGAATGCAATAAAATGTGCTATATTGTCACGTGACCTCACAATTTTGCATAATTACATGTAGCTACATATTATGTTCTTTCAAAACTGTCATTTCAAACACACCCATAGTTGTGTGTTCTTCAACACGTAGATTTGTTTTCTTTTTTAATTCAAGGTCCTGCTTTCAATTTCCTCGATGCCCCTGCAGTCCGAGTCACGGGTGTAGATATTCCAATGCCGTACGCCAAGATTTTGGAGGACAACAGCATACCACAAATCAAGGACATCATCTTCTCCATCAAAAAGACTTTGAACGTTTAACATATCTCCATTTCAGGACACATTAAATATTAAATACATGTTCCCTCCCGTTTCTGCATCAATGTTTGAGGAATAGGATGTTCTTTTTCATCTTTCTGTTACATGGCTCTTCCCTCTTTGGCCAATATTAAAATTCTTTCTCATTTCGACTCTATAATGAGGTTGCGTCATGACAGTGAGGTTTATTATGGCTATAAACAACCAACCATATGTATTATGCTGTAAATTATACTGTAAGCTAAAATAAACCTTTATCACGAGTGGGTTGTAATAATGATTGTGAAGTCCTTATAAACAAATAAATGGTTTGAATTTTAGATTAAGTTTTGGGTTTATTTCTGTGGAATGTTTAATTAACAAAGATACTTTTATATGATACCTTGCCATATAAAATAAAAATGAACAACTGCGAAAAAAGAAACGCATAAATATTGAGTACTGGTACATTACACTTTTCAGGACCATATTGAACTTGTACTGGAACAGTTCTGCTGACTGAAGTGTTTTGGATGATGGACTGAATGTAAGAAAGAAAGAAAGGGCGTGTGTGTGTGTGTGTGTGTGTGTGTGTGTGGTGGGCGGGGCTTCTGTCGTGGGTGTGTCATATCCGCTAATCCCACATTGATGTCCTGTCCTTTTCTCTGTGACTCCACAACATAAACATTAAGTTATTTTACAGCTTTTACTCGAGCAGAACGAGTCACTTTTGAACAGAAGGGTTTCAAAATGCTCTAGTATTAAAAAAAAAAAAACACACGTAAGCAAAGTAACGTTATCCTTGTTTAAACCCCTTGTCCTCCATATTCCTGATGCTTGGGACGAAAGGAAACAACTGAAGTACATCGGACGAGGAGACAATTAAATCCTAAATTTAACATTTTCAACGAGGTAATATAACTGAGCATTTGTATTCATATAATGCGATCGATTGTAGATTATTTTGTCTTGTATAATTTAATACGGTTTTATTGCAGCCGCTATAAATTAAACGCGTTCTGCATCATCTCGTAATTTCGTTAATATTATAAGGTCGCTGTTTTTCGTAGCTGATTTATATGATATCGTGTTTATATCTGAGACTTTGTTACAATATGTGGTGGGATGCAGGGAAACCCTCGATGCCCTTTCTATCTGCGTCATTTATTTCACGACACGTTTCTATGGTGATCTTATCGATATTGCACTTGAATATACTGTCTAAACTGAAATATAAAAACTATTTATGTCTTCAGTTTTAGTGAAGTGTTTATACCCCATAAAGACTGCAGAGCGTCATTCACCAGCATTGAAGAGTTGGCCACATGGAGAATGGAGACTGGGCACACATGGTAAATATAAACGTATAGAATAACGCAGCGGTTCTCACCGCTCTCATATAAAAAAAGCCCACTCCTACGTATTATATTTTATCCTGAATAATAGCCATTTTCCAGTTTCAATTTTTTTTTCATTGGATTTCTGTTCGTAAGCGTTATATATATAGGTTATGGGTGGATGCTGTTTGACTATGGCAGGTTCAAACGGTATCATGTTATCTGGGGAGTTTTGGCAAAATGTAGTATCCCTAAGGTTGGTGTTTGCTATGGTAGTGTGTGTGCTAGGCCACCATATGTTTACTGAACAAATGTAAACAATATGAAAAACAAGAAAAAAAAATGTTCTTATGTTCTTTGCTATGCAGTTGCAAGACTCATTGCTATGGTGTTCCAGCTGGTTGCTAAGCTATATGGTTAGTGATGGGCGCTTTTAAAACACTAGTGAAGCTTCGAAACATCTGTGAATCATTTGATTTGAACCAGTGATTCGGAGTGCGTATCAAACTGACCAAAGCCGTGTGATTTCAGAAAGAAAAAAAGGAAGAGTGGTTTTTAAAGTCTCTTATTGGTCTGATTAACCAAATTATCCAATTTGTTTGTAAAAGTTGTTTTTATGCTTGTTTAAACTGAGTTTTCGCTGTATTACACTGTCTGACCAGCAGGGGTCACCAGCGTGTGGCGTTTCGAGCACTTCGAAGCAGTGTATCATTTTACCAAGCAATTGGTTCAATTGATTCAAAGTTTTGAAAATCTTTGTTTCTCCCATCACTTGCTAGGGTGTTCTGGGTAGTTGCTAGGCAGTTGACTGAGCAAAATGGATGCTTACCGCCCTAAGAACAACATCTCCAGTGGCTCAAAAAGGAAAAGAAAACTAGCTTGGAGGGTCGGCCATTTTGTCTTATCCCAATGTTCCATTTTGTCTGAGACCAAGATTTAATGAAGAACCAGGTTGAATCTGAAAACATCTCATGTGTTTTTTTTACCACACTACTTGTGTGAAGCACAGTTTACTATACTATAGTTACCATAGAAACCATTGTTCCTAAGGGTTTTGACAATGCAGCTCAATACACAAAAGTTGTTTTCAAGCCTTATAGGTCAACCTGCTTTACAAGAAAAAACAACTGTGTGAAGATTTGCTGGGGACCAGCATTGGATTTGATGGTCCACCAACTAGAACAGAACCAAATCAATGGATCTGCATGGCCGATTTGGTGTTGGTCTAAGTTGGTCTTTTCATATTAGTTCAAAAACCAAGTGACATTTCAGCAGGTACAACATACATCTTTTAATACTTTGAACATCTACAATTTTGTTCTTCTTTGTTGTAGATAATGGATACAGTTACCCTAAACGCTGTTTAGGCTGGTGCTAAGCTGTTGGTCAGCGGTTACTAGGGTGTTCTGGGTAGTTGCTAGACAGTTGCAAGGGGTTACTAAACAAATGCTTACCACCTTAAGAACAGAATCTCCAATGGCTCAAAAAAGAAAATAAACCAAGCTTTGAGGGTCAGCCATTTTGTCCTTATCCAAGTTGGTCCATTTTGTCTGAGATCAAGGTTTTATGAGGAACAGGGTTGAATTCCAAATCCGACCAATTCATATATTTGTTAACTTCTCCAAACACAATAAGCTCCACTAGTCTCTTGGTCAAACAGTTTTGCAATGAAAGCAGCTGGTTAATTTTTGCTGGAAAACAGCATAAGTTTGATGGTCCACCAACAAGAGCAGACCAAATCAATGGCTATGCATGGCAAGTCATCTTGGACTGAACTTGTATGTTCACCAGGGAATGGTTGAGTGTTTGTTGTATCAGTACAAGTACCATCTTGACATTCTCAGAAGGTACAAAATGCATCTTTAATGCTTTGAACATCTACTATTTATGTTCTTCTTTGTTGTAGATGATGGATACGGTTACCCTAAATGTTGGTGGCCATTTGTACACCACATCGCTGTCCACCCTCCAGCGTTATCCAGACTCTATGTTGGGCGCCATGTTCCGAGGCGATTTTCCCACCACACGAGATGCCCAGGGCAACTATTTCATAGATCGAGACGGTCCACTATTCCGTTACATCTTGAACTTTTTACGAACCTCAAAATTGACTCTACCATGTGACTTCAAAGAAACAGAGCTCCTCCGGAAGGAAGCAGATTTCTACCAGATAGAGCCCTTGATCCAGAGTTTAGGTGACACGAAACCTCTCTACCCGATAGACACCTTTGAGCAAGTGGTAGAACTGTCAAGTACTCGTAAGCTCTCCAAGTACTCGAACCCGGTGGCAGTCATCATCACCCAACTCACCATCACCACCAAAGTTCACGCACTACTTGAAGGCATCTCCAACAGCTTCACCAGATGGAATAAACATATGATGGACACCAGAGACTTTCAAGTGTCTTTTACCTTTGGACCATGTGACTACCACCAAGAGGTGTCCCTTCGCGTGCATCTGGTGGAGTACATCTCCAAGCAAGGCTTCACTATTCGCAACACGCGAGTTCATCACATGAGTGAACGTGCCAATGAGAACACGGTAGAACATCATTGGACTTTTTGTAGAGTTGCACAGAAGGTTGAGGACTGATTGATGATGCATTCTTGTCTTGTCGAACATTACTGTAATTGCAATAACTTTGAGATTGCCAATTGAGCAACCACAAGTTTAATGAAGATGATTTTTTTTTTATACTAGTGACTCAAAATTAAGGCAATTTCGAAATTACTTGAACACACCACATCTCCACTGCAGTTCCAGGTTTAGATAACCAACAATAAACGCGATGAAATGTTTTCTGTAGTATGTAATTCGTGCAAACTAGTCCTATTGTGTTTTATGCGTCTTCCCTCCCACTTCAGAAGTTTATGGACAAAAGGAACCTGAACAATGTGTTTTTCATTTCTACAAGTACAGTATACCTCGTTTAGGCAAAAGTGACCTAAATTCCTTCCTAAATTGTCATTTCTCCAAATCTATTTATACAACTCTTAAATGTTAAATTTTGAACATATATTGCATCAGTGTTAAATTTACAGTATTCAATTTCTATTTACAATATTTCCGCAGATATTTTGTCCTGTGATTGAGTCTATAAACTGTAAATGGTTTGCATGATTCTGTGGTATCTACACTATTAGTATTTAGACATATTTCCTCCCTTGAGATACAGAAAAATGATTTATACTTGCATGTCCCCCCTCTTAATCCTCTATGGCCAGCTTCTGGACCAGGCCAAATTTTGTCCCATTTAAAATTAATTTTAGTCTCAAAATGCATGCAAGACTCAGGCTAGCATCACTGAAGCTGAGAGCATCTTTTAAATGGTTTGAAAACCCAGATTAAATTGAAAGAGTTCATTCATCTGTGTAATGAATTGGACCTGCACATTAAAACAGTAGTCTCATCATACATTGTGTGGTTCTGTTTGGTAGTAGATGTCTTCGTATAACATTTCATTGAACATTTGTTTTTATTCATGAAATTTAATTGATTATTTTAATGTAATATATGTAAGTGAATTTTGGTGCCACTCTTTCAAATGCAATAACTTTAATAACTGGATTATGTCTGATTTTGAAATATTAGATTTTGTGGGGTTGATGGGAGTGGCTTTTACCTTCTTTTATGTTAAGATTGACAAAAGTCTTTTACAAGGTGTTGATCTTATATGCATATCATTAATTTTTTTAGTAAATAGGTTCTTTATTTTACATTGAAGTATATTAGTCATAATTCTGAATTTTTTAATATGTTATCTTTGTGAATTTGACATTTAAATCAGCAGTGTGTATTTCTATGCCACTAGTGGCGCCAAATGTAATTGCAGTCTGTTTGAGCGGTGTTACATAGCAACACTGACTCAACCAATGATGCATTTCAAGCGGGGATAATGTTTGTCCAACCAATGATAAGCAAACTTGTTTAAAAACAGGTGTGTTCGACTTGAAGCAGCGCTGCGCAGACTGATCGGTGTATGACATAAAAGTACAACGAGAGCAATTTGAAAGCATACAGAGCCATCTGCTCTCTAATCGCTCTTGAGCATACTGCAGTTTTAGCATTCAAATTTATCAACAGTATCAGTAGTTAAAGGGATAGTTCTCCCTAAAATGAAAACTCAGTCATAATTTACTCACCCTCGTGTTGTTCCAAACCTGCATGAGTTTCTGTCTTCTGTTAAATACAAAAGATGATATTTTGAAGAAAGTTGGTAACCAGACAGTTAAGGGTAGCCGTTGACTGTCTCCAATGAAAGCCAATGGCTACTGTCAACTGTCTGGTAAAAAACATTCTTCAAAATATCTTCTTTTGTTCTTATGAACAGCACATTCCAGGACCCAGTTTATGTCCGTAACAGTGGATATTTTTTCTACATTTTTGATTGGATCTTGGTGGAATAACACAAACAAACTGTCCAACACTATCAGATAAGGACGCTAGGACAACTGACAGACATCTTAAGCACAAGACTTCTCATTGGTCCACTGGCAGTTTCTGCCCTACATCCATCATGAGACTCTAATCCCTAAGGTCTGAGCTAACCACCATAAAAATTCTTTAGGACTTTTTGGATTCAAAAGCCGTGGCTGAAATTAAGGGAGGCCACAATGATCCATCCAAATCCATTAATAACTATGCTGTAAACTATAAACATCCATTTCATACTTATTCGGAGAAAACAAGTATTCTCAGTGACAGCTTTTTGTAGTGCAACATCTTACACAAATTCAGCAAATGAATGAATGTATGAAAGGTCAATCTTTTTGCATCTTGTTTAGACTATTTGTTTAGAAATTGCCACAGCTGTTGGTTTGGAAAGTGAGAAATGCATCAGTAAAAAGTTAAAGACTTCAAACTGTGTGCTTTATGCAAATAAGTTCCATAAGGGTGGGCCCATAGACATCATATAGAGACTAGATGCCCTATTGGCAGCTGGGCACCGAGAAATACGGCCGCCATCTTGAACCGGTCGTACTCCTAGTTGCGTTGCATAGCAGCAGTAGATGCCAGAGCACTGTGCAGCATATTCCTGCTCAAATCGGCAGACATCCCAAATAGGGCTTGGGAGATTACTTTTGAACTTAGACTTGATAAGTCATATTCCATAACACTGACTTAGATTACAACTGACACAATAATGCTATTGTAGAAATAAAACAAATATTACTGCGAATTTTACACAAGTGGCACAGGCTGTATTATTATGAGTGTTGGGCAGTCACTACTTAGCTTAACTAGTAACGTTAATTTAGTATTTTGGTGGTAGCTTCACTATTTCGTGTGTGTGCGTCTGTGTGTGTGTTGGGACTCGGGAGGCGGGCTGCTAAATGTCAAGGGCTGGGAAGAGATGGATGCAGAAGAACGCGGTTGTGTGTGTGTAATCATATATTGTTTATTCAACTTATTAAAATATCTGACTTTACTGCCACTATCTCTTTCTGCTTCTCTATCATATTTATAGTGTGTGATTTGCAAAATACCTAACGTTATTATCATAGCCTACATCACATATCAGAATATTCTATTACTGTTAAGCCCACTATGAATATTAAAATACGCCGAACCATGTGTCCTGTATCATAGCTACCTGTATGACCGTTGCAGAAAAAAACCCACGTGAAAATCAGTTGGGTATTCATTCAGTGAGCTGACAGCTCATTTAACCTGCTAAACAGATTACACTGAGTGGTGACCGGTCTAAGATGGCGGCCCCACGGCTCGTCCACGCCAATAGGCAGTAGCGGTCGATAGGGCGTCTATCTATATGATGTCTATGGGTGGGCTACACTGTGTGTGGGTCCTTTGACGCCAGCAGCCAATCACAGCACTGGACTGGAGATGCACCCAATTGCAATCTCCTCATCGGAAAGGGATAAAAGTACCCTTGAAACAGATTGTCAGGGTAAGAATACTCAGGATCCAGATTCCAGTTGCGAATGCAAGTTAACAGTTTTTTTGTAAATAAGCAAGGCAGGGTGGTCAGATGTAGTCATGCAGGAATAGCAGCAGGGAGACTGCAATGGGCTGAATGATGTCTGCCGATCAATGAAGTGAATATCCAGAAACAGCAAGGCAGCAAGTAATCATTCCAGACTCAAGCAGGAAGCATACATGAACAGAAGATTTGAGAGAATACTGATGGAACAGAACGGCAAGACACGAGCACGAGAAATGATCAGACAACGAACACAGCCAACACTGACAATAACGAGCTGCAGGTGCGGCTGGTCTGATTAGCTCTTCAGCCAGTTGGTAGCTAGGCAACGCTGACGAGCAATCAGACCAGTGACTGGAACACAACAAAGACGTGTCAGAATGAACCCACAGACCCATGAACTGTGACAGACACGCCTTGTGTCTCGGGCCTGCGAAGGTGAGACAGAAACAGATCAACCAAGTTCTGAGTGAGACATAACAGATACACTGCACACACTTCTGTTCTGACCCTCCAGTTCGCCGAGAGACAACAGAAGATTCTATGATCTGGGTCTACAGCTTATGAGGCAGCAACAGATATGACCACATTCTGAGCCTCCAGTCTGTGAGGAAAGAGACATTGACAAACACCATGTTTAGAATCTCCGTCCAGCGAGCTGCGAGACAGTAAAGACTTCAGCACGTCCCAAGTCTCCATGCCAGAGAGACAAAAGTGGATTGACCAAGTTCTAAGTGTCTCAACTAGAGGGGCAGAAGACAAACAGACATTTGCAACAAGGTTAAGCTCAGAAGAGTGAACCTTCACTTCAAGGTTACTTCGTCTACATGTTCCAGATTGTGAACTCTGCACGAACTTCAAGGCCTCATCTGCGTGTTCCAGATTTTAAGAACCTTTGGTGCTCCAGGAGATCAGCTCACTCGACAGCGTGGAACGTAAATAACAAACCTCTTTCCAGAGACCTTAGCATTGTTGTATATTGTCAGTATATGATTTTTTATTACATTAGAGGTAACATAGCTGATGGTAGTTCGCAAATAATTCTTCATTTGCATAAGGTTCTTCACCTTTTTAGTTTCAGAGAAACAAAAGTTTATCTTTCCATAAGATAATGTAAACTTCTATAGCCACACTCAACTTAATAACTTGCATTTTATGCGCCTTATGGGCTTTATTCCTTTATCATTTACACTGTTCATTAGTAGTTGTTAGTTATTGTTTTATCTATTTGTTAATAAAATATATTTTATTACATCTGCGTCTTCCTTGGGCTGATAATACAGAAGAGGCTCTACAAGTTTATAATCTCACCAATCTTTCAGATAAATCAGCTGACCAACTCCCTCTACATTTATTCTAAATGATTGAACGGCCTCCTGTTGTGAGTGTAAAAGACCTTGACGGGTGCCAGAACTAAGAGAGCGGGGGAAGTGGTCATCTAATGTACTCATAACCACATCTTAAGTGACATGCAATCTAAAAATCACCACGTCAGCGGTGACATGAATTCCAATTACTACATAAGTGGCGTCTCTGGGTGGGCAAAAGTAAATCGCTATAAACAGAAGAAAGAAACTCATACATATTTGGGACAACTTGATGTTGAGTAATTGGTGATGACAATTTTCATTTTTGAGTGAAATATCCCTTTAAATGATGTTGACTATAACCACCAAACTAGCTGGTAACTGGCTCATAAGATCTGGCCTCTTACATCATGGTTCATTACTGGAATGGCTGGCGTGGCCTATCAGCACTGACAGCTTTTGTTAGCTAACATTTGTCGTTGTGGTTTTATTTACAAGCCTGAAAAAATGATTTTTACCAAATAGAGTGTGTGTGTGTGTGTGTGTGTGTGTGTGTGTGTGTGTGTGTGTGTGTGTGTGTGTGTGTGTGTGTGTGTGTGTGTGTGTGTGTGTGTGTGTGAACGTGCTGGTGTGAGGGCATGTTGCTTGTTGGTGTTGTCTAATATCTTGTGTCTATATGCTGTAGCAATTTGTTTTTCTGAAGTATAGGTAAGTGATGTTTGCTTGTGTAAAAATCACTGGTACTATGTTAGGATTGTTACTATGGTGTTGCAATGTAGTTTTATTATATTAGTATATAATAATTAGCAGTTGTTAAGGTGCTCTGGATGGTAGCTCACTGAAAAAAACAATAAGTAAAATTTACTTAATTTAATCAAGGCAAGTTTTTGCACTAATATTTTTTGAGTAAATTTCACACATAGAATTAAGTAAACTCTACTTAACTAAATTAAGTGAAAGTAACAAGAAATTAAGTAAGTTTTGCTTAATTAAAAAGCTGAGTAATACCTGTCTATTTGGTTTAAGTATTCTTTGTATTACATTTCACTCTAACATTGAATTAAACTACACTCTTTAAGTATGTGCTTTACTTAGAACATCTAAGTAATCAATGCAATAGATATAGTGTGTATCACCATATCTTTCCTTCAGAAATAGTATGTGTGAACACAGAGACCTCAATACGTGGTAGACAATACACAATGACGGTAACATTTTATGGATCATTTTGTGTTTGAATGTGTAATTTTAAGTAGAAAATGAACACCAAATGTCACAAAATGGCAAGCTAAACCTAACAACAAAAGCATTGATTAAATAGTGTAAAAACAGCTGGAAAAGTGAAAAATCAACCTCATTAATTATTCAAGACCCAGTGCATGATGGGAACACCAGTATCAGAAATATTGAGTAAATTTACTTAATTTTATAATGTTGATATTTACGCTTTCATTTCTACACGATTGAATTGAGTACTACTATAGAATTTACTTATTTTTTTAAATTCTTGCCTGAACTAACTTTTTCATGTAAATTACATTGTTTTTTTCTGTAGTATTTACTTCACCACAAAATCATTTTTAGGTGGTCGCTCACTAGCCTCCATCAAAATGGCCAATAACCATGTCTCTAATATATTCCAGTCTCTTGATATGGCCTGAGTTCTTCCTTCAAATCAAGTTGAAGGAAGAATACATGATTTTTTTGGGGGTCCATTTTATCGCCTGCTTCCCTCAACAAACCACATGATTTGAATAATTCAGATACTGATTGTTGTGCACGCTTTTGAAACACTGCTTTATGAAGCTTCGAAATCTTTGTGAATCATTTGTTTCAAAACACTGATTCGGAGCACATATCAAACTGCCAAATTCACTTTATTTCATTAAACAAGGCTTCGTTTTGAATATTTTGAAATCGACCAGTCTGCACAACACTGCCTCAAGTTCGAACACTCCTTAAATCAAAGACTTTAGAGCTGTGTCCCATTTCAGAGGTTGCATCCTTCAAACGAAGGGCACAGACTTCAAAGGCCACGCATTCTAAGGCTACTAAGGTCAAAACGAGCATTGTTAAATGGGGCGGTCTAGCTTACGGAGGATTGTTCTTGTCGCCTAGCAACTGTGACAGCTGCTGTTGACGAGCAGCAGTAACGTTTGTACTGGACTTATATTCTGTAAACAAAACCAAAATAAATTCACCATGGTCCATTTCTGTACATAAAAAAGAGTATAACCTATATAAAATTGCATCTAATTAAGATGTGAGTCAACATTTGAACAGCTAAAAGGTTTTTATTTTTATTTTACATTTGTATTATATCATATTGTTATAGTTAAAACCCAATACTTACATTTAAAAGTGTATTCTGGTCATTTCCCTCCAAAGAATCCTGTACAATGATTGGGGTAGGGTAGGCTGCGAAGGATCTATCTGATTCACCACATTTGAAGGAGCCTTCGAACTGGGACAGCCTTCGAAGCTGCCTTCGAAGGAGCCTCTGAATTGAGACGCAGGTAAAGCATACAAAGACTGTACACTTGATTACTATGAATGGGAGAAAGTGCAAGGCAAAATATGGCGTAATAAGTCCCGCCTTCCTAGTAAAAGGGAGAGTTTCAAATTGATAACTCACTGCAGCTGCCATTAAAATCTCCGGTTGCTATAGAAACAGTCCGTTTTCTGAGACATCTTAATAATTGCGCATCTGCGCTTGGTGAACAGTTTTGGAGAATTTGATGTTTCCCCATTCAAAGCAATAGGAGCTGCACTTGCATGACTGAAATAGCTGCCTGAGAGGTGTTTCAAAGGTCCCGTCCTTTGCTTAAATCTGTAATGGTCAGGTGGTACAACGGCCACGTGGTACAAGTCGGAGCTTTCACAAAATTTCGAGTTTAGCCGTTGTAATTACAAAGCAGCTATAAATCACCTGTGCTTCCAGTATGCCCTCCCAACCTCCCTCGTCAGACCTCTGCCCGTTTCTCTTTCCAGTCGCCACTGTCTCCCTTCAGCCCCTCTGTTCCTCCTCTACTATTCCTCTGTTGTGTGGATCCACCTCGGGCCAGCTGCACCGTCTGGATGTTTGGATCCCTCTGGCCTCGCCTCCAGCCACTGTTCCAATCACTCCACCTCTGCCAGTCATCCAGACTCCACCGCCTTGGTTCCTCCCTCCCTCAGCTCCACCAGGGACCATCGTCCGTATGGCTCCACTGGTCTCCCTTGACTCTCCCGCTCCACCTTGGTTGGACATTGCACTCACCTGGGTCACGGACTTGCGAGCCGTCCGCTGAACGCCGTTAGGCTCTGTCTGGCTCTGCCCTCCCTTCGACTCCACCTTGGCCCTCAGTCACTCCGGCTCCACCTCAGCCCTCCGGTACCCTGGTTCCACCTTGGGGGATCGTCGCCATGGCCCCGTTGTGGCCTCCGAAGCCTGAGGTCTTGTGCCTGTCCATAGCCTCTCCGTCTGTGCTCTGGGCTCCTTCTCCACCGGGTCCGTCTCCATCCGTCATCCCCATGGCCTCATCGAGGAGATTTAAGGCCATTGCACACTGAGTCCGAAATTCGCATCCGAAATTTTCGCACGTTAAAAAAAAAATCGACCTCACGTTATGTCAATCATGCTTGCACACTGCAAGTTCTTTTTTCAATATTCTTTTTAATATGTAGCTCCAGTATTGCTAGCAAAGCATCAAACTGTTCCATTGACATTCTGAGGTAAATTTTGAATCGCTCGGGATAATTGCGCAACTCCTTGATAAGGAGCTGAAACTCTCCTTCCTCTCGGCACAAGATTGAATGGACCTCATATTTCCTCTTTTCTCTTTTAAAGAAGAGAGAGGGCAATAAAATCATCCTCACTGCTTGACGAATCCATTTTGTATTTTTTGCGTTTTTTCCCACCAAGGTTTAATAAATAAGCATTGGACTCAGTGTGCAAGGTTTCTGTGCGTGTTCGTACAGTTTCTGTACGAATTTTTAGGCTGATGAACACGAAAAAACGCATACGAAAAATTCGGACTCAGTGTGCAATGGCCTTTACACTATGGCTTCTCCCTCCCTCCCTCCCATAACAGATGGACCATGACATCACTGTTTTCTCAAAAGGATGACTACGGTATCAAAATAATTTCCGTTCACAAGGATCCGTGAACACGACTAAAAGCTCTGTATTATGCATGCAGAATTAATAGGTGATGTCACTTTGTAAAGAAAGATGCCCATGCGCACATACGCATTCAAAGGTGCATGCCTATAGACTTAACATGTAATACTCATGTGCATGCCATCACCGTTTTCACAGATTTACGTTTTTGAAGTTTACTCTAAGGCCACATTTACACATTTAATTTAGAGAAACAAATATTTCCCCCTTTCGTTTTCAACAATAACATTGTGCACACAACATCGTTTTCAAAAAAGTTGTCATTTACATCAACCCACATAAACACGCCGTCGAGCGGCATCATAACTATGCCAAATTTGGCGCTCAATTGGGCGAAAATGTTAAGCATTTTCTGGCGCATAATGTGGTTTTGAGAAACTAAAACCCCATTTCTCCCAGTTGACATGGCAACACATAACCGGCATTATCAGAAATCTCCACTTTGGCTGGAGCTTTTAGAAATAGGCCTAATAATTTTCTGTGATAAAAACTGGGTTTTCGTGTAAATGAGAGGCCAAACCGCAGGGAAATATCTGCGTCTTCCCTTTGTGTAAACGGGGCATGAGATGGTAATGGTATTGCTTTCAAAACTCATTTTTAAAAACTTTAGCTGCTTTGAAATAATCTGTATTGTAAAAAGCGCTATATAAATAAAGGTGACTTGAACTGACTTGTCGTCCTCAATTGCCTTTGACCTAGTTTCTCTGTGTGTTTGATTAGTCATTATGTTCACCTGTCATCTCATTCATTATCTCATTGTTACCTTTGTTCCATGCATTTAAACTTTGAGTTCTCCTTCATTCTCTGTACATTCTTTTTAGTGTTATGTTGTGTATGTTGGTTATCTCTCTCTGAGCTTTTGTTATTAAATACTGATTATCCTTCGTCTTTTTGCTGTTTACACAACCAACCCATTACATTTTACAGTTAAGAATCATTACAGAAATTACGACATGGCGTGGACACACCTTGATTTCTTTGAACCCATGAACCAGTGTCTATATTTCATCTACCTAAACTTGGATCAATTTTATGCATGTATAGTAGAAAGGAATAGTTGTAGTCTCTTATCAGCCTGATTAATTAAGCTTTCCATAATTCAAACAAAACAATTTAATAAAACAACATTATTATACAGACAATTTATATTTAATGGTGTTGTATGATTTATTTACACTTTTTGCAATACTTTTTACCATTTGCAATTGAAAAGTGTTTTAATGCATGTTGAGTTTGCACTACATTAAATCCTTCTGACCTGCAGGCGTCAAAACAGTGAATCATTTTGTGAAGCAATTGGTTTAATTGATTCAAAGTTTCAAAAAGCTTTGTTTCTCCCATCACTACACCCTCCTAAAGATGCCTTGACATTATTGGCCATCTCTTGCCTGCAACAGAGCCAACACCATCAAGGTTTATTCTTCAGAAATATAAAGGTCATTAAAAATTAAACAAATGTGTAGCAGCCAATATATTTTTTAAATGTTTTTGTGAATATATGTTCTTTCTTCATTTGTGTACATTATATGATCTTCACTGCAGAGCATGTTGTCCTAATTTGTGTGTTCACTGTCATTGGCCAGTCCACCAAGTCATAAAATGGCCGCCCGCCATCAGGATGCTTGGGTAAATGTCCCTCCACACCAAAATGAAAAAGTGGGAAAAAATTAGGAGAAAGTGCTATACATGGCTGTTAGGATACACACATCCAGGTCATTGTAGTGAAATCATCTAATAAAGCCACTCGGATGAGCAACAAAATTGCTTTAGCGATAAAAACATATCCATTTAAGAAACATATGCTATACTAAATGTGACCAGTATGAAACAAATATTGGTGGTTGTGTAATTTTGTATCTATAGTATAGACCGGATATTTTAACTTTCCAAACCCAAATTTATGCATAAGGAAACAATATGGCAATCCTGCCATTAGCGTTGCTGTTCATTATCAATGAAAAACATCTCCTAGTGGCCAATTTTCTGAGGATAAACAATGATACGCAATACTAGGAAATTTTTTGTACAGATCTACAAATATCATCAGAGAGGATAATTTGTATGTTTTACACATATATTTCTAAAAATGTTTGAGAAAAGGTTTCATTGTGTATTCTGGGAAGTTTGAGAGCCACCATGCTAACATGACGTCATACAGCCACATCTCTGTGAAATCGGAGTAAATTAAAAAAAAGTTATTTTCGAAGTACGACGCTGTAAATTGTAACATTCCCATCATTACTGCATGTTCTTCAGGTCCATTTTCCTGCTCACCCATCCCCCACTGCTAATCTAAAATCCTAAATGACTGTTTGGGATTTTTTTAAAAATCAATAAATCAGTGGTCCGTAGTCTCCTTATGTATTATTTACATATACCTTCACCTTTGTCAACAACAACATGAACTTATTCTTTTTCACTTAAAATAAACTATTTTTTAACATTAGCTAGCTATTTTCCATTGTGGGGGGATGGGCTCCTGCTCACCCATCCCCCACAGCTAAACTAAAAACCTCTAGGACTTTATTGTTAATATTATGTTTAATTTTAAATAAATCAGAGGTCCGTAGTCAGTTTTTCCTCATATATTTATACATATTCCTAACCATTGTCCACAACAACATCATTGTTTTTCTTTTGCACATAATATAAACAATTTTTTAACGTAGCTAGCTATTTTCGCGATTGGCTCCGCCCCTTCTTCCAGTCAGCCACTCCGAAACTCTCACCCTGAGAAGCTCTGAGAGCCATTTTTGTTTCATGGCAGAGAGCACGGCAGCTCTCATTTCAATGCTCTCAGAAGGGACTCGGTAAAAGGTAAGACTCCTTATTTAAAAATTATCTATTTATTTGGAAAAGGAAGCGTGGTGTTACAACAGTATGACATTTACTTCAAGCAGCTAGGTTTGCCATAAAGACTCCGTATGGCATATGCTCAACTACATTTTAGCCAGGATTTTTTCGTATTAGTTTTTCACAAGTAGACACCCAAAGTGGGGCTGAAAAACGTCTGTTGTTTTTTAGACGTTTTTATTCAGCATGATTACAAGGTAATATTAAACCGGTAAGTACTAGACGAATGTTTATCTCCCTTTTTCGCCAGAGGAAGGTTCCTCTATTGTGTTGCATCGCCATTTGAAATGTTATTGAATGTAATTCTGAATTATTGACGTTTACTGCTACAAACCCCGGGTTTCGCTGTATCATTTTGCCTCTTAAATATCATTCGATCTGTTTTAACGCTTAGGCTGCTAAGGAAGATAAATATAGCGAGTAAAGACCGGATCTGTGTATTTTCGAATGCGCTTGGTTACGTCAAACCTATGAAGTATCGCAGTTTAGGGGCGCTGTGCGATCTAGCTACTAGAAAGATGTGTCTGTATTCATGCATGTGTTGTGAATTTAAATACAGACATGGATGTAAACTATAGATCTAATTACAAATAAGTCATAAAAGAAAAGGCATTATCTGTTTTCCAGTTAAACTGTGTAAATTGTTATAATTTGTGGGACCTGTTGCGATTTAGGCAAATTCATTATCTAGTAAATACATTTGGTAAACTACAGACTATTCATACAGTGTGCATTCTTTAATGTTATCTCTCTGTGAAATTGTTACACTGTAAGCAGTCGCTATGGGACATTTTTGAATGTTACGAAGCTTCTCGCACCATGAGCAATGTTAAGCTCGGTATAAGTTACTTAAATTTTCGCGTTCTGCTCCTTCTTTCTTGGTCATGAGCGTAGAAAGACGCGTACACACTATATGTTTATAGTATACATACACACTCCGCAGAAATCGGACGTCCGAAATATACTTTGGGGGTTAAGCAGCATGGTGAACCAATGTCGGTTTAAAACAAAGGACTGATCCCATGAATTTGGGGGTTGGATAATTAGGGATGTGCGCGAAGAAATTAAAGTTTAGGGGTGTGACGGTTATTATATAACCGTGAGACTAACGGTTATAGTTGAACACCGTCATTAGAACTATATAACCGCCAAAACTGCGTTAATTTTTTTTTACAACATTTTTTATCATATAGAATGTTTAAATACTAATATCAGCTTACGGAAACGGAGGCGGAGTTAAGGCTGATTTATACTTCTGCGTCGGACCTACGCCGACGCTATACACTATGCATTGGTTTTCATTTATACTTCTGCGTCCTTGTCTGTTGAAGCGCAATTACACATGCAGAGGGAGCATGTGAAACCCGAGGGAGGGGTTCTAGCAGACCAATCACAGCGCTTGCGTTCGCGTAGAATTGACGCGTTGTTACATTTTTGGAGAGGGGCACGTCAGGGTACGCCGTAGGGCTGTCACTTTACGTTCGAAAATCGATTGCACAATCTATCGGACCAACCAACAAGAAGTATCGAAACGAAAATAGGGAATCGATTTTAACGGCCTTTTTTTAATGTATTTTTTTTTACCAAAAATGTGTTTTAGGTGGACAGATCAATAGAACATGTAGGATTTTGGAAAATAATAATGTCTTTTCTGTTAACCAAATGCTTTTTAATATTCGCTATTACTTCAAGCCAAGTGAACAAGCGCGCCGTTATTTTTTGCCAGAGCCGTTGCTTAGTGACCTGTGTGTTCAAGTAAGCCAGAAATGCGCAGATTCTGCGCAATACGCTGTATTTAATATATCACGAGGACTCATAGATGTGTATATCTCTCTGACGAGGACTCACGAGTTGCGTATTTGCGCTGAATCCACACAGATTTGGCTTACACGAACTTCCACAGCAAAGAAAGTGAGTAAACATAGACGCACGCCTCTTGATTTGACAGCGTTACCCGCCAAAGTTAATTTTTACCCGCATTTGGCGAGTTGAGGGTGTTAATTTCAATCCCTGAATGCTGCACTCCTGTTTGTCATTGTGCACGAAACTATATTGCTGACTTGTGGGCGCTGCGCGTCTCAAGCACCCTCTTCACGTTCGTCCTAATGCCTGTTAGTTGTCAGTGGATTTGCCTATATTTGGTGTTGAAAATGGAAACGTCTTTAGACACGGAAAATTGATTTTACAATCGATTCAATGAACACTTATGTCTCAAAAATCGAACAGGATTTTTTCACAAAAGTGACAGCCCTAGTACGCCGGAGGGTACGCGCGCTTCACACAGCCTACGCCGTAGCTACGGTGTAAGTTCGACGCAGAAGTATAAATTGGGCTTTAGTGGTGCTTCGGAGGTTGCACTGCTGGAGATGATTCGGGAGACCAATCAAAGCGCGTGCTGAAGTGTGCCATTTTAAAGCCTTCTTTATACTCGACGCATCCACACGAGCGCGAAGGTGCGCAAACTGCGCATGGCAAAAATGAAGGCCAATTTATACTTCTGCGTCGGGGGCGCGCAGTAGATACGGCGTAGCATACGCACAGACGCGTACCATACGCCGTACCCTTCGCCGTAACCTGACGCGCACCTCCTCAAAAATGTAACTACACGTCGCGACGACGCGGATCGCAAGATCTGTGATTGGTCGGCTTGGTAGCATCGCGTTTCCTCCTACGCATTTCCGGCGTGTTCTTCTGCACCGCCGCCATTTTTAAATTCTGAATACAGCGAAACTGTTAAAAAAACAAAAAAATAACTGCTTTTTCACCTCGATAAGTTCCAACTCCAACATGATCCGCTCTCTTTCAGTCGCCATTGCTTGTAGTAACCTAAACTCAAAACAGTCGCGAAGAATCGAAAGTGGAACATTAAAACCCTCCGCCGCCAACTAGTGTTTCGGCGCTGTACTGCAGAGCAATGCAGACCTAAACGCAGAAGTATAAATGCTCACAACGGCGTCGTCTACGTGCGTAGCCTACGCCGTACACTACGGCGTTCACTCGACGCAGAAGTATAAATTGGCCTTTACGCGTTGGGTGTGCAAGACCACATTCGCTTGGCTGAGTGCACCGCTTTTTTGTAACAGCGTGAGCGGCGCCGCATCAGAGGATGAACTACTTCAAGCCGAATCTGCCCGAGCATGTACGTCTCTCACCCATAGGTCTCACCGCACCAGCACCCAGTTTGCGCGTCTAAATTGCAAAAAACATTTTTTAAAGGTTTTGTTTGCTGTGTGTGATTATTTAAAACAAAGCCTGTTCATTGGAAAGTTGTTTTTTTTTTGTTAAGGATTTGTTTACTGTGTGTGATTCATTTAATGGAAAGCACATTCACTTCTAGTTGTGCTGTTAATTTTAAATAAACATATAGCTTATTTAAAAGTGTGAGATTAAAGAACTTATAGCTTATAAACTTATAGCTTGTAGTAATGTTTTTAATTCCAGTGGTACTGGTGGATTTCCGCGGGAGATTCGAGCATGTCTTTGCGTCATTACGTCACATCTATACACGTAAAGGAGTCTCGGCTAGTAGGCTATAGGGTGTTTGAGGATGTTGGAGGTGGAGATTTATAGCCTTTTCTCACAGCACTTGATATAATTAAACTTATCAATTTGATGGCGGATCCAGAAAGGTTTAAACGACAATCACCCGTGACAACTGGAGATTCACCCGTTGTAAAATGCAGAAGACTTCGGAATGGCTACAGAAAAAAAAGAGACTGCAACCGGACCTGTGCGAAAATGAGGATAAATATCGGAAGGGCATTAAATGTAGTCACGCAATGCTGATGTTGAACATTAACAAGCGATTGTTAGATTTAATCAGTGCGATTAACTGCAATTATTTTTTTCCCTTAGTTGGTCAGAACCAGAACAAAACTGGATGTTACTTGTTCAGATGACATTTGCCGGGGAAATTATTATGTTGGTCATACTTTCAAAAATAATAATCTGTGATTCTAAATGACCATGTCGAGTGCTGTGTCGAGGCACAACTCGCGTAAAGTTGATAATTCCGTAAATAACTGCAATTGCAGATTTTGAACAGAGGTGGCGACAAAGAGAAAAAACTGCGGACTGCAGCTTTAATCTGAGCAGTCAAATTCCACACTGAATGCCGAAAAAAAAAATCAAGCCACCCTAGTGTATGACTTTCTTCTTTCATCCAAACACAATCGGAGTTATATTAAAAATGATCCTGGCTCAGTTTAGAGGTCACTCTTCCACCGGAACTAGACTCGCGTATGGCCTTTTCCGGAAGCCAGTAATTATAGCGCTTTCAGGAAACAATATATCCCTGTGTGCATCGCAACGACATTGGCTAAAGGGTGTGTAGCATAGTGTTGTCAAAATATTGCTATTTATCAATATCTGAAATTGTTCCAATACTCCTTTTTCTGCAGTATCGATACACAGATACCAGCTGAGTGTTCTCAATCTCTTTTCTCTCCGACGGCGATGCACACCCACTCCCCTCCCTCACTTCTCTCATTCACTCTGGTTGAATAGTGCTTGTTGCGCATAGTTTTAGTCATTCCTCCAGGTTTGTCGCACACACCAAAAGCACGTGCACCACTGATATAAGTAGCGCTCTCAGACAGCACGCGAGTACCAAACTGACTTTTTTCGTGGCTTATTACGATTAAACAATCAAAATGCCCGTCTTGCAGAGTATTCGGGTAAATACAGTTTGTTTTGGAATGTAAATAGTTGAGAGAAAATGCATGTTTTGTAACTGTGTATTGGATCCATGCATAAGCACTTAGTGACGGCAGCCTAACAATCCTGCTGTCGTCTGTCATGTTAATCAACAAAGACAAAGAGAACATCACTTGCTGCTCTTGTTTGAATAACTTATTACTTCAATTGTTAGCAATTAATCTATTTAATTTTTACAGTAAAAACTATCGTTATTTTACACTTGATAACTTTCACTTCTGTAGTAGCCTATTTCTTACCTGAATACCACTGTAAGACCTACCTTTAAAGGTGCTATATGTATTTTTTAGCGGCCTCTAGTGGTGATGTTTCAGATTGCAACAAGAGCACTCATGCTCTTGTGCGTGTGTGTGGTCGATCTCAAGAGCGAGCATTCACTACCGGCCACACGGTGACTTTTAACGCAACGGCGAAAGCATCACACACAGGGATCCCAGGTCTGCACAACAAAACCAGCCCAATTGCTCATCAAAACTAACCCAATCACGTAGGGGTGTCACGATTTCGATTTTAAATCAAAATCGACTGAAATTAAGTCACAATCTCGAACTTCGGATTTAAAAAAACGGAATTGTCGATGCTGCCACGCCAACATGTGACACGCCCGTTCGGATCTTTTTACTGACTCTCTTTAGTTCGATCTCGTTCATCAAAATGAACTAGGCATAATCTTTTTTTCTAGTCATTTTGTTCATTTCAGGGGCTTTAAATGTTATACTTTTAACAGGCAAATTCCCCGAACATAATGCACAGGCAAATTCCCTACATAATGCAGTCAAAAATAATTTACAGGGAACAAATAATTACTTTACCTTCTGAGTCTTTTGTTAATTTGTCGCGTGACAGAGGCAATGAACGGATCGTTCATGAACGACTCATCACAGCGCGGAAAAAAAACACACGTGTTGAAAGGCTGTGAGTCCTATAACTTAGCTTAGTGCTTAGATTCTCTGCCCGAGCCCGAACTTGACCCGATCCGGGCCGATATTTCCCGTCACTATCCTCAGATCGGGCCCTTGATCTAGAGACGTGTGTACTCCCAACGCAATAGAGTGTGGCGCGGCCATAGACTGAGTGCGGCGCGGGACTAGATTTGATGGCCGAGTGCGAGCGCGGGCGGTAATGCACACTCACTCTGTGTGTGCGGGAGAATAAAACGATTCGCGGGACTCCCACAAACTAGAAATATCTATGAATAAAACATAAAAACGAATACATTTTTATTTGTCTGTTGCAGAAAAGCAACAAGAACAACTAAAACAAAATAGAAACGATTTACAGGCCAGAGTTTCTATTTATAACATGCTTTGCAGCGTCGAGCGATTTAGCCAATCACAGACGTGTGTTGATTTCTTGAACGCAATGGCCAATCAGAAGCATTTAAGATAGACTCCCCTCACCGCTCAAAACTGACTTTTTGTTCAATGCTGAATTCTGTATGCTGGCAAATCCTCTAATTATAACAAACAAAGTGTATGAAATATTCATTGTGCAGTCAGCTTCATCGATAATGTGTGAGATCACGATTAACTGATGTCAGCTTTTTAGGAGCAACAGCAACCTGTGTTTAAAAAAAAATAGAGGTAAAAATCGAGAATCGAATCGAACCGTGACCTTAGAATCGAAAATGTAATCGAATCGAGGATTAGGAGAATCGTGACACCACTACGGCCTAAAATAGTCAAATAGGGTTCCTGGGTGTTTCCCCAATAACAATCATGTTCCAGTGGGTAAAACAATCGCGTCAACCCGTGCACTACACAAACAACCCGCGGAAACAGTGCAGGCATACGGACCTGGCAACGCTGACATGCTGGAAACTCATGTAAACTCGCACTGCAACGTTACAATAATAGGCTACTTTTATCAGCTTGACGTTGAACTAATGCTCCATGCTCATACCATGATAACGTTACATTGACTGCATTTAGCCGACATGTGATGTTATCTAGCATAAGGCATTTCACTAACTATTCGTGTATCTTTCACAATCAGCAATGTCAACATAGATGAATGTATAATATGATAACGAAAACGGTGAACTAGACTGAACAATGTCAGTATAATGGCGCTTTTCCACTGCATGGTACGCTCGGTTCGGTACGGTTCGATTCGGCGCGGAACGGTTCGGTTCGGCTTCGCTTTTCCACTGCGTGGTACGACTCGGTACGGCACGGTTCGGTTCGCTAGCTCGGTTGCTTTTCCACTGCAGTTAGTACCCATTCAAAGTGGGTGGGACTGATCGTTACACTGTTTGTAGGTCCGGTGATAGCCGTGTGCGGCTAAGAGCTGAGCTAGCTGCTACTTCTTGGAACACTTTTTCATTCTGTTTTGCCCCATCCAGCTCTCGCTGGACCCGCTCCTAGGCAACCAACGAGAGGATTGTCTGCACCTCGACCACGATTCAGCCATTTCCTTTTTAAAGTGTTGATCTCTTCTTTTTTTTCAAGTAAGTAAAACACAGGTGCTACCGTGTTGGCTGTTGTCTACTGGTTATATGACTCTGTATAGCGGTCTCGTGTCGCAAATCCAATGACGCTGGTAGTGACGATTCTGTCTGTCTGACCAATCAGTGATCTGCAGTGTTTCACGTCACATTTTAGTACCGGTACGGTACGCTTGGAACCTCAACAGATCAGGTACCATTTAAAGCGCGCCGAAGCGCACCGTACCGTACCATGCAGTGGAAAAGCACCACAAGTGAGCCGTACCGAACCGAACCGTACCGTACCATGCAGTGGAAAAGCGCCAAAGCGTGCCGTACCGAACCGAACCGTACCGTACCATGCAGTGGAAAAGCGCCATAACAATAACAGTAAGACAGTAGGCTTGCCGCGATAGACGGTGTTGACGGTGTTACCGGTTTTTAGCCCCATCACCGGTGACATCACTTTCCCACCGTGACACCGCGATGTCTTTTTCAAAGTAGGATATTCGTTTTTGCTATTTGTGTTTATTGTGTTAATAAACACAAGATTTGTACGCATAAACACAAGATTTGTACGCATATCCAAGTGTTTAGGCTATAGGCCTACCAAAGAACGTATATTGCTATGCGGAGTGTGGAGCGTGCACTGCATGGTAGCTAGGGAGGCTCGGGCGTGAACACTTGCATTTTCCATCAACATGGAAACAACTTAAAATACTCTATCATTTCTGGCCATACAGAAAATAATAATATATTTATCGCAACTACTTTTATTTGTCTAAACTCAAAATAACAAGACAACGTTGTGCTTTTGTAAAATAAAATAAAACAATCAGGCGCGGTTTCAAGGTCTCCGTGAACTGGAGCGTGAGAACTGAAACAAAATATCTAGCCTAGGCTAAAGCTTGAAATGTCTGCTTTAAAACGAACAAATTCGAATCGAAAGCTAATACCTTCTGATGA
Source organism: Chrosomus eos (assembly GCA_036326025.1). Lineage (NCBI taxonomy): Eukaryota > Metazoa > Chordata > Actinopteri > Cypriniformes > Leuciscidae > Chrosomus > Chrosomus eos. The sequence goes on from CM070838.1 coordinate 12,799,283, forward strand.
TGTAGGCTAATCCGAATGAAAGATGCATTTCTCTCTAGAAAGATGCATCCGTTACAGCGGAGATGGAGATATGTTTAACCGACCCTGTTTAGAACACTTTATTAAACACTAGTTTATTAATAAACAATTAAAATGCCTCGTTATTTTTTCAGACACATTTATTATTAGCCTATAAATCACCTTTCTGTAGCCTATGCTGTGGTTCCAGAGACATAGGCCTATATTTTTCCCGCAGTGCTGAATGAGAAGAGCCATAGGCTATAGCCTATATGGCTCTTCTCATTCAGCACTGCGGGAAAAATATCATTTCCAGGTTCTAATTTTAAATGTTTAATAAAGGGGGTAAAAGTCGTAAACAAAAATCCGAAAATCCGTTAATATAGGCTAGGCTATATATATATATATATATATATATATATATATATATATATATATATATATATATATATATATATATATATATATATATATATATATATTGCGCAGCATTTGGTGTGTACAGTTCTAATTTAAATTTTGGTGTTCAACTTTGCAAATACAACCGTTCATTTTTTGTTTTGCAAAATTACGGGTTAAAAAAGGAAAAACGAATGGACACAAAAGTAGGCCTATGACCGTTTGGACAGAATACGAGACATATTTATTAAATTCATAAAAAAGAAACAATTACAGGAATAGCCTACCTAAACCTCAAAGAAATGCCAAAATCAAGACATCGGAGCAGAAATGGAGAAACACCCAGAAACTCCTGGCTATATGCCGTTCGCAGCCCTGCCATTAATTATTGGATAACACACCACGTCTCCTTCCATTATTAATAATAGCCTACTAGTAATGTCTTGTCTAGTGGGGTGGCTGTGATATAGGCTATAAACCTCCGTTGCCATGATTTTTAGAATGACTTTTCGCGAGAGGAAAAAAAGGACGTTTTAGTCGCATAACATCGGTTAGCCTAATGGAAACGCCGTCATTTCGCAATAGTTTTTACTCAGTTTACATGTTCTTGACTGCAAGTCTGTCTTTGTCTCACCTGTCATGTTCTTTGACTCTACTAGACTGCAAGCAATGTTAATAAATGCCAATTTATAGTGTTTTTTAGAGTGCTGTCATTTATATAGGCTAAGGTCCTTTTTGAAGTTTTTATTTTATATTCGTCTCTTATTTATTTGGTTTTATCTTATTTAAACTTTGTGTAATTTATTTAGGCCTATTTTTTCTTATTAGTTAAAAAACGTTTTATGGTTCTTATTTGTTTGGGCCCACAGTTTGCCGATTTTCACTTTTTTCAGCGCATGGGGTTATTTTTATTCATTCGTTATGCTAATAAAAGTTCTGTCTATAAATAAAGTTTTATTATCAGCGAGTTTTTTTTTTTTTTGGTCCATTCAAGCAATTGACGCTGAATTGCCAATTGACGCTTTTTTCGAAAGTGAAAGTAGCCTAAACGCGCACGCATTTAAAAGCTATTTAACCCCCCCGCCCCGCCCCCACGGTGACACCGGGATTACCGGTGTTGTCACACGTCGATTAACCGGTGGGAAATTTTCCTCACCGCCGCAACCCTATAAGACAGTAGGTAGTAACATTAATGTAGCCTACTGAACGTGTCTGGATATGTTTATAAACAATATGATATTAGTGGGATGAGTAATATGGTTGTGCCGATAGACGATATCATCGTCCATTGTGATGGCTGACAGACATCACAATGTTAAGCCAGCATCGCGATCCCCCCCCCCCCCCATGTTTCCATGGTGACGCGTCATGCTTGGCACGTGATTCACCACAGCCAAAATAGCGCTGTATGACATGTAACGTTAGCGCTTTTATTTATAAATATTAACAAACCTGGTTACCATGTCATCAACTATCTTCTATTCCGATTCTCAAATACTTGTAAGTGAGTTTGTTTCGCCGTTTAAAAAAAAAGTTATAAATGATTTTGATCTGTAACGTGAGATGGGTGCTGTCATGTTTGTTTTGGCCGCAGTTTAGAGATTCCTGTCTGTTGGGTTTATTATAGCACGTGAATTCATCAGTTTCTCCCGAAATACATGGCCGATGAACTGGGAGAAGAATAGTTAACTTTATAATTACTTAAACTGTGTGTCTGATATGAATAAAATCCGTCAGCAAATATATTTGAATGAGTTGTTATTGCTGCTTCCATAGACACCATTGTGTATTTTACAAACTATAAATGTATTGTTTTGCTATAAATTATATGTATTTAAATGTCTGAAACCTAAAATAAACATTATGTGGTTAAAAACACTAAATAGTTGTGATATAATATGACGAGCACGTCCATCTCTGGCTCAGCGCCAGCCACAGCGCGAAAGCACAGTCTGAATCTGGCAGTTCTGTCACGTCACTGTACATTCGCTCCTTAGTGGTCAGCTGCTGCGGAGCGTGCCGAAATCAAAATTGCTGATGAGATGTAGAGGAAAATATCTCCGCGTTGTGCCTACGTGCCCCTTAGCTGTTCTAAATCCACTATAAAACACAGCTTTGCAGGGCTTATTGCTTAAGTGAAAAATTTGAATGTTAGCCCCACCCCTCCTCCCGATATCATCGTCCATCGCGATGTTTCACTGTACACATCGTCTGATGCCAAATTGGTAGACATCGCACAACTCTGATGAGTAATGTTAGACAGTAGATCTAGTACATAAAATAAGCTACACCTAGCTACTTTTTGTTATCCTGGAACAGTCTTTTGTATTCATTTCATGTCTCATGTAGTTTACCTTGCTATTTCATCAGTGTTTTCAGTGAGTCGATCAGATTCACGTTTGGCCTAACGAGCTTCAGCAGATAAAACTTTGTTTCGTTTTTTATATTTGTGGAGTTTATGTTGGAGTCTGTGTTGTGCTGGAGGCAGGTCGTTTTGGGGTGTTATCAGATTCAGACTCCATGTAGTTAGCTGCAGTGCCGTCGGTCGCATAGACTGTATAAAGAGAGAGGCTCGGGAGCGTGCATGCACGTCACATCCGATGGATTTCGCGGTAAATCCGACCCGGAGACTTCACATATAATTATGAATATTGGCCTTCAGAGGTAATAGCAAAATCCGACAAGTGGATCATTGTAATGTGTGATTACAACCCCTTCACACACAGGCAATAAAAAAAGTATTCATTTTAGAAGAAAAGTTACATTTAGCACCTTTAGGCCGTGTGTCCACCAAAGCGTTTTTAGCCAGCTGAAAACGCTAGACGCTCTGCTGAAAATGACGAGATGTGCGCGCTTGAGAGCGTTTTGGCAGAGCAGCGTTTTTTTCAGTTGAGACGATTCGTTGTTATGATACAGAATATCCACAGCACAGTTTACTTGTAACTGATTTCGCAGATAATTTGTTTTATACTAAAAATGTATTTTTCATCCATTTTGTTCGGTTAGCTCTGCTGGTTGACGTCTTTGTACAGAAATAATGTTGTGACAGTTGGTCAGTGTGATATTTGTCCCGCCCCTCCTCCACTGTGTGTCAAAAAGTGAGTGATGAACTCAAAGTTGAACATTTTTCAACTCTCGGCGACCAGTAAAAACGCCGCGCGCTCAGCGCTTCAGCGTGAAAAAAACGCTCAGCGCCTCGTTACGCTCATGGCGTTTAAAAAACGCAGCGTTCCCATTGAAAACAATTGGAAATATACGCCAGCTGCGTGAAAAAACACTTTGGTGGACACACGGCCTTAAGCTATGCTTGTTTCATTTTGATCTTCTATCGTATTTATTTAGTGCTATTATTTGCAATTTGTTTTTATTTTATTACTGACTGTTGTGTTTTTTTGTAAATGTAGGCTAGTTCAACGATTCAAGTAAAGTCTCCCTGTGCAGTGTGCAAGCTAAACAAAATTACCCAAATTATAAAACAATATCTAACAAATGATCTGTATGGTGGTATATGGCAGTTTACCCCCGTGGTATCAAATGTTATTGAGTATAGATATTTTTCAAGTATCGTATCAAAGTTGGAAATTCCTGTATCGTGACAATACTAGTGTAGCATTCTGTTCCACGTATTGTGTGACAAAATAAAGTTCTTCACATTCTTACCATTCATTGTGACCACAGCATCAATCTTTCCTGGACTGACCCTCAATGACTCTGGTGAACAACCACAGATTTTGTCATTTGTTCAACATCTTTAAATGTGTGAATTTATGAATGTGCTCAATACATTTATTACATTTTATGAAAATATCTGCTGAATATCGAATACCATGTACTCTTATGATATGGGTTCTAGTGTTTCAATGCACAACGAAATTTGTTCTTGTTTGTTCTTCTTGCAATGCAATGCAAAAGCTCATGTCTCATCTCTTTAACTCACTATAGAATAAGTTAGATCTTGTATGCAATGCAATGAACAGCATGTTTGTGTAGGCCTACAGCATTTTTAAAGAGACCAGAAATATACTTTACGTAGACACGATTGTTTGGCTAAACATATTGCAAGTGTGTGGTCCGGTTGAAAACCTAAACAGCACTGTTGTTGATGTGGTGGTATGAAATCCTGAATAGGGGCCGATATATTAAACCTTACCAAATTTTTATTTTTCAGATAACTAGTTATTTAAACATCAGTTTCAATTTGCCTGACATGTTTCTTTTCATATGGTTGTTCCACCCTGACAAAAATAAACCGGATTTCAATAGCCCTGATTCGTCAGGCAATTCACAAACTTATTCAGCACAATAAAAAATGTTTTGATTAGAAACAAACAATGCATTCCTATGAAGCTATTCACACCCACGGTGATACTTTGGTTGCTGAAAGACTACAGTATGATTATTTTACATGTTAACAAAACTAGGGATGGGCATTTTTCAAAAATATTCGCCGCGCGCACTGTTACAAAAAAAAGCCGTGCACACCGCCAAGCGAAATGGGGTCTTGCACTAGTGTTGGGCGATATGCTCCATTTTCATATCGTCCTATCGTCAGCCTGTGAGATCGGCGATACACGATATTATCGTGAGGGGGGCGGGGCTTACTTATTTGATTATTAACTTGATTATTTACTTATAATTTGCTTGTTTTATTAGCCTACTTCGTTTTATATATGATAATCTTTTTTTCTATTTTGCTAGCAAAGGTGGAGTGTTTATTAATAGGATCAGGTTATTTCCCAGTAGGCCTATGAGAAAAAAAGATCCTAATCATATCAACGGGAAATTTACGGACAGCCTATCCTCATGCCGTTACATGCAGCATTTTGACTAGGGCCTATTTCTGCACGAGATGAAAACATGTTTTAATAATTTCTTGGGTCAGAAAGAGTCGGAGTTTACGATATATGTCCTCCTACCAGTGCTCTGTCTGTCTGGATGCACTTCACATGTGATGCGCACTTCAGTAAGCACGAAGTACGCGGGTAATGTGTTTTAAATGCCGGGAGAAATCAGAGCAAGGGGCAAACATCTAGCTGAGTCGATCAGTTTATACTTATGGCTTGACTCTGATAAATGAAAACGGGTTAATTCGTTTATGACCATGCATTGTCAGTTTATTCAACATAATCGGTTAAGAACGTGCATGTAAACGCGCTCATTCTCTGAAAGTGAAAGTAAAAACGGTCTGAGCTTTCAGCATCTGCATTAACGCCGCGTTCTCTCAGAGACGACGATGGATAACGGTAACTATAATACTATTTTAGTGATATTATTATTACTAGGCTATTAATATTTAGTAATTGTATTGTTTTTAGTGTTAGTGTCATTAAGCGTTTTGTTATGTGCTATGGAAACAAAATACTGACGAACAACGATGCCGTTTTCATCTTGGATCTGTTTAAGAATGATGCGTCTGTTAAAACAAGCACTCTTGACAATTTGTGAATGGATCACCGTGCAATTAAATTTTGATGTGGGATGTAATTTTTTTGTCTGTTTTAAAAACATTCTCTTAAGAGGAGTCCTCATATAAGCGCGTGTCGGTGTTGTCGCAAGTGTTGTGGTGATGTCGTTATGAATTTAGGCAAGGCAAATTTATTGTAGTTCCTAATATTAATTTAATAACAATACTAGCTTTATAATAATAATAATAATAATAGGCCTAATAATAATAATTTAATACATTATGGTAAAACGAGCCAATTATCGTATTGATATCGTCAAAGGCATCTGCCATCGGCGATATCTCTGACTATCGTCGATACACGATACTATCGTCTATCGGCACAACCCTATCTTGCACCCAACAACCTCCGACACCACAATAAAGTAATTTTTGCCGTGCGCACCTTCGCACTCGTGCGGACGCGTCGAGTATAAACAAGGCTTTACTCCGTGTCAGCACGCGCTCTGATCAGTAAAGGGGCAGAGATTTCAGACCTCACTGTATTAACTCACCGGCCGTGGCTCCAATAGTATCCTGACTTGTCTCGCGAGTCGCCACTAACAGATGGACGGTGACCCAGCATACCGTCCATCAAGTCGAACCATGGAAAGTTACTTCTCTGAGCTCCGCTTTGTCCATTGTGTGTTTTAATTGCCTTGTACAATACTGCGGCAGCAACTTTTTTTTATTTTTTCCCGAACTTGAAGCGTTGCTCGCTGATTGCTTAGCCTAGAAAATTCAGTATCGATGTATTTTATAAGGTCCTCGTTTCTTCACACGCCGTCAAAGGGTTGACGTTGTACCCTTTCTTCTGCCCAAATGCCCAGAAGAGCTTTAGTATCTTCGACAGACCAGTACAGGTGATTCTCCATTTCGAGCAGCGATTATTTTGCGCGATTTAAAAAAGTGAAATGTGCATCTTGCCGCAGACCATAACTTTCCCTAACACCGATAAACTCCGCCTTTTACCTTGCCCACCCCTCTAGCCCGAGCTGGCCCGCTTTGGCCCAAGGTATTCGACGGGCTAGAAATCCTGGCCGTTGGCCCCGATCAAGCCCCGGAAGTGACAGTGGAAACGCGACTGGCCCTTGCACGCACAAGCACGGCCTGGCCCTGGCCCGGCAGTGGAAACGCGGCTATTGTCACTCTTATTGTCACTGCTGTAGGGCTGCGGCTGAGCTGGTTAAAGTGTAAAGCAAATTACGTCATTGTAACAGCTCGCGCCTCCACATCCCTTAGACACCAGTTACTACACACAAATTAATAAATTAGTAATGAATAAAAATATTGTTTTTTTTCTCTGGTTTTGAAAACTCTTCGCGATCGACTTAAAATGCTTCCAAGATCGACTTGTCGACCGCGATCGACGGGTTGGTGACTACTGTACGGTTTTACGGTCAATAGTACTAATCAGCTGATTGCCAAAGCCATAACACAGCGAGGGAGAAGAACTAAGTTACATGAAACAATCCAACTACATATTTTACACCACTGACAAGGGAAAAGTCACTACTCATGGTGTCTATGGCTAGCTTCTAGCGTTCTGTGGCTTCTCATTCAAGGTAGTGACGAAACGCGCTCTGTAGCACTCTTTGTTTGCTGTCGGCTACGGTAGAAACATGACGTCACAATATGTCGATCTTCATAGAAGGGGGTGCCCGTGGTTATGTAGATATAAATGTCTCATTCTTGGGTAATAAAAACATAACGGTTCATTGAGTAAGGTCTTTATACACCACTGAACACATAGTTATGAATCTTATATTGCATTTCTGTCAATAGATCCTCAGAAATGTCACACATTGCACCTTTAATGGAAGCATATGTCTCAAAATCATTTTGCTACCAGTCAAAAGATATCATCTCGGATCACGATTCCCTCGGGGTACTGCAGCTGCGCTTGCCTGCAGTCGTTAATGCAGTGATGGACAGCTGCTTGCTCAGTCGACTGGTGTATGGATTTTATGTAATTTCTCGTTGTGGTGGTGATATTATGATAACTAAGAAATACCAAACTTTGCAAGGCAGACAACGACATAAAACGACATGTGATAAAATACAATCCACTTGTTAAACACGCTCCACAGCGCCACCCAGTGCAAAAAAGTAAAATTCGAAAATGGTATTTTATTTTTCGAATAATAACTACTACAGATCGAACATTCGAAAATGTTAATATTCGTTCTCATACCCTGATAGTTCACTTATGCCAATATGACATCTATTCGATTTGTGCATTTGTAAAATGTAATTCTAGAGTGTTGGTTATCTAGCTACAATAGTGTTTTCACCAAATATCAGTTGTAAGCTTCATTTACATTTGAAAATCGAATGGAGTTGGTGAAAACGACTGTCTTTGAGCAGTAACATTGATACTTGGCACTAGTGTTTTTTATTGTTCTTATTTTTCACCATGCCCTGAAGTTACATAAAAAGTTTCAGGACTGTGCTCCTTTAGCATTTTTCTTTTTCATTTATAGGAATGCACCATAGGGTTTGCATAGACTGGTCAACATCAAGTTTAAAGTGTCATGGCAGAGCATTAAAGTAGACTAGTCACTGGTCATGGTCTATAGAGGGCGCAACAGGATAAGAAATCTCAAAGTCAACCAGTTAAAATGACAAATAATGCATACTCTGAGAGCGCTCCACAAGACCCGTTCTAAACTATTGCCAAACTGCGTGCTGGATTGTAACTAGGGCTAAATGATATTGGAAAATAATCGCATTTTTTTTATACCAATATTGCAATTTAATATGCGTTTTTAAATAAAATAAAATTATTAGCTCTATCTTTTGTATTATTCAACAAAGACAAGCAATAAATCATTGTATAGCCAGCCCGTTCTCATCCCAAGGCGTCATACATGTGACGCTTTTGACATTTCGTCGAAATCTTACGCACATGGCATCCTTTAGCGTCAATATGAGACGCAGAACCCAAGGCGTCATACAGGTGACGCTCGTCTAAATCCGACGCACATGGCACCCTGTAGCGTAATATGAGATGCAGATCCCAAGGCGTCATAACCATAACAGTGCGTGTTATATTGACGGTAAGGATGCCGTGTGTAAGATTTCGACGAAATGTAATATGGCGTCACCTATATGACGCCAAAGGATGAGAATCGTTGGTATAGCCGAGTAGGGGTGGGAATCTTTAGGGACCTCATGATCCGATACTTGATCTACTTTTTATTTGTATTAATTATTCTTATTAGTAAAACTTATAAATACATAAGTACTTTTTCAAATAATTACCAATTAAAAAAATTAATTAAAACAATTGCATGTTAAGAATTTTAAATGGCTGAAATAAACTAATATAGCTTCAAAACAAAAGCTAGTAAAAAAGTGCTTTCAGTATTTTAGAGTAGCCTATATCTGAACATTTTCCTTTCAAGAGCTGTGAGTGATTTTTCTCTTTCTTGTCTTTACTGTTGTTTTTATTATTAATGATGAAATACAGCGGGAGATACGATAAGCTGCATTCACATCAATGCACAGATCTCTTGTGAAATATAAGATGCGGTTTGTCCTGTCTTTTAAATCCCTTAAGATATAACTGACTGTGTTTACATTAATTTTGCGTCAAAGCATTTTGAGATGAAAGTAGCTACACTTTTAACCACACTGCCGCATGAAAAACTGTCACCTGAAACTGAAAACCAGGGTGTTGTATCTAGTTGAGTAATGGTACTGTTTAGACCCAAAATAGCCAATGGAAACAGTGATTTACCAAACTACATCAGTCAAGACTGAGTTGGATGTTTTAGAGCGAGAAGTTTAAATCTAGGTCTACATCTATAAGATACAATCCTAAATACTTATCTGACACATCTGCTGATAGTTATGTTATGGCCAACCCATTGAACTTCTAGTGTTTTAATAAAACACACTTAATCTTTTATGTTCAGAAACTGCTAAACATTTAGTTGCTGTTTTACAGAAGAATGTTAACTGTTCTTTGAGTAGCCCAATATATCAACATTGGCACATTGTGTTTTGATGGTACTGCAGTTGGAATCAACAGCAGTTGGGGAAACCTGTTTGAAAACAGTCATGTATTTTTGCTAATCCATTTAGTGCTAATTTTTGCAGAATTTATACTTCACGTTTAAAAAGTACACGACCTTTAAAAGTTTTTCATACAAGTTACTATAAACTGTAATTCATATGTGCATCTATAAATCATCACCATATCCTTTTCGTATTCACAGACACCTGAAGTCCTTATGCATACCAGCTGTGAAGGTGCACCATGAATTTTGAAGAGCAGGGCATGGGAGGGTAGTCCATTCCTGGGCCAGATTTGCCCCAGCTGGACACACTGCCCTCGAAGAGGCCCTGAGGGTCTTTAACCCCATGTCCAAGGATATGTCGAAAACTGAGAGACAAATGATGTCCTTTCTTCAAGAGCTAAGGAAAGAAGGAGCCAAGCCTGTGATTTTGAAGAGCAAAGATGTGTACGGATACACGTCTTGCACCACAGAGCCAATCTCTTCCAAGATTGGCAGCAAGGTTCAGAAGGTGCAGAAACCTTGCAAGAAGCGAGGACGGAAAGGTTTGAGCAAGACCAAGGATGTGAATTACTCAATGCTCAGTAGAGCAGCAAAGGACATTCTCCAAAACCAACCCAAGATTCTGCTTACCAATCTCTCGGTGGACCGTCTTAAGCAGAATGTTGCAACGGCAATGCTAGATAAACATTCTGTTCAAGCACAGCAGTGCCTCAAGCTAACAAACATAAAGGGGTTGAGCGGAGGCCACACAGCAAGGTTGCAAATTCACTTTGGTGCTGATTCGAAAAGCGCACCCAGTTTTGCTGTGGGACGGCCACCGGATCGCTCTGGAATTCCGTACTCTCCCACCGAAAATGGCAGTCAGACATCAAACGTAGTTGCCTTGGACAACAAACGCGTTTTGTCATGTCCGTTCAAAGTAGATGATGCCCTTATTGGAGACTCGGCCCCAGTAGTCTGTCAAAATGGGTTTGGTCTTAAAGATGGTAGCATTTATAAGAACATCGAAATGATATCAAGTAAACCTGATGTGATGACCAGTGGTCTTGACAATGGTTCAGTGAGGAGGCTCCATTTTCAAAGCTTCAACTGGTCCCAGTCGACACTCACCAATGGACAAGACGTTTCTAGACTGAATGGCAATGGTCTCGAGTGGAAGGTTATAAAAGTCGACGATTCTGTCACAGACGAGGAGGTGAGGAGGAAGGCACAGAAAATCTTGCAAGTTAACTTGTCACCTGTGATACAGATCCATCCCCTTCTTGACTCTGTATAGACTTTTGCTGGGGATTTGTTTTCGTTTCCTCTTTTAAGTTTTTTCTTGTTTTTCAGAGTTGCGTTTTTTTTTTTATGTGGAAACAAACTCTAGGTTAACTCTGGATGGGAGCATTACAGTTACCTCCAAATTTTGCAATTATCGTCAAGTAGTTACTGACATCATAATCCAAAGATGGGATGCTTTTTTCCTGCTCTCACAGTATTTTGTTTCCCTGACACATCCCAACCTACTTTTTTTTTTCTTTTTTTTTTGGTATTTTTTATCTAACTTCTGAAGGATTGGACTGATGAACAAACCCTTATTTATGACTATGCAGTTCCCAGAATGCTCCTTTTGTTGGAATATTGTGGGCATGGACTGCTGTCTTACTGGATCATGGGAACAGACTGAATTTGTAGAGTGATTTATTACATGCTACTGCTTGAAAAGACATTGATAGCCTAAACTAAGTTGGTCTTTATGGTTTTCTACATCCTTCGATCCTGTTGATGTCAATGTTGCCCAGGTTTTTTTTGACATCACCAGTTTTGTAATGTGTTAGTCTGCCGGCATAGACTGCATATGATATTTTTGTTTAGATTCTAATGTTCAATTTGGGGGCACTTTTTTAAATATTAATTTAATTTCAGGGCAAAATAAATGGCCTTATTGTTTGAGAAGAGTGAAAAATAACTGAATCTTTGTACTCTTTCCTTCTCAATGTACTTGTTTCATTTTGCAATCCACTACTCATAAATTCCTAATTTTTCTTTTAATGTGCCAACCCTGGTATTTAATTTCTTTAAAGTTTTGTTGGTGCCATGAACACAAGGAATTGAAAAAAAAAATTGCTTAATTTTCTGAGTTCTCAGCATCCTGTCAAGCCAGTGGACTTGCCTGTCCATTGATTGAACAAACCTCAAACACTTGAATAGGATAATGTTGTCCTTAATCCTGTAGTTGATTATGTATATCTTTCATTCCATACATCCAGGAGTTGGTTGATCCATGTTTCTGTTTTAAATTGTTGCCATCTTGATTGCCTTCTACACTTTTAAACTGATTCTGAAAATTAAACTGATCTTCAATACGGTGGTCTTGATCCAGCACCAATTAAGGCGACTTCTGGTTGTATCTTATTGGAGAAGGCAAAATGCATTCAGGTTGTCCATTTAAGTCTTGCTCAAGATTTTATTAATGTCAATTTTCTGTCTCACCAGATTTCATTTGTTGAGGATGTTCATGATTTATGTGCATAGAGCAAGGCACAACAGGATGGAAATTTGCTTCTTATGCACAAGAGGAGGAAGAGATACGTGAGATTGAAGTTAGCATTCAGAAACGCCTAAGGCCTTTGGTTATAACGTTTTTTTTTTCCCCAAGCTAAAGTAGATAATGGCAATGCAGCGGTTTATTGATGCACAAGGCAAACATTTAGAATTTGTTCGAGATTTAATTTGTGAGATTACCAACATATTGGTCCTGTTCAAAATCTTTCATCCACGGTGCAAAATCCAAGCAGAATTTATTTTCCTGTTATTCAGTTTTTATTTCCATCCAGTTGAATCTGTGACACTCAAAAGCTGTAAATGTCAGTGTTGTATCTTTAGTTACTGTTATCGAGTTGTGAATTAAAATATGTTTGAGAAATGTTTGGTGTGGATTACTGGGGTCTCAGTGTGTCCTTTTTAAATGAACAGGCAACATCAAATCAGAAATGTGATAATATTGATATCTCAATTATCTGTTTATCAGGCTTGGTCATGGTAACATAATCTTATGGGCAATGAAAAATTAAATGAGTAGTTCTTGCTCTAAAAGCTGCTGTGTTCAAAGCAGTTTTGAAATATCTAATATACACACCAGAAAACTGCACAAATTGAATTTTATATTGCAAAGTTGCTTGGAAACCATAAATACTTAATATCTGGCTAATGAACTTGACAGATGTTAGTTGGCTGATGAATTGCTTAGTCTGATTATTAGTATATTTAATTATATATTTTTTTACGTTGTTGTGTTTTGCCTTATTGATGTTACTGCCACAAATATACTGTTTGGTTTAGGCAAACTTTAATGTGTCAAAAATCACTGCAATTTAGTGAATCCATTAAAAAGATATATTTTACAATAAATCTCAAAACACCAAGTTGTAATTTAATTGTGTTAGAAGATGAATCATATTATCCTTCCCAGTGCATTTGTAAAACGCAGCAGATTTTCCACCAGGATGTTTTTGTCCTTTGGTCCAACCATTTTCCAGCCTTGTAAAAGAGAAGGAGTCCTAAAACTTGATGCTCTACCACCATTCTTCTCACAAAATCAGCCAACGTAGTGCTTGCCATCAAAGTATGAATGTTCTGAAAAGTCAGGTCTCACTACACCATTAAGTCTGTGTTTAACATTTCAGTATCTTAAAATGTTCAGCTTGAATGACGTTTATCTTTCACGTGCCATTGGGCAAATTCCACCCATGATGCGATATCTTTCTATAAAGGCTTTCTTCTACGTTTGTGAAATGCATAGGGCATGTGTTGCCTTGTGTATCATTTCAACCATCTGTCATGGAGGACCACAGTTTCTTTTAAGTTGCCATAGGCCACTTGGTGGCCTCTATTTCACTGGCTTTTCTGGTCTTGGCATGTGAAGTTGGAGAAATGCCAGTCTTGCCAGATTAAAATAAAGCTGCAAGAAGCAATAATTGGAATTCACTGTAGGGTATTTAAAGCCATGTTTCTTGAGATGTAACAAATGAAGGTTTGTAAAAGGGAAGATGCAAATATTTATGTTTATCATTGTACATTGTGGCAAATAATATAATATGCAAAAGGAATGATTTGACTAACACCAAAAATTCTTGAGGCCAAGTCGTTGGGAAAGAGAATAATATGAATTGCTGTCTCAGTATCAAACACTGTAGAATATACAGATCTGGAAAAGCATAAGAGGCCCAGACAGCAACATAGTGTCGGCCCAGATCTGTGGAATCCACATGTACCAAATGTGGGCCGGATCTGGGCCGACACTATGTACCGGCAGTTTCTCTTGATTTACTATTTATATGTACGTATCTTTAGTACAATTAATAAAATTCAAACAGTATGGCTTGTTTGAGCTTGGCTTGTGTCCTTCCATCTTCCTCTTGATCACATTCCTGAGGTTTTCAGTAGGGTTCAAGGGCCTCATTTATAACTCTTGCATACCACAAAACATGCCCTGAAAGAGGCGTACACCACAGTCACCACTTCTGACGCATAAGTTGTGATTTATAAAAACAATCTTGATGGGAAAATATGCGCACCTGCACGCAAACTCTGATACATGTTTGAACAGTTTGGAGAATGGAGCTGGTGTTATGGCTTTTTGGTCACTTTTAGACAGAACATTTAAAGAAAACAATACATATACATAAATATTTAAACTTTTACATCTGATATAAACATTTATATTAAATATGCCATCCTCATTAATTAGTTAAACACTTAAATTACATGAAACCATTACTAAACATTTTTTAAATTCTAATTAAGACATATTTGTAGTGGATTTTTGAAAAAAATTCCTGTGGCATGCTGGGTTTTAATGTTTAACTACAGAGAGGATTGCTTATCACGATAATAGCAAATTGTCTGAGAAAATATCTTTGTTCAAATAATGCCTATCTGTTTCCATTAAAAATATAAATCAATTAAAAATACTATTTGGCCAGTGGAAAAGATTGAGAAAAAACCTCTGAAAAGTATTTTATATTATTTGATTTATTTTTTCCTAAACAAGGCATGGCTACTAAATGATTTTTAGCAATGGAATGTGACGGCAAATCCATAGGCTATCTCATATTTTTCTAATGTACCGTTAAACATGGTATCACATGGATGAATATTCTTATGCAGATGAGTAGTAAAACTAGGCGTTGTAAGCTCCATATATGGTTATTTCGGGGAGGAGACAGGGTGGAGCGTGGGTACGCATGTGCGCACAATCTTCCGCTGACTGGGATTAATACAGGGAATTTTGCGCAGGTTCTGGCATACGCATGGTTTTATAAGTCTGAATATTTTTTACCATACGCCACTTTTGGCTTTCGGGAGCACATACGCTTTTAGTAAGGATCCTAGCACAGTTTTATAAATGAGACCCCTGTTTTGGAGTTTGGGCTAGCCATGACAGGGTTTTGATCTGGTGGTCCTCCATCCACATCTTGATTGCCCTGGCTATGTGGATTAGAGCGTTGTCCTGTGGGAAAAACGAATCCTTCGAGTTGGGGAACATTGTCACAGCAGAAGGAAGCAATTTTTCTTTCAGGATAACTTTTTATGTCGGTCGAGTCATACATCCTTCACAAAGACGAATCTGCCCGATTCCAGCCTTACTGAAAACCCCCAGATCATCACCAATTCTCCACCAAGTTTCACTATGCTCCATGCCACATAGGCCGATCAAGGTGTGGATGGAGAACCACCAGATCAAGACCCTGTCATGGCCAACCCAAACTCCGGACCTGAACCCCACTGAAAACCTTTGGAATGTGATCAAGAGGGATCACAAGCAATCAAACAAAGCCGAGCTGCTTGGATTTTTGTGCCAGGAATGGCATTAAGTCGCCCGACAGCAATGTGACTGACTGATAGAGAGCATGCCAAGACACATAAAAGCTGTGATTGGAAATCACTCAGGGTTATTCCACCAAATATTGATTCTGAAATCTTCCTAAGTGAAAAAGTTAGTATCGTGTTGTTTTCTTTGCATTTGTCACGTTTTGGGTTTTGTTTCTTGTTCTTGTCATTGTCATGTTTCTGTCTTGTCATGTGATTCCCTGTTTGTCATGTGATCCTGCCATGAGTCTTGTCATTGGTTAATCGTCTGATCATTGTTCAAAGGTGTCCTTTGTCTTGTAATTATTCTGTGTATTTAAGCCCTCACGTTTGCCTCACGACATTGGACACATCCCTTTGTTGAGTATTGAATGTTTCCTGTAATGTTGTGCAAGTTTATGTCCTATTGAGGATTACATAAAGGAGTTTTGTGGGCTTTGTCAGGGGATGGACTTTGGTGACGAACGATGTCTTGAAGGACATGTTTCACCATGGACTCGATGATCATATTTATTACTGCATGCCTGGCTATACCCCTCACTACACTCTGACTCAATACATTGACTTTACCCTTTTATTGAGCGGCTCGTCATTTACTGTGGGCTTTGCGGCTCACGTCGGGCCCAAGTCTTGTCCCGAAATGGCCGCCACTGGTCCCGAGATGGCCGCCGCCGTTCCCGAGGGGCAGTAGGTACCTGATTAAGGCCTCAGAGGCCGTGCCTGCCTGGCCCCCCTGAACTGTTGGCGCCGCCCTGGCCCTCTGAACCGTCAGATACGCCCTTACCCCCTGAACTATCGGCACCCCCCTGAACCGTCGGCGCCGCCCTGGCCCCCTTAACCGTCTGCGCAACCCTGGCCCATTGCTATGCCAGCGCCATCCTTGCTTCCTGCACTGTCTGCTCCGCCCATGCTCCACAGCCCTGGCCCGGCCCTCCATCCCTCCCCCAAGACCGCCTCCACTCCACCACCCTCCTGAACTATTGTTTTTAGGTTTTGATGGGCGTCGGGAGCCCATCAAAGGGGGAGGGGGGCTATGTCACGTTTTGGGTTTTGTTTCTTATTCTTGTCATTAGGCTTGTTCGACTTCATGCAGCTCTGCGCAGACCGATCGGCGGCTGACTTGAAACAGTGCATGCCGGTTAGAAATTTTGTCCGACTTGATGCAGCGCTGACTCCACATGACTGTGACGTATACCATCAAAGTACCGCGAGAGCGATTCGAGAGTAGCCGGATAACTCAGCCAGCGCAGCTTCTGAAGAGCGGCTGCTCTGGGCTGCACGAGCTCTGATGACGACACAGCTGTTCCACGATTCGCCGGATTCTCCGTATGACAACGATCACGTGCGTTTCGTGTTTATTCTCACACCTTCAGTTCCACTAAATCTGACAAATCTGTTTTTTTATAACAGTAAACACTCGTTTCATGTAGTCGGGATGTATTGTGTTACATCCTAGGTGTGTTCGACATCGGCTGCGGCTGGATGTAAGCGATCGGCGAGAGTAGCCGCGTGCAGGCGGGGAGGAGCTGCAAACGGAGACCTGAAGTCGGACACTTTCTGGTTCCCGTAGTGACAGCTCACGTGGTGTTTGTATACTTTACCACAGCTGAAGTGAAATAAATGCAATATTTGCAAAATACACAGATGTTTCAGAGACAATTTCATTAATATTTTATGTAGTGCTTCATACAGCATCTGTTTGAACAAGAATAAAGTTCAACATAAGCCTACAGCTACTATCAATGAAGTGGAATCAACGTTTTTTAATCAGTTTTATTTTGATAAACATAACACAATACATCGCGACTACATGAAAAGAGTGTTTACTGTTATAAAACAATGATTTATGAGCTTTAGTGCAACTAAAGACGTGTGAGAATAAACCAAATAAACACGAAACACATGTGATCGTTTTCATGCAGTGAATCTGGCCAATCGTGGAACAGCTGTGTCGTCATCAAAGCTCCTGCAGCCGCTCTTCAGAAGCTGCGCTGGATGAGTTCTCCGGCTACTCTCGAATCGCTCTCGCGGTACTTTGATGGCATACGTCACAGTCACGTGGCGTCGGCGCTATATCAAGTCGGACAAAATTTCTAACCGGCATGCACTGCTTCAAGTCTGCCGCCGATCGGTCTGCGCAGAGCTGCATGAAGTCGAACAAGCCTTATGTCATGTTTCTGTGTCTTGTCATGTGATTCCCTGTTTTTCATGTGATCCTGCCATGTGTCTTGTCATAGGTTAATCATCTGATCATTGTTCACAGGTGTTCCTTGTCTTGTAAATACACGCAGACTAATTAAACCCTCATGTTTGCCCTGTTTCTTTGTCGCGTATTGAATGTTTCCTGTAATGTTGTGTAAGTTATGTTATTGTTTTGAGTTCCATGCCTCGTCCTGCCTTTTGTTTAATGTTTGATCATGTTTTGGAATAAATTGCATTCGAGTTCTAGTGGACTTCAATCGTTACAGCATTATTCGAGGTCTGAAGACATGGCATATTTTTGTTAATTTGACTGAAGAAATGTTGTCAGTAGTTTTTATAATAAAACAAAAATGTTCATTTTCAAACATATAAATAGTGAATCCAGAGAAACTTTTGTAGTGGTCTCAATTTTTTTCCAGAGCTGTTTATCTACTTACAGACTGTGCATGAAACGTATGATAGCGCCTCACTTTGATAGAATGTTTTTGCACATTTTATCCAGGCCTCTGGAACCAAGAAACTGGAACTTTCTTGGGTGTATAAAATCTTATGAAAATAAGTCATTCCATATAAGTTTCAGCAATAATAGTAGCCACACCCTACTTATATGTAGTCCGGTTCAATCTTCCTCCTCTGGTGTCATTCCAATCGGGAAACTAGCGTTAGACGACTATTTTTCCAAACCAGTTAACCGTAAACCCCACTCCACAGCGATTTCATTGGTAAATTCAATCAAGCAATCACCCATCAATAAAAGTTCAGTCTTAATGAATGGATCAGCACAGTAATTCGATAGGTGTACCAATGCTACATTAGGGTTAACATTTGGGTTTAGGTTAGGGGATTTCTGATATAGTTGACCAATGAAATCTTTTGAATTGGCTGTGGGGCAGGGTTTGTGCTTAACTGGTTTGGGAGAAATAATTGTGATTATTTCACAGAAGTAGGTTTTGTTAAAAAAAATGGATCTAATTACATAAACACTTGCATTCCCACTTGGGGTGTGACAAGTTTCCTGTCTCAGGGACTTATTGTTTGGACTCAAATATGTGTTTTGGGCTAGACAGATAATTCACGAGTTCACACTTACGAATGATCAGAGAGTAAATGGCTATGCGTATTTGGCGTGCTGTCCGGGGGGAGGGCTCCGAGCTCGGAAATTGGGCCCGAACCTAGAGTACTCCCCCCGTATCTCTGTTTAGGAAGATAATCAGGCAAGATGGGGTGGTGGAGGAATGCTGAAAACTGTTGAGAACTATGGGTGAATCAACCGCGTATATTTATAGGATTTACTCATGCTGATTGAGTGAACCTGTTGATTACTGATTGCTGACAGCTGGTTGGAATGACTTGATTGTTGATCATTAGAACGTGTTCCTCCCGAAACTTGTTAATAAAACATCAATAAAAAAAATCCTGGGTTTAAACACCTCATTCTTGAAGCTCTAAAAGTAACATAAACACTGTCACGCAATAAATATGTAGGGACTGAACCAAATCCACCAAACCAACACAAGGCCAATCCTAAACTTCTGGTCTCATCGCCACATTATTTCTGGCATTTGAGCATGCATTTGGCATGACATAACTACAGATTGCTGAATTATTGAAAGGACTGCAACTTCTTTGCAGCTGATGTACGCCTCTTGGTGGCTCCCAAGGCCTCAGGGATGTCTGTTCTGGGCATGTGGTTTTGGTGGACAGCCAATTCTGGCCACATTCATAGAAACTGATGGCTAAATGTAAGAACGTTTATACAATGTGACAACAAATGCAGTTTTGCTATTTACAGAAAATTATGTTATGTTGTTTTGTAAACAATACTGATCATCATTTGCATGATTTTGTAGATGCGAGTTGGATTTTTAAAACTTCTTTGCTCGATGTGGTGCCCAGACCTCTATATAACTCTTCTTTTGCCATTTTGTTTTGCTGTTCAAACTTGATATTTGCTTGCTGAACTACAGGTGTATTTTGATTTATCTCACTCAAAGTCAGCAAGCTGCATTTCTTCTCCAATACCAGGCCACCTTTCCACGTTTACTTAAAAATTTGTTAGCTTTCACAGACAAACACCACATGCCACCTTGACTACGTTATAGTCTCCTCCTTTCATACATTTCAAAGCAAACACAATGAAAGGTGTGAAACGAACGACAGATATGTGTGTGACCCAGAAGCCTCTCTGTCTAGAGTGGGGATGGGTGTCGCTGCTTTGTTGCGGAAGAGCGCGATGAAAATGGGGGGATGGGAAAGGAATGGAACTGGAAGAATGGTGGAGGAAAAGCCCAGCTATGAATACACTGCAGTCCTCATTAGCCCCTGGGTCCTAAAGCCCTCGGGATATTTCTCAAATCACAGAAAATAGCAAAAAATGTACCTCAGAAAAGTCAATGCACTGTTGTATGATCTTTTTGAAGTTATCATCACCACAGTCCATTAAAATCTGTATATAGCTGTTAGGTCTGTTTTTGTTAGCTAAAAATAGCTTCATGCATGAGGCCTAGCACACTTACTGCCAATGATTGATGTACCAAATTATTACTTCAGTATTTGCAAGCAGTGCTGCATTGATATTAATCAAACATCATCCTTACAATTAATCAAACACTATCTTTAAAAAAACAAAACATTTAGGATTAATTCAGCTTGAACTGCTAAACATGCACACTCGTTTTAAACTATATTTTGTACGTAATTTTTGTGTGCATTATTTATTTGTGGTTTTTGGGACTGTTATACGTTTTTGTTTTTTTATCAAGGTTCAAATAAAATTCAAATACACACTTGATTGTGATTCGTCTGTACTTTCTAGCATCTGCCAAAACCACAACATAAAATTTGAATTCAACTAAAATATAAAATGTACACTTATCTCAGCCCAAAACGCTGAACATCTTAACTTGTTTTGCCATTAAAAAACCTGAAATAATCAAATCAAAACGTCTACTTTTTTTAATCTGACCAATTTTATATTTTCCAATCCACTGCAGGCATAAATAAAGGATGTTGTCTTTCCATCTAGTAGTATGAACAGGTGGTCGTTTTCCTCTGGGGAATTTCCACTCTTCTCCCTTCTGCGTTGTGCTTCAGTTGTCAGCAATATGACTGAACAAGACAAAAATACCCTTCTATTTTGTCAACAAGACCTTTGGGATTATGCATTGCAGTTGGAGACATTAATGAGACCCCAGGTTTTAGTCCCTGGACAGTTGATTTTCTTTACGATTGACCAAGTAGAGAACCCTCTCAAAAACAACAGGTAAACTAACAAATGTACCCAGTGTTTTTAGCAGATATCTTTATTGAACTGAAAGCACCACGGTAGGCTGATGTTGTCTAGGACATAATTAGGGTATTTTATTTTTAGGTTCAACCATATAGAAAAGTGTTATGGCAACTTCCTCCAGCCAGGTAGTCTGTAGAAGTTGACTGATAGCAGGTAAACAAAGGGAGAGGAGATCGACGCTGCTGCTTGTGCTAGTCGAGGAGGTTGGGTGTGTCTGTAGCGGCTGAATCCTGAAACAAACAAATACAGATAAGGATAACTCATCTACACATGTGTTTTACCAGTAGAAATGGTCAAATAATTGCAAAAAATTACAAGCACATAGGTTTTTTCTATATTTACCCCAAATGGTTCTGCAAATGCCTTGTAGCCGCTGTATAAAGGGTTTGGGATAGATACTAAAGCAGGGTTTCCACCACCTTTTGTGGAAGCACCATCTTCATCATCATTCTGTTGAATGATAAATAAGACATTACACTCATTCATCTTCAACCAGAATCAACATTGGCTAGGCTTTTCGGAGATGGCGAGAATTTAGGGATTTGACATGTTGTGAAAGCAACGCGGAGATGTAATTTTTATTACTCAACAGATGAGTAAAGTATTTTTTTAAACAGATAAATTGCCTTATGTAGCTCTCTAACAGATTTAATTGTAAAATCTGTCATGAAGGGTCAAATTCATCCACACAGTCATAGATAGATAGATAGATAGATAGAACACAGACAGACAGTTTTATGTAGCTAGAAAACTCAGACATTTAGGTCAAGTTTGTACAACGGTAAAGTGTCTTTATAGTGTCAAGCCAAGATAAATTTCCGAAGCTCCATTACGCCAACTTACCTTGAAGTACTGGAAGCGAAAGGCATCATTCTTGTGCCTGAGGACATAGTATGCGAGCCCAGCGACAATCCCAACAATGGCGATGACAATCAGCACAGTGGTCACTGCGACACCGCTGGACTGTGAGATCGGAAGGACTGCTGGCACCTGGAAATTAGATTGTAAATTTCACTGTATGTAACACCATTAACGACTTTTATAATTAAAAAATATTGATTGAGAATTTATTTATGAGGTCTAGATTTTGACAAAGCTATGCATGGCTGTCTACTACTATCTCTACTAGACAGTACCCGTTGAGGACAATCTTTCCTGTAGCTCAAACAGTAGAGCGTTGGCGCTTGCAACACCAAGGCATGGGTTCGATTTCCAGGGAAAGCAAGAACTGATAAGAATGTAAAAATGTGTACCTTGAAAATGCAATGTAAGTCGCTTTGGACAAAAGCGTCTGCCAAATATGTAAATGTCTACTACTAATACTATGGCAAACATGATGTTGACTTGCTTAGCTAGTCTGGTGAAATTTTAGATATTTTGAGATTACATTTAGGAATGGACTGACAGACAGACAGATGGATGGATTGGTGGGTGGATGGATGGATAGAGGGACGGATGGATGGGTGGGTGGGAGGATGGATGGACGAATAGAGGAAACGGACGGATGGGTGGATGGATGAATAGAGGTACGGACGGGTGGGTGGGAGAATGGATGCTTGGGTGGATTGATGAAAAGTGCAAAACCTAACTGCTGCAATCTAAACCATTGGTGTTAATGCAATTATCCATGATCCTCTAAATGAATTCTGCCTGTACATCCATAAAGCAAAGCAGTTCTCTAATATGCTCCATTGCATTCATACAAAAGTGGCCACTTACTGGAACAGGTGGAGCTCTCAAAGGCCCATCAATGACATGGATCAGACCATTGATGGCTGGAATGTTCCAGTCCAATATAACCTTCTTATTCACCAGTTTTTGGGGTTGAGAGTTCTGTGGAGTCCAATAAAACATACAGATTGCTTGACATTGTCTAGAAAGTGATCCCTAAGCAGAGTAAAGCTGCGTGGGTTTGTTTACCTCAGCCTGACTGGTGGAATTGGAGGGAATCGTTACAATGAGGTCGGAGCCCAGGCGAGACGGGATTACAGTGTTGTGCTTCATGTCCTCGTAGTAGTGAAGACTATTGATGCTAGATATATGATACTGCAAATCCCTCCATGATAAAGTCTGAAAAAGGACACAAACTGAATCAAGGCCAGCAGAGAAAGAGGGTGTCCAAATGGTTCCTCCTTTCTTTTTTAGTTTTCTTCCTCTTAGTTTTCTCTGACTCATCCACACTTGAAAAATTTTCATATGAGAATTATTTTTGGCTTATATTGATAATCACCTTGTTTGCAGAGAAACCGCCGTTATGAGGTACAAAAACTGTAATGTTTAATGATTTGTCGGACAAGGAATTCAGCAGGTTCTTGCCCTCCTCTCCATCCTCGGCGTACTTCAGTAAAGTCTGTAAAAGGAAACCGACAGGAAACATAACAACGCCATTGTTATGAAATTAGAGGAATGTTCCTTGTTCAATTACTTAATATCTATTGGCAGCAATTGAGTGACAAAAAATCTATTCACTTTAGTTGGTTTTTCAAAAAACAAAATGTTTTTTGGTAATATGTTTTCCATTCGCTTTCCATCCTGTTAGTCTTTTACTTCTAATTAGAAAAGCCAGTTCCTTGATGACATCATCCTCCAGGAAGTGGCATTATTTTGGAAGGGAAACAACAGCACAAACATCTCTAAGTTTTAGCAATGAATTCAATGAATTCTGTGATGTTTTGTTATTTGGATTTCAAAAACATTCATCCTATTTGATCAAATTCCTCTTTGACTAACTTGAGCTCTTTATTTCCTTCCTTTTTATTTTCTTGACATTGGGTAATTAATCAACATATATACTTTGTAATTTATAAATGAAATGATATGTTATAATTAATGTTTAAGTTACTGACCAGGAACATATTTCTGGATTTTGGGGTCAGTAATATTTTTTAATGTTTTTAAAAGACGTCTGTTATGCTCACAGAGGTTGCATTTATTTCATACAAATTACAGTAAAATATTGTGAAATATTATTACAATTTAAAATAACTGTTTTCTATTTTAATATATTTTAACATTAATAATAATTAATTCCTGTGATGAAAGCTGTTTTTTCAGCATCATTACTCCAGTCTTCAGTGTCACAAAATCCTTCATAAATCATTTTAATATGTTGATTTGATGCTCAAAAAAAATTCTTATTATTATCAATGTTGAAAAACAGGTGTGCTGCATCATATTTTTGTGAAAACCGTGATACTTTTTTTCCAATATTCTTTTGTAACATTTTTAATATCTTTACTATCTCTTTATGTGTATCAATTGAATGCGTCCTTGTTGAATAAATGTACTAATTTCAGTCAGAAAACCCCAAACCTTTGAACAGTAGTATAAATACTTGAGTTTACGGTAATGCACAGTAAAAGTTTACTGTAAACATTGTAAACGCGCCATTGTTTTCTGTAGTTTGACGTCACTTACTGTGTAAAACACTGAAAAATTGGAAGTGGAGGCAACAACCGAGGTCAAGTCTCCATTACAGAATTCCCCGCTTCCAACGTATCCAGGTCCACATTCACAAGACACCTCTGTATAAGAAAAAAATGGCCGTCATTTCACATCAAGACCATTTAGATTCTGTAAAATGTTAAATTACATTTGAAATTAGAAGCATTTCCTGACCATTCATCCTGTAGCAGTACGCATCATACGGCCAACTGGCGTTGACTGGCTGTTTGTACAACACAATACCAACTTGATTGTCTCCACATTTAGCAGAGGGAAACCGGATCGGGTAGCCCACTTTCTTCCCGTCAATCCATCCTGCCACACATAGATGCATCCCCAACTGGAACAATAAGAAAAGCTTTATTTTATAATGGAAATTATCCAGCCATTACTTCAGTTTTCACTGTCACATGATCCTTCAGAAATCATACTAATATGATTTGGTGCTCAGGAAACATTTGTCATTATCAATGATTATCAATGTTTTAAAACAGTATTAATATTTTTGTGGAAATGTGATGCATTTTCCATTGATCTTTGATTAATGGAAAGTAAAAAAATTAAAAAAGCTATATTTTATAACAACTAACAGTTGAATTTAATTTTTTTTATGAGATTTATTTTAGAAAATCAATTGACTAGTGATGAAGAAAAACATCACCCAAGATTTATTTATTCTATTTTTTGAATGTTTTTCTCCTCACACAAATGTATGATTTAATAAATATTTAAAACATTTTTTTTACTGAAAAAAAAAATTTTTTCATTGTAAAATTGTAGCATTGCATTGCTTGGCGAAATGACACGAGCGAAATTCAATTTCAATAGAAATCTGTGTGTTCAGGAGTTTCGCAGGAGGGCGAAATGGTTCCCCATGCAGTTTACGCTTAAATTCAAGTTAGTCATGTGAATTCACCGCACCAACCAACAGAAAGATGCTCGGTTTGAAAGTGACCTCGATGTGTGAGCCTTGATTCAAGCATTGACAATAGACATTTTTTGGCAGTGAAATTTTTTGGCACCTTAAGCTCAAAAGCTGTTTCTGTTACGACACCGTAAATGCAGGATGTGTGCAGTCTTAAGTCGGGGTCAAAAGTCACCTGTTGTGCATCAGACAGCTGCGAGAACGTAGCAAGAGTGGCTCCCTCAGCCTTACAAGCTTCCTGTGCTCGGATGAAATCCAGTTTATACTTCCCCTCAGAAGAGCGCAGGTGGAAAACACCTGCAGTTTTTGCTGAAACACAAGAACGAAAGCCTTTGTTGCTAAGGTAAGACACTACAGAAAAAAAGCATTGCTTCATACATTGGTACATTTTTAGATTTTGGGCTATTTGGAATTATTGTAAAATCGTACTGTGGAAATGAAGGTCTTTGCACATCGCTTTGGGGTCGCAGCCACCGTTGTCCTCCAGACAGCGGTCAACAGGGGGCACCACTTTCTCCAAGCACTGGATTCCGTTTCCCACGTACCCCGTGAGACATTCGCAGCGCCTCTCGTTCTGCCACAAGGTAAATGTTACACATTTCGTTTAACTTTAACAGCTCTCGCCAAATAACAAGAATGAAAAGCAAAAGTTCCACGTACAGGTCCGGTGAAAAAGCATTCTGCGAAATCGCTGCAGCCACCGTTCTCCTCCTCTACACATCGGTTGATGGGCATGCAGATGCGCCCGTCTCCAGAGTATCCGGCCCGACAGGAACAGTTAACGTTGATACTGGTCTGCAAACAGTCTGCTTCTTCGTGGCAGCCTCCGTTATATTCACTGCAAAGATCCGGAGCTAAAAAAAAGGTCAAAATGTAGGATGAAATTTGATTTTATCCATTGGGAAGCATCCACAATAAGACTACCAATGTGTACACTTCTTGTTTTCCATTACAGGTACCTGAAAATTCTTAAATCAAGATACATTTACTTGAGAAGGAAAATGATGGAAAGAAATTCAAGGAAAATTTGTATTTTGTATTTTTTGTATTATATTTTTCTTTCATAAAACAAGACTTAAGACTTAATATCTTAAGTGAGTTTATGGCAATAGGACATGTGAATTCAGAATAGACATCTTACAGTCAGTTAGTCTAAAGACCCGTTCACACCAAGGATGATAAATATAAAAAGAATGATAAAGAAATAGTTCTAAAAATAGTTCTAAATAGAATAGCAGAGTCCACACCACAACTATAACGACAACATCACAGAGAAAATAAATACGTTTTTAGAACAATGTTTTCCAGCTAATGAAGGATAAAAGCATTGACAGCCAATCAGAATCCATAATACTTTGAAGAGCTTAGTTATCGTTCTTGTTCTTAAAGCATTAGATGTGATTCAAAACCCACCCGTGCAGTTGATGCCATCTCCTCCATAGGGCGGCACACATTCGCACTGATTATTAGGGAGGCATACTGCATTGAGATCACACACGGGAGAGCAGACCGGCTTGACTTCTGTTAAATAACAGGCAAAGGAGAGTGTTGGTTAAAAAATGCTTTAAACAAACAACAAAATGCACTTGATAGAAAACCAGAAAATTTACATTAAACTTATGAATTGCTGCAAAAAATTACAGCAAAAAAAAAAAAAAATCTAAATCAGGATTTTGTCTTGTTTTCCAGTATAAAGATAACTGAACTTGTTTCAATGTAATATGTGTATTAATCATTATAAAATAAATACAATAAATATATAAGAAATGCGTTTCTTTTTTCTTGTTTTTTAGTATACACATCACAAAATCTGGTTTCATTTAATATCGTCAAAATGTAATACAATTTTAAAAAAGTAAATTTCTCTTGTTCTAAATACTTTTTTAAGTACCTAAAATATTGAAGATTTGTTGTTTGCTGAATAGACTTACATTGTGAGTGTGTAATTGTATGGAGCCCATAAAGTGACATGGTGATTGAAAAAAATATGAGATGGGGAAAGCAAACCTTTTGCGAGTGAACACAAAGTTTGTTGGTGGAACTCAAATATTTTGCAAGCGAACACAACATTTCTTGGTGGAACACATTTTGCGAGCTTATGTAAAGTTTCCTGGGGGAATGCAAACATTTTGCTAGCGAACGCAAAGTTTTTCGGGGAACTCAAATATTTTGCAAGCGAACACAAAATGTCTTAGGGGAACTCAACCATTTTGCAAGCGAACGTAAAGTTTCCTGGGGGGACGCCAACATTTTGCGAGCGAACACAAAGTTCCTGGGGGGAATCCAAATATTTTGCAAGTAAACACAAATTTCTTGGGGGGACGCAATTTTTTTGTGAGTGAATGCAAATTTATATCGGGGGAACAAATATTTTGCGAGCGAACGCAGTTTCTCGAGTGGACATGTTTTGCGAGCAAATGCAAAGTTTCTCAGGAGAACGCAAACATTTTGCTTCGCGAACGCAAAGTTTCTTGGGGGAACGCAAATATTTTGCTAGCGAACACAAAGTTTTTCAGGGGAATGCACAATATTTGTAAGAAAAAGTAAAACTTTGACATTATTTTTTGACCCATCTCATATTTTTTTTCCTCCGACCATGTCTCTTTTAGGGGCTCCCATTAGGGGCACCATGTTGATATTTGTCAACAATTTATTTATTTTCATTGTTGGACAAGTCAAAAACATTTTCTGTGGTAATCTACGTATTTAACCCCAAACATATCTTAATAATCCAATACATTCAATAAAGGTTTTCATGTGAAGCCTACTCTTACCGATTTTTGATTCACAGTTTTTCCCAGTCCACCCCTCTTGACAGAAACAGCTGCCATCCCCATTCAGACCTTCATCACATTTGCCATTGCTGGTGCAGTTACATTCTGTGAGAAAAAAATGATAAATTGTGAATTATAGCTGTTAACACAAAGTAGAGTAGTACAACTACCATAAAAATGAATTTCAATATAAAAAAGTCATCAGTACTTCCAGTACCTCGTGAATTGAGAAAATTGAAGTTAATTTTTTTCACCCTTTAGCTAAATTCTCTCATTCTCTTTTTTAAAGCATAAACCTCACTATATTTTTGTGAGATTAATGCAAAAAATTGAACAAAGACCAAAACCTATTCGAAAAGTGTGAAAACGTCTCTGGTTACTTACGTAACCTATGTTCTCTGAATAGGGAACGAGACGCTGCGGAAAGCGCAGTGGGATATTCTCTGAATGTGCCGATTGTCTGAAGCCTTATAGAATCACGCCAATTCATTGGCTGATGGCGTCCGCGCAATATGGCTCCGCCCCGACGCTCTTACGTCGCATCATACGTATTCGCGCGCGCGCCATCTGCTCCTCAGATTTCTCTGCCGAAAAGAAACTGTCAGCAGCGCGAGGAGCTTGGCCGCTAACGCAGCGTCTCGTTCCCTATTCAGAGAACATAGGTTACGTAAGTAACCAGAGACGTTCTCTTTCATAGGTTCTCTCAACGCTGCGGAAAGCGCAGTGGGAACGGACTACCAAACTCGCCAAGCTAGAGCGCTTTTATGACTGGTAGATAAAAGAGACAACGACCGAAACGAGTTCAAACAGAAAGAACCTGGGAACCCGGGGTCATGTCAAGATCCAAGCTATAGAACCTTACAAAAGTATGCGGAGAGGACCAGCCTGCCGCAACACAAATATCCTCCAAAAGTGCTCCTCTGAAAAGAGCTTGAGAAGATGCTACACTTCTGGTGGAATGTGCTCTAATGTTAAGAGGTGAAGGCAAGCCACGCACCCCATAAGCCAACGAGATAGCCTCTGTGACCCAGTGAGAAATCCTCTGCTTCGATGCAGCAAGCCCACGGCGGCTAGCACCGAAGCAAACCAGAAGCTGGTTAGATTTCCTCCAACCGCCTGAGCGGTCTACATATATCTTAAGAGAACGAACTGGGCAGAGCAAGTTAAGCTCCCTATCTTCCTCAGATGAAAATGGAGGAGGGTGGAAAGCATTAAGGTTAACTACCTGAGAGCGGAAACTTGAGGAAAGAACCTTGGGGACATACCCTGGTCTCGGCCTCAAGGAAACTTTGACCAGGCCAGGGGCAAAGTCCAAGCAGGACTCGCTAACAGAAAGAGCTTGTAAGTCTCCCGCCCGCTTTAATGAGGACAAAGCTAACAAAAGAGAAACCTTAAGAGTCAGAATCCTATCCGGAGCTGACTCCAAGGGCTCAAAGGGGGCTTTCGTCAAACCCTCTAGGACAACAGAAAGATCCCATGAGGGGACTCTAGGGGAGCGAGCCGGTTTCAGGCGCTTCACCCCACGCATAAAGGCAGAAACTAACCTTAATTTGCCTAGGGGAATCTCATCCGATTCCCTATGCGCTGCAATAGCCGCGACATAAACTCTGAGAGTGGTAGCGGCTGCTCCAGCCGCAAACTTCTCCTGCAGGAATTCCAGTACTGAACCAGCAGGGCAGTTAACTGGGCTCCTATCATGTGCTAAACACCAAGTCTCAAAAACCTTCCATTTGGAAGAATATAATCTCCTTGTAGAAGGAGCTCTAGCACTCGCAATAGTCTCCTGAACGTCAGTTGGGAGACCAGAGCTTAATGCTAACGGCCTCTGATCGGCCAAACATACAGCTTCCACATGTCTGGGCGAGGATGCCATATCCTGCCCTGTAGCTGGGACAGCAGATCTTCCCTGACCGGGATCCTCCAGGGGGGAGACTCCAGTAGAGGAACTAGCTCCGAAAACCATGGCTGAGATGGCCAGAACGGAGCTACCAGGAGGAGGCGGACTCCGCTCTCTCTCACTCTGGCCAAGACCGCCGGGATCAGTTTGATGGGCGGGAAGGCATAGAGTTTCTGCGTTGGCCAAGGGTAAGCGAACGCATCTATCCCCAATGGGGCCGGGGGACTCAGGGAGAACCAAAGAGGGCATTGGGATGACTCTTGAGATGCAAAGAGGTCCACCTCCGCCTCTCCAAAAACCTTCCAGATTAGAGCCATCGTCTGGCGGTTCAACATCCATTCTCCCGATCGGAGTTTCTGTCTCGACAGAAAATCTGCTGCGAGGTTCAGAACCCCTGGGACATGAACCGCTCTTAGAGATAGGAATCTGCTCTGAGACCACAGGAGAAGGTGACGCGCATGCCTGTCTAGGGTGCGCGACCGAGAACCTCCCTGCCGGTTCACATGAGACACCACTGCCATATTGTCCGTTCTGACAATGACATGGTGACCCTCCAGAAGAGGGAGGAAATGAAGCAGAGCCAGAAAAAACGGCCCTTAACTCCAGGCAGTTTATGTGCCAGGAGAGAGCCTCTCCGGTCCAGACCCCACACGCTGGTCTGCCCTCGAAAACCGCTCCCCAGCCGGTGAGAGAGGCATCCGTCGTAATCATCTGGCGACGAGATACCGCACCCATGCTGACCCCTTTCCGAAGAAAAAGAGGGTCCCGCCAAACTGACAGGGCTCGAAAGCAACTGCGCGATACCTTCAGTAGGCGAAGGGTTGACCCGGAGGGTCGAACCCCTGAGAGTTTCACCCACCAAATGAAGGGTCTCATGTGGAGTAGGCCCAGCGGTAGCACGGAGGAGGCCGCAGCCATAAGGCCCAGCATCCTGCGGCAGGTGCCCACAGACACATGATGGCCTAGTGAAAAACGAGCCAAGCATGTCGTCAAGCTGGAAATCCGTGCAGGGGCCAAACGGGCCTGCATGAGAACGGAATCCATGTTCACCCCCAAGAAAACGGTGCTTTGAGCCGGAGCAAGAACACTCTTCTCCGAGTTCAACCTCAAACCGAGAGACTGGATATGACTCAGAACGACGTCTCTGTGGTGGGCCACTAGCTCCCTGGATTGGGCTAAAATGAGCCAATCGTCCAGGTAATTTAGAACACGGATGCCCTGGAGCCGCAATGGGGCCAGAGCTGCATCCATGCACTTTGTGAATGTCCTTGGAGCTAGAGATAGGCCGAAGGGAAGGACCCTGTACTGGAACGCCCTTTCTCCAACGGCGAACCTGAGGAATTGCCTGTGTCGCTGTACAACCTGGATGTGAAAATAAGCATCCTTTAGGTCTATCGTCACGAACCAATCCCCTGGCCGAATCTGAGATATGATAGCTTTCAGCGTCAACATCTTGAATTTCCCTTTGTAAAGGGCGAAGTTCAGCCGGCGGAGGTCCAGTATGGGACGCAAACCGCCGCCCTTCTTCGGGACCAGGAAGTAACGGCTGTAAAAGCCCCGCTCGGTTTCCCCTGGAGTAATATCCTCTATTGCTCCTTTGAGAAGGAGGGAAGAGATTTCCTGCTGCAGTACAGAAGCCTGAGCGGCGCTGTCTACTACAGTAGGAAACACCCCGTTGAAACAGGGGGGATTGCGGCAAAACTGAAGAGTGTAGCCGAACCGAATTGTGCGAAGAACCCAGGATGATACCCCTGGTAAGCGTTCCCACTCTGGAAGGAAATGTGACAGAGGAGGAGGGATGTTGTAATGCAGACGACATACCTGAGTAAGGGTGCCGTGTTGACGCTCCTGGGGTAAAGAGGTTGACTGTGCAGGAGGGCCATCGGCGTCCTGGCACGTGATGGGAGGCATCGAGATAGGGGT
The DNA here is from genome assembly GCA_036326025.1 of Chrosomus eos. NCBI lineage: Eukaryota > Metazoa > Chordata > Actinopteri > Cypriniformes > Leuciscidae > Chrosomus > Chrosomus eos. The sequence goes on from CM070838.1 coordinate 12,831,454, forward strand.
CATGGTGACCAGGTCCGCCTGCTTCGGAGGAAAACGGAAAGTGCCTCCGAGGATGCGGCCGGTAGTTATAGAGAGCGTGGGGGGTGAGGGGAGAAAGCCGAAAGCGTCTCCTTCCTCCCGCACCAGACTGAGTAGAGAAGGTGAAATATGGCCTGCACTTCGAGACACTCTGAGTGGCGAAGGTGACAGGGCAAGGAAAGGAGAGCTGGGAGGTGGGCAGAAACGCTTGCGCGGTCTGACCCAACCCTGAGGAACCAGAGGAGCTCTCCTTTTTCTGACCGGAGGGTCAGGAACGGCTCTGCGCCGCCGGAGCAGTCGGTTTGTCGGACCGCTTCAACTGGAGGCGCTTGTGAGGCCGTTGATGGGGAAACGGGCGACCGCGGGCTCCCCAAACTGTGGCAGGTGGGGGATGCCCTGGTTCGCTTCTTCTGGAAGAGAACTCCGGTCTATGAGAGGGACGTTCTCTGGGTCGCACCGGGGGGGGGAGCAGAAGGTTCCCTAGCCCTCCTGGGCATGAACTGTCTGAACGCGGCCGATTGGGATTTGGAGGAGCGGAATTTCTCAACCACTGTGTTGACCGCCTCACCAAACAACCCTGTTTGAGAAATGGGGGCGTCCAAGAGGAAAACCTTCTCTTTATCACGGATCTCCGTGAGATTAAGCCACAAGTGGCGCTCCACCGCAACAGAACCAGCCATAGAGCGACCTATAGCACGTGCGGTATGCTTGGTGGCTCTTAAGGCTAAATCCGTAGCCTTACGAAGCTCCTTGACCGCTTCAGGGGTCACACCGTCACCCTCGTCCATTTCCTTCAGGACGTCCGCCTGGTAGGCCTGAAGAATGGCCATAGTGTGCAGGGTCATGCCTGCCTGCCCAGCCGCCATGTAGGATTTCCCAATCAGAGAGGAAGTAGTCCTACATGCTTTAGAAGGGAGAAGGGGGCGCGACTTCCAGGACGGCGCAGACGACGGAGCAAGATGGTCGGCTAAAGTTTCCTCAATCGCCGGAATGGCGGAATAGCCCTGTTCCACAGAACCTACCAGGTTGGTGAAATCAGCAGCAGCCGCATTAGTGAGGCGCGAAGAGAAAGGCTGCTTCCAGGATCTGGAGATCTCATGATGCAGATCACTGAAAAATGGCAGCTTCCTCCGTTGAGGCCTAGAATTAGGGCCACTGAGAAGCCTTTCGTCGAGTTTCGACGACTGAGACTCACGTGGCTCGTCGGGCCAATCAATAGTGAGCTTCTCCGTAGCGCGCGAAAGCACGTCAACGAGCTCCGCGTAGGCCGCAGTAGGCCGCGCTTCCTGGCCGCTCGGCGGAATAACCTCGTCGGCGAGAGTAGGCCCGAAATCCTCGGAGTCGGAAGCCTCGGTAAAAAGTATATCCTCCAGCCCGAAAGAAACCGCGTCGCGTGCTCCCGGGCTGGGGCGCAAATAATCGTGTGAAAATTCGACTGGCATGTCTCGCGCGTGCCGAGGGGAGGGAGGGAGAGAAAGAGCGGGGCTCGTCTGCTCGAACTCCGCATCCTCAAGCTCTACATCCGAACCCCAGGTCGCGGATCCTCGAGAGGCCTCGGGAGCGCGACAGGGGGAGACGAATGATTCCCTCTCAAAGACCGCGAGCCGCAATTTGAGGGTTTTGAGCAACAAATTTTCACAGAATTTGCATTTAGACGATCCTATAACTGCCTCACGCGCATGTGAAAAACCCAAACATTTAACGCACTTACTGTGTGGGTCGTCGTTAGCGATGTAACGAGCACATGGCGGAGTACAGCGTCTGTAATCCATGGCAGCTTCACCGTAAGGAGAAACAGAGTTCCGCTTGAACAGTCGCAGAAGCGCCGAGAATAATCCTAGATGTAATTGTAGCTCAGAAAAATCACGAGCGAAGGGCAAACGTGACCGCTTCGTTCTGAAGGCAGAGAAATCTGAGGAGCAGATGGCGCGCGCGCGAATACGTATGATGCGACGTAAGAGCGTCGGGGCGGAGCCATATTGCGCGGACGCCATCAGCCAATGAATTGGCGTGATTCTATAAGGCTTCAGACAATCGGCACATTCAGAGAATATCCCACTGCGCTTTCCGCAGCGTTGAGAGAACCTATGAAAGAGAACACAATAATTTCAATCAAAATGGTACCAGCCATCTTGTCAGTAGCTCTATTTTATCTCCTTCCAAAAGACAATTTCTACCTACAGATTTTGTTAATTGTGGACCGGTTCCTGCATATTATGTAGTACTCTGCATAATTATTCTAACAGTTCGGTGAAGTGCCCGTTCACTTAGTCTTCACCAATGCTTGTGCATATTGCATAAGGAATTGGACTGTTTAGGAATAGTTCACGTTTTTAAAACAGCGCTGACTGAATGGGTTACCTGTGCAGTTCGGCCCAAAGTGATTCTTTTCACACAGCTCACAGCCTGTGCCAACAAAACCTCTGTGACATTTACACGTTCCTGTGCCGGTGCGCCCGTCATCGCAGTCTCCATGCTCTCCACACGGCGCCTCGAGACCACCAGGACACACTAAACCACAAACAACACACAGTTTTACCTACTGACTGCATCATTTCATGCAACATTTGTTCAATTCTCACCTTGACAGTCTCTTCCGAAGTGGTTTTTACAGCACTTTGCATTCCACGTCATTTTCGTACATATCCGATTACAACCAAGCCAATCTCTGTAGGAGTTGTATCCGTAACCGTACGAGTACAAACCGTAATAACTGGGTCGTCTGTACATGTAAGGTGAATAGGGACGTCTACATATGCTAGTTTTGTTCTGTAAGAAGAGATCAGTCTGGATCAATGCATGCTACGTTTGTATGTCAACATAATGCTGACTGCTAAAGTTTTGTTAATGCAACAGAACCAAAAAGTAGAAAAAAAGTCAATAAAACATCATTAAACGGAAAAATAACAAAAAGTAAGTCAATAAAGTGCTGACTGTTTAAGTTTGCTAAAGCAACAGATCCAAAATATAACAAAAAATCAATAAAGTGCTGACTGCTAAAGTTTTGTAAATGCAACAAAACCACAAATCAACAAGATATGATGAGATACACTCACCGTGTCCTCTGATCCGATGGGACAACGGGGTAGCACAACGCAAGGACCGCACATTCCCTGAAAACAAACAATGTTATAACAAAGTTAGGATGGCCCATGTGTTTTAATGTTCAAAATGTTCACAAAAAAAGAACCAGATATTTTTCTGCACACATGCTTTTTTCCAAATGTGATTTACTTTTTATTTTGTGCCATTTTTGGTGATATAAATAAACTCATTTAAATATCTAAGAGCATGAACATTTCCTAGTCTCAAATCAACAACAAGTTTTGTACCTTTATCTCTATGCTTGCGAAGTCATCGCAGCGAGCACCAATACTCGGCGGCTCCAGAAGCTGATCAATCCCATGAGCGATTCCTGAACTGAACCGCATGTTTCGCGCTACGATTCTGGCATTGTTTCCATTGATTAAGATGTCACCCTGAAAATCAGCCAATGAGACGTGAGCAAATTTACATTCAAATGTCTAACAATAAAACGCCAATGAATGAAACACTTCCAATTAATTCACAATGGTGCAGAACGTAGTTCCCAATCTCATATTTCATACTTTTTTTTATCAGGATAAGTTAGCTAAAATGGCTTATGTCAAGTTTTTATTTATTAATATTTATAAATGTTCAAATAATTAGTTCCACAATCACTTAGAGAATAAATGTTGAAAAAAACATTTATTTTTAAATAAAATAAATCACTATAAAACACAGAGAAAAAAGCAATATTTACAAATATTTATAATACTAAATAATATTAATTCTAGAAAATAAATTTTCAAAAAAGTTCTGTAAATAAAGATCAATAAAAATATAAACATCAATATCAAAGAAAATAAATAAATCATTAACATTTTGAAAAACAAGAAGGATATAAGGAATTCTTTGCCCATTATTCCTCATCCAAATACTCACAGTTAAATCTTTGTTGCATCTGAAGGTGAGCTCAGATCCAATCAATGTTTCCATGTTTTTCTCAGCAGTAAGAGCAACAGCAACTACCTGGAAACATACAACAAAAACAGTTTTGTGACCCTTAAAAGAAAGTACTATTGCAGTACCATGGTACAGTGAGGCTATCAAATGGTAACGCCATTGTACTTTGATATCACTTGATTTTATTAAATGTTTTAAATCATTTCACAGAATTCATTTAGGTTTGGGTCTCACTAACATTCTGGTCGCGGACTATGTGAGCTTTGAGGTAGGCTTGTAGTTTATCGCGATGGTCTTCACTGTACAGCCATGTCTTTCTATCCTCAGGGAGTCTGTTAAAAACGTCATCCGTTGGCCAGAACATGGTGAATGGGTAAAAGGGTTGATGTTGCACCACATGCATCAATTCCGCATCCTGTTTAGATGAAGACATGACAGGCGTGATGTTTTTGGAAGACGTTTGTAAGAATAATGAATCTGGATTGATAACCAAATAATCTGAATCTACAGCAAAAATATTACCTGCAGGAGCTTGCTGAAGATTTTGAAGCCATATTGTTCAGCAGCTGCTGTAATGTTCAACTGCAACATAAATTGAGTTTCACTTTGAGTAAATTATAATTTTATTAAATATTTAACACTTAAAAAAATGGTAGTCATTGGTTGAGTTACATACAGTAGTGTTGATATCTGCCTTGCCCGTTAGTTCGTATGGAAAGAGGACCTTGTCTATAAAATGTATGACTCCGTTGGAGCACTCAGTGTCACTGGTGATGATCTTTGTATTGTCATTGATGTACACAACACCCTGAGAGTCAAAGGCAGTTCAAAGTTCAGATCAACTTTTCCAATAAAGGGAAATGATTTGCAGAGACATTTTTTCACCTTTGTAGGTGAAATTGTTATAATCACCTACCTAATTAAATTAATCTGTGTTGTCTTTTATATGTAAAATTATTAGATGTATTCAATTCAATTAATCAATCAGAATACTACAATAAAATTTTAGCAACCTCTACAAAAGTCATCTTTACACTAAAAACATGGCATCTACCGTATGCTTAATTATTTTCAAAGGTGGAATAATTGTGTTTTTTTGCCTCAGTATCTTGAATTTGGAAGGCATTTTTGTTCATTTTGGTGGCATTTTTTTCCCCAAGCAACTTTTAATTTCTGACCTCATTCAGAGAAAAATTCAATATCGAAAATATAAAATGTGTTTGAAAATTCAATTACTCACATCTCTAACGCTGAAGCGTAATTTATATCCGCTACTGGTGACAACTTCTTTAACAGATTTGAGGTCTGATTCACGCAATTCTTCACAACTGACAATGTGGTAACGCAGCAGGTCTGACGAGTGACTTGAATTCATCCATGCTTCAACCTGTGGACTCTGTCAAGACAAGAAATTATATGACATAACAATAGAAAAGAGGTTAATCATTTTTGATTTGTGCAAATGTACAATGGTGTACACTATTTCAAAAGAAAAAAAAAAGTGCCTTCGCAATCTTGCATGCATTTAACTTTTAACACAACTTTGAAAAACAACATTTATTATGTAACGCCTACTTTTTTACTATCCAATCAATAACGATATATTAAAAAGTCTCATTTTTAACTTCTTAAATATCAGGTGACATCAGATTAGGTAAGCAAAATTCTTAGCACAGGAGATGAACTGACTTATAATGTTATAATATTTTTGTGTGATGCAGTTTGTGAGAGTGCAGCATACCGAAAAATTAGCGACATAATCTGCATGAGGAGCAAACACAGTGAAAGGTCCTTGAGTGTACAAATCTCGGACTCTCGTTACCTAAAACATACACATATTTCACATTATTATTGTAAATATATTTAAAATACATAAAGAAATTAACAAGTTTAAACATGCACTTACACCAAAACTTCTTCGTAACCATGCTGCCTCAGGAATACGAAGAAGCTCCTGCAGAGATTAATTTTAAAAGCAGAAGTTGTTGTTTATCATGTTTGGTCAATCATTATATTTAACCTAAAATTCATCTTAAATGATACTAACTCTACTGACAGTCCCTGCACACTTAAAACCATCTCCTTTGTAGCCAATATAGCATGTGCAATTACGTTCCCCATCACCGAGGTTTCTGCAAACAGCATTAACACTGCAGTCGCCATTATTCTGTAATAAAACAAAATAAAAATTACTGCTTACAAAAATACCATATAGATTTAAAATAATATGCCATAATAATGTCTTTGAAATCTGTTACCTTTCGACAAGGATTAACTGCCAAACATTTATGACCAATGGAAGTAAAACCAGGCTTGCATGCACATGCAACCTGTAACAAATGTAATGCACAATATTTTCATTTTCACTTCTTAACGTTAACATTTGTTGTTAGGCATTAACTAAAATTGGTGACACAAACCCTGCTTGGTCCAATTTTCATGCATAAAGCATTTTTGTCACATCCTCCATTGTCCACTAAGCAGGCGTCCATTTCTGTAGTGAAAACACAATTACACAAGTTTAAAAAAGTAAATGCTTGCAGACAATGCAAAACTGATACTTGAGCCCAATACAGAGCCCTGAGGCACACCCTAAGCACATATAACATGTACATGAAATGGTAAATAAAACATAATCAATGCTAATTATAATACTAAATTAACATCAAAGAAATCATAGGCAGCAGACCAAGACCATCTGCACAACAACAACGCTATAGGAATCAGAAAAGTTTTAAATGCTAAACAAAAAATAAAAATGTTGCACAGATGCATTGATGAACAAATCTAAAACTCAAATTTCATTGAATCCATGCTACCCATTTGGATATTACAGGAAGGGAATCACTCTTTTACCGAGACACACAACCCCATCACCAATGAAGCCGGCTTTACATGCACAGCTCCTTTCACCGGGCGATGTTTTTGTGCAGTTTGCATTTGTGGAACACCCTCCATTTTCTGTGGCACATGGTTCAAATTCTGTGGAAGGCGTATGCAAAGCATTTACAATAAGACCAGGAATGTGAATTAAGAAAGTAAACAGGGTGAATATTGAGTTCACTGTCACTGAGAAAAAAACTTGAATGACAAACTTAGCAATGAAACAGACAAACCTTTGCAAAAAGTCCCGTTACCCTTATAACCAGCGGTGCAGGAGCAAGTTGGAGGAGCCCCTGAATCTCCTGAGATACAGCTGGCAGAATAATATTTTACTATAAACACTGATGAATGTGTTAAAAATATAAAGTGCCTTTTATGTATATTTTACATACTTACTTAGCATTGACATCACAAACTCCACCACAGGCATCATCATTTACCGCTGCAAAAAACACATTTTTATGACGTCAAGTGCATTAAGGTAAGAAACATGCGATCTGACACAAAATGTTGCCATTTGACCTTAATACTGACCAACAGAGCAATTCACTCCCTTCCAACCTTTGAAACAAATGCATTGCCCATTTCCCTCCATACCGTCCAAACATTTGCCATGTACACAGTGACAATCTGCCGAACAAAAAACATAGTTTTACAAGGGTTTGTTCAAAAATGTTTGAACAACACTAACAGAATGCCAAGATCGTAGAATAGAAAACTGCTCATAGATGTTACCTGACTGGCAGTCATTTCCGTATCTCCCAGGTTCACACATCTCACAGGTCGTTCCATGGAACCCCTCTTTACAGAGACACTCCCCGCTGCCGAACAGCCCGTCTTGGCATTGACCGTTGTTGGAGCACCAGTTATCCACACTCCCAGGACATTTGGAGCAATCATGCCCGAAGTATCCTGGACAGCAGGAGTGGTCCTGGAAGGAAAGTTATTATGAGGTCTGAATCTGAATCATCTTCGAATCTGAATTTAAAGGTGTAAACCCGACACCTTTAGCACACAATACTCAGGTCTAAAAAGCATTTCTAGCTCCGTCATCTTGATTTAACACATTATATATTGTTCCGAAATGTGTCCAAACAGAAGTATAGCTTACATATTCAGTGTTGCCCCAAGTGGGCGCTGTAGAAAAGACTATTATAAACTCTTCTTCTATGGTTAGTTTTTTCTTTCAGGTCAATGAATGTGAAGACGAAGCAACAGTTTGAAGTTAGTTAAAGTTTGTTAAACTCTCAACATGTTTATAGTTCAGTTTGAAATAAAGCAGGAATATAGCACAAAGCCTTGCATCCTTCCTCGACATCCTTAAAGGGATAGTTCACTGAAGAATAAAATAATATTATCATCATTCGCCCTTATGTCATTCCAAACTTATAAGACTCAACTTCGAAACACAAATGATGACATTTTTAACGAAATCTACAATGTTTCTGTCCATCAATTGAAAGTCCAGGTAACCAAAACTTAGAAGATATAAAAATGTCAAAGTCATCGTGAATCAAATCCATATGAATCAAGCACTTTCATTCAAGTCTTATGAGATGATACAATTATATGATGAACAGATTTAATTTAGACTTTTATTTACAGAAACCTCTCAGATTTCATTAAAACTATCTTAATTTGTGTTTCGAAGATGAACCAGTCTTATGGGTTTGGCGGGTAAATGATGACAGAATTGTCATTTTTGGCTGAACTAACCCTTGCACCGTCCTCACTGAAATCAATGGATCTGTAGCGTAAATTCAAGAAAAAGTGCCCTCAAGTACATACAACAGGAGTGTGCACCACAATCAGTGAGGTCTGAGTTTGCATACTTGTTCAGTAAGCTTCTGAAATGAAGTACCTTTGTTGTTCTCAAACATTCAATGTGACAGCCCGGCACCATTTTCCTCTTTTTTCCAACTCTTGTCCTGTATTTACAGTTTGACTTCATATTTTGAGGGTACTTTGGCTGTATCTGAAAAAAACGATGAGGAGAACGAATCATAAACTTCCTTTTTCTTACTTTTACCATTATGTATAACATGAAAGTTAAGAACAAACTAAAACAACAATGAACCCATCTTACAGGTTTGGAATTATAGAGGCATTTTGGTTCAGCAGTACAATCTCCGCAGCGGCCCTGCAAAGAAAGCAAACGTTCCTTAACTTTGTTCGTTACGCCACTTCGAGAAATTAACCTCAGAAGTACCAACAGAAACTTACAGAAATTTTTAAAATCACGTCATTACTGCAGTGGTTCTTGCGAAGGTCTAAGACACGTGGGATCCCGAACACTGTGCCATGCCTCGTCTCAATGAAGCTTCCGTTTATGGGAACGTCATTGGCCATCGTCTGGAGTTCAGGAATAGTTAATCACAACTATTTTCATCTAAGCACTGTATAGAACATGAGTTGTTGCCAGTTGTGCAATACCTGATTTTCAGTGTCCACATAAAACATGATCTGAGTGCCATTTCCCAAAAATGTGTTTTTGAAGAGTCCATCGCCCAAGTGTTCAGGAAAGAGTTGCTCACTAATAATTACATGATATTTTACAATGTCTTTGCTCTGTTGAAAAGAGACAATTTCGTCAACTTTATGACTGATATGATCAAACATTGTTTCAAAAGGTTTCACTCACCAGTTGTGTATAGTTTGTTTTATTCAGGTACTCTTGTATGGCACTGTCATACGGGACAAAAATGGTGTAATCTCTAGTTGGGATACTGGCTTCCAAGTCGTAAAGCTAAAAAAAATTGAAACAACTATGCTTATGTAACAAAATCAGTATTCAGTTATGATGTTACTCTTTTTGAAAATATTGAGCAAGTTATATCTTTGGTTAAATCTTTATATCTTTGGTTATATCGCTTTGGATAAAAGCGTCTGCTAAATGAATAAAAATGAATAAATGGTTAAATGGCAGAAACTCACCAGTGCTGCCTGCCTGAAAAGGCTGAATGCTGGCGTGTTGTTTAGGAACTTCATCAAAGTGGGAGGTGGTGGAGGAAAATCAGATAGAGCGGGTCGAAGAACCTGTGAGAAAAACGTACTCAGTTACTAACGTAACCTCGGTTCTCTCTAGAGAGGGAATGAGTACTGCATAATATCTTACGCTATGGGGAAAACCTCTTTTCCACGAGATATTGAAGCCAAAAATTATCCTTAATTTTGAATCAATGCAAAACGCTTTGCAGCAGCTGCAGACATATAGGCGAGACGGCTTGCCTGCCTATTGGCTGTCCTGCTGCAATAGCAGCAGCCTATAGAGAGAGGCCCTGCGTGACACCTTATCAAATGGGAGCGATTCGCCCCCATTTCGTTACATCCCGCAAGAAAGGGTGTGGCCTTGTCCTATAAATATAGCTCGAAAGGCTGATACAAACTGGTTTTCATCGCCGAAGCGAACCAGAGCGTGATGTAGCACGGAAAGATCCGCAGTACTCGTTCCCTCACTAGAGAGAACCGAGGTTACGTTAGTAACCGAGTACGTTCTGTTACGAGAGTACTCTTGTACTGCGTAATATCTTACGCTTTGGGAACACAGTGTAACACTCCGTGCGTACTGGGATCCAACACCAAAGTCCCAAGGGCCAAAGCCCGGGGTTCATATAGTGCATAATCACCACAGACTCACAGAGAGTGAAGGAAGAGAGGCTAGAAGCGTCATTCCTTATAAAGTAGCATCCCGCGGGAGGTAATTATATTAATAGTTCACCACTCAGCCAGGGTGAAAACTTTCAGCTAAACTGGGTGGCCAAAGGGTTCAGCACTCACGGAGCTGATTCATCAGTCAGTGAGCGATGTATAGGCAAAAACTCGCATCTGGGCAGCGCAGCGGGGCAGATAGCACTGAATTCTAGACCGACAGAAGCTTGGCTTGTAAGGCGGGAACCTCTAGGTTATAAAACTTTATAATGTAGACGGCGAGGCGTAGCTGCCGCCGTCAGATATCTTGCAGGTAATCCCACTAGACCACGCCCACAACGAGGCCACGCCTCTCGTGGAGTGCGCCCTGATACCCAAAGGACACTGCAGGCCCTTTGAAGTATAAGCCAGCGCTATGGCGTCGACTATCCATCTGGATAGGCTCTGTTTTAATGCGGCTAGTCCCTTAGAAGTCCGCCGAATAAAACAAAGAGCTGCTCAGTCTGTCTAAAACCAGACGAGCGGGACACATAAGCTCTCAGTGCCCTGACAGGGCAAAGGAAGGGCAGACAGGGAAATAACCTGGGCCCTGAACGGTGTGCTGAGGGATTTTGGCACATAGCCGGTTTGAGTATGACCTTAGAGTCATTAGGCCCAAACTCCATACACGACGCGCTCACAGAGAGCGCTTGTAAGTCCCCCACGCGCTTCACTGAAGCGGGAGCCATCAGAAACATAGTTTTGAAAGACAGATGTTTCATGTCTGACCGATGTATTGGCTCGAATGTGGCACCTTTCATGGCTTCCAAGACCGTAAATGGTCCCACGTCGGGACTGGCGGGGGTCTGGGAGGGTTCAGCCTCCGAGCTCCCCTGAGGAATCGCACGACTAGGTCGTTTTTCCCCAGTGACTGGCCGGACATAGGTTTCGCGAACGTTGCTATGGCCGCCACGTATACTTTGAGCGTGGATGGGTCCTGCCCTTATCCAACAGCTCTTGAAGGAAGGAGAGTACTTCCGTAACCCCGCAGTCTATGGGTGAAAAGTCCCGAGCTTGACACCAGGTAGAGAACACAGACCACTTCGAGGAATAAAGCCGTCCAGTAGACGGGGCTCTGGCCTGTGATATCGTGTTTGACACTCCCTCCGGGAGATCAGCAGGTACCCATTGATGGCCCATGCATGCAGGGACGCCAAATCGAGCCCTTTGCCTGAGAGAGGAGGTCTCTCCTCAACAGTATAGGCCACGGGGCAGTGCTGGTCAGCTGCATAAGGACTGGGAACCAAGTCTGGTTCGTCCAGAGCGGAGCTATAAGCAGCACTGGGCATCCGTGTTCCCTGATTCGTTCCAACACTTGTGGCAGGAGCGAGACAGGGGGAAAAGCATACAAGGGGCAACGTGGCCAGACGTGGGCAAGCGCATCTTGGTTTTCGAGAAAAAATTCGGGCAGTGAGCGTTTTCGTGGGACGCGAACAGGTCCACCACCGTCTGCGGGTGCAGCGCCATTCTCCTGCTGGGATCTTGTTTCTGGACAGCCTGTCTGGTCCCAGATTCATGGGGACCAGGCACATGCGCCTTCAGTGAAAGCAGGTTGTGCTGAGCCCAGACCAGGAGGCGTTCCGTCAGCCTGTTAAAGGTTTCGGGATCTGACGCCACCCTGGTGATTTATGTACGCCACCACTGACATATTGTCCAATCGGACCAAGACGTGGTGACCTCTTAGCGCCGTAGTGCGTTGTCGACTGCCATCATTTCCAGACAGTTTATGTGTAGGAGCTTTTCCCATTCTGACCACTGGTCGAAAAACAGTCTGCCCGCGAGCAGCGCTCCCCATCCCGAGGTGGAGGCGTCCGTAGACACCACCTTCACACTCGAGGAAGTCCCCAGGCTCACACCTGATGATACCAGTCGGTCATGTTCCAAGGTTCCAAAGCTGAGACGCATTCTAGATCGACCCTGAGGCTAAACAGACCAGTGGTCCATGCTCGGGGCGGAACTCGCTTTCTCAGCCACAGCTGCAGCTGGCGCATGCGAAGCAGACCCAGCTGGAGTACTGAAGCTGCTGAGGCCATGAGGCCCAGCATCTTATGAAACCTTTTGAACGCTCTGTGCGCGCTCTGGCGACAGACGCGCTGTCATGGATAGCGAATCCAGCGCTGTTCCCAGAAAATAAATTTTCTGACTGGGAGACAGCGAGCTCTTCGCCCAATTGACTGTGAGACCTGTGAGATTCTCGAGATGCTCGAGTAATGTGGTCCTGTGTTCTATGAGCTCTGAATGAGATCGAGCTAGAATCAGCCAATCGTCCAGGTAGTTCAAAACTCGCATGCCCCGAAGTCTCAGGGGTGCGAGAGCTGCGTCCATGCACTTCGTAAATGTACGGGGTGCCAAAGACAGGCTGAACGGCAGGACTGTGTATTGGTATGCCTGGCCCTCGAAGGCGAATCTCAAGAATCGCCTGTGACGGGACACCACCTTTATTTGGAAGTATGCGTCTTTCAGAACTATTGACACAAACCAGTCCCCTTGGTGCACTTACGCGAGGATTTTCCTGGTTGTGAGCATTCTGAACTGTTGCTTCGCGAGCGCTTTGTTCAGCTGTCGCAGATTTAGAATGGGTCTGAGACCCCCGTCTTTTTTCGGTACCAGAAAATATCTGCTGTATAGCCCCCCTTCGCTCTGAGCCTGAGATAAATGCTCTATGGCCCCTTTGCTCAGTAGTTTCGCTATCTCGGCTTGAAGTAGATGAGATACTTCGTTTTTTACCGTTGTTTCGACTCGCGCCATATAACGGCGGGGACGTCGAGCGAACTGCAGCGAATTGCCTCTTTTTATAGTGTTCAACACCCATTCTGATACCCGGGAAGCTTCGTCCACGCATCTGCGCGGGTAACTAGAGGTAGAATGAAGTCTGAGCTCTGGCCATGACATAACGACGGCCGAGAGCTTCGGTGTGCTGAGAAACAAACACTGTGTTTATAGAAGGGCTGTGCGATTAATCGAAATCGTAATAAAATCGCGATTTGAGCATGCGCGATTTCTAAATCGCTTCATGGCACGATTTTTTTCGCGCTCCGGCTCCAACCTCCCAGTATGCTATCTGAACCAATCAGAATGCAGCGCGCCTAAATTGAGCGCGAGAACAGAACAGACCGGGCGGGTACCAGAGATTCAGTGAACTGCGAACAGGTGCGCGTGCCAGAAGGGAGCGCGAGTGCATGGAAATATTAGCGCAAAGGGGCTTGCCTCACCAGTTTCTTTATCTGGGAAGGTAAGGGAATACCATTACCTGATTGGTTTACAAGTATAGTTTCCTCCGCTGCGGCTGTCAGTCATTCTCCATTCAGAGTTCAAACAGCGCGTCACGTTCGGTTACGACAGTCAACGATGAAACTCTCTCCAAGTCAAGATGATCATTTAATGTTAATATTATTATACTTGATCTGCAGATAAAGCTATGGTTTCGCATTAAATGACTATCATGCTGGACTGTTCGTTTCTACCGTGTGTCTGTTAGATCCTATTTTTTACAGTCTATGGTTAGATCACAACACTGAGAGCAGTGCACTATAATTGTTCTTCACGCACACAGTAACTGAAATTTAAAACTGTTAAAAGAAAAGGCTCAATAAACTATTGTATAATACACATCGATATGTATTCCCGATATGCATCGATATGCATTTCCTTTGTTCTTTGAACTTTTCAATGCGGACTCGACGCGCTGCGCGCTGTGACTCTGTGTTGTTTCAAGCGCATCATTCTGTGCTCGGGATGCGCATAAGCACTTTGTGCCGCACTGTATTGGAGTCTTTCATAATCATATCATAATACTTTTGCGCAATGCAAGATTATTAATGGCCTTTTTTTGTTCTGCGGTTGTTTCGAGCGGCCTGTTGCGGAGCTAGAGCGCTTCGGCAGGAAATGTTTCATAGCCTGCGATGTCTTCTGCACCTCGATGAATCTGTACGCAAAATCTTTCATGGCAGATCCGAAAAGGCCAGCAGGGGAGATGGGCGCGTCGAGGAACACAGAGCGCTCCGACTCCGTCATCTCAGACAGCGTTAGCCACAAGTGTCTCTCAGCCATGGTGAGAGAGGCCATGTTCCGCACAACGGCCTGTGCAGCGATCTTTTGCCCGCAAATCCGCCATGCAGATCGCTCCCGGTCCTTCCTCTTCCAATTTACGGAGAAGGTCGGCCTGGAATATCTGCAAGATGGCCATTGTGTGCAACACTGACACTGCTTGCCCGGGTGCAGTGTAAGCGCGACCGTGCATGGCTGACGTCACTCGGCAGGCATTGGAGGGTAGCGCCGTCTGAGCACGCCGTCCAGCGGAGGGCGGACAGAGATGGGAAGCTACCGCTGCTTCCACGGGTGGAAGAGAAAGGTACCCTCTATCCTTCGCACCGTCCACGAAGGAGAACGCTGCTGAAGCAGAGGTACGAATCCTAGCCGAGAAGGGGGCGTTCCAAGACTTCGAGACTTCCTCATGAAGCTCAGGCAGGAAGGACGGGAGTCTCAACTGTGACGGGCCGGCGTCCTTTTTGAGGAAGCAGCTGTCCAGCCTGTTGCGCGCTGGCTGCGCGGGCGCCTCCCAATCGAGGCCGAGGTTGCCAACGGCTTGAGAGAGCAGACGCATCAGCTCTGACTCAATGCCGGCTCGCTTCCCGGAAGGCTCGCGGGCAACGGGGGGAGGTCCACAGAGCTCGCCCAATCCTTGCTATCTGACGCCAGGATAGAGCAGACCTCGGCTGTTTCGTCCAGCTCAATTGCGGAAACGGCGGCAGACGGCGCCTGCTGTCCGTCGGTGAGCGACTCGAGCGATGCTGGCGAAGCTGGCGGGTGAACCGGCGAGCTTTGGCGGGCAGGAGAGAGCTCGGGGGCGCACTGAGCACGGCGCTTCTTACGGCGCGGGACTACAGCAGGCGGAAGTGCAGGCTCTGAGAAAGATGCCAGGCGAGTCCTCAAGAGTCACCATGGGCAGTAGCTCACAGTGAGGGCATCCACCTTCGGTGAGCGCGAGAGCCGCATGATCTTCACCCAGGCAGGGAACGCAGATGACATGGCGATCCCCGTCGCTTAGTTGGGCTCGGCACGAGCCACAGGAAGGCATCTTGAAAAAGACGCAGTTCTTTTAGAGTGAAAGGAGAAGTGTGAGTTGCAACGGCAAACAAACACTCTCAGCAGAGTAAAGGATATAGTACGCCGGAAAGCATTGCAGGAGTGGCAACTGAAGGCGGCGAGTTGAGGCCAGCGGCTTCAGATGCGATGGCTCGTCCTGCAGTAGGCTTGAATCGACCGTTCGGCTTCTCACTCCGGATCCAGCGATGCATGCGCTTCGCTGAAGAGATGAAAATCAGTTTGTATCAGCCTTTCGAGCTATATTTATAGGACGAGGCCTTTCTGGTGGGACGTGACGAAATGGGTGCGAATTGCTCCCATTTGATAAGGTGTCACGCAGGGCCTCTCTCGATAGGCTGCTGCTGTTGCAGCAGGACAGCCATTAGGCACGCAAGCCGTCTCGCCTATATGTCTGCATGCTGCTGCAAAGCGTTTTGCATTGATTCAAAATTAAGGATCATTTTTGGCTTCAATATCTCGTGGAAAAGAGGTTTTCCTCATAGCGTAAGATATTACGCAGTACGAGAGTACTGTCGTAAGAGAACAGATTTGTTATGTATAAAAAGTTTCATATTTCACAGAATGAGGTGAATACTATGGCCTATTTAAGAAGAAAATCTGAGTGATCCTGGTAAAAAATTTGGCACCACAAAGTTTGCCAAGGTACTGTTAAGGTGTTCTAAATGTTTTTAGGGTGTTGCTCTGTTGTTGCTAGGGTGTAACTATGCAGCTGATAAGGTGTTCTTAATGTTCTCAGGGCAAATCTATGCAGTTGCTACGGTCTTTTGAGTGTGTTTAAGGGATTGCTATGTTGTTTCTATGGTGTTTTAGGTATTTGCTAGGGCATTGCTATGCAGTAGCTAATGTAACATGTTTTAGGCCATTGCTAGGGTGTTGCTATGCAGTTATTCTGGCCTCTAGATATGTCTTGGGTCCTTTCCCTCCTTTCATGTAAGTCCATGGGAAATCCCATTTTTTTGTTCATTGTAAGTTCATTGCACAAAAAGTGTGAAATTCACTTACGTTTAATACCCAGACACCATCTTTGCAAAGTTTAATTACCGTGTCAATAATGTGGATGCACCCATTTATTGCCTTGAGGTCTGGGACAAGAATGGTAGCATTGCCGATCATAAGCTCCTAGGGACACAAGAGTAAACAGGTCAGTGAAAGATGACCAATTTAAGGCTGTAATTAATAAAGGCTGTGGGGTTGTGTGACAGTTACCCTGCCGTTGCTTTGCACCTCCCATTTAGTCTTTCCTATAGTCTGGACTGTTTTACCAACTTGCTGCAGTAAATCTTCAGAGGTGTAGATCCCCTCTAAAAAATGAACTCTATATAGAAATCGCACACAGAAAGAAAATTATCTTATGGTATTTATTCTCTTCTGCAAACCTCATAAATCAGTTCTCAATGTCAATCCAAACACATACTGTAGAAGGTGAGGCAATCTGTAATAATCAAACCAAAAAGACTCGTCTGAATCGCTGAGGTTCTTGAAAGCAACTTTAGATGGAACCAAAGCTGTGACTCTGCTGTCACTCTCAATCACTTTGTGCCTCTGCAGATAAACACAAAAATGTTGTAGAATAATATTTGTGTAATAAATAATCCTTTTCTGTTTCAATCATGTCACTATAATTTTTGGTAAACAGACTCATAGACAATTTAATCGGGTAAAGATGTACTTACTTGAAGGAAGCGATTGAAATTATAAAACACAGAATTTCCATCTAGCTCCTGAAAAAAAAAACATTAATAAAAAAAATAAGTTACACTATATTATAAAGGGGGGGTGAAATGCTATTTCATGCATACTGAGTTTTTTACACTGTTAAAGAGTTGGACTCCCATGCTAAACATGGACAAAGTTTAAAAAATTAAGTTGTACGTTTGATTGAGTATTTCTGTGCCAAAAATACTCCTTCCGGTTTGTCACAAGTTTCGGAAAGTTTTTTTCGAGTATGGGTGTGTGTGACGTCAGGTGGGGGGAATTTCCTTATACGGTCCTAAGGGCACTTCTCTCGGAAGGGCGCGCGCGCACCCGTAGACCAGAGCGAGAGAGCGAAAGCAGTACGCCCATCAAAGCGCTGTGCTCGGCTTTAGGGAAGTTCAGTTCTACGCCGGATTTGCAGATCGTCTAATGCCATTGCTTAAGGATGGAGCAGTCCCAACGATAAAGGTTCACGGTCGTGTGTTGGAACCGCAGGCGGTGAGTAAAACTGCTTCAAATCAAATGTCTGGGTTGTTGTTAGCTATCGGCGCGTAAGCACCGCCCACACTGCACGCCTCCGACCGCTCGTTTTTTTCCGGAAAGACTCGGTACAGCCTATCTTTCTTTTATAAATATAATAAAACTATAGACTTTTTGGAGATATGAAGGATGCAATACTACTCTATAGGTACTCAATATTAACATGAGATTGACTGAAACTGAGTGTTTCACCCCCCCTTTAAGGTGTCTTTGTTACAGTGTAATTATATATTTAAGTACTGAGTAATATCACTTAACCAAATCTAATCCTACCCTAACCCTATAGTATACATGTTGTTGAGGTTTAGTTGCATGTAATTATGCATAATTTACTGTTATTACTATGGTAAGTACATGTAACATATGTAACAAGGACACTGCAAAAATAAAGTGTTACCAAAAAATTAATAACTTAAGACAATTTGATCCAAATCAGTTTTTAGGAACAAATCTATTGTGAATATGTCCATTGTGTATGTATGTGTGTGTGTCCATGATGTTGACAGCTGATTTAAAACCTTGTGATTAAATGAATGCGTCATCTTACCATAAGTATGTTTCCATAACACGTGAGTCCGTCACCTTCGTATTCGCTTGGGCATGAGCATTCACGTGTTCCAGGACTCTTCAATTTACATGTGGCCTGGAAACATTATCGGCCAGTTACACAACATTACATACTAGCATAAAGGAGTTTTAGCCTTAAATTTAGCATAATTTTGAAAGGTTATTATATTGTACACAACTATGGAAGGATGAAATACACACCAGGGAATGGCAGCCTCCATTATCTGACAAACAGGGGTTGACGATTTTACAGACGATACCATCTCCCATGTAGCCTTTCTTGCAGCTACATTCATTCTGAACAGAAAAATAAGAACATAAAGTTCAGTCTCTTTCTTAAAGAACCTTTGAAGAATTGCAAACTTCGATAAGTCAGACAACAGTTGTCAAACAATAAAGAGTACAGAGCTATTAAAATAATGGTGTATAGCAGCTCAGAGCATTTGAAATTCAAAGAATTTGACGAGAAATATATGAGTTCATAATGAGATATCTGACTTGATTGCAGACTTTGGTATTTGAAACATTGTTGAGATGTCTAGCCCTTGCATTACGTAAAATTTTTGGGTGCGATCATTGTTCCAGGTCAAATTTGCCCTAATTGGATTGAATACAATCTACCAAAAATTACACAATGAAAAAACAACAACTAATAAATCAGGTAAAAATAGTAAAATTGTAACATTAATACTTATTACACATTACAAAAAAGTAATGTGACATTTTTTTTAAACTTTTTTCCCAAAATGTGAATATTATAAATTATATTATTATATTATAAATTTTATGTATTTTTGTGTGCTTTTCTGAAGCTTAAAAAGTAGAGCATGGGTTCGATTCCCAGACAAATTTACAACACAGTTATATTTCTTCGAACTGCCAAATGCAAAAAAAAATTAAATATAAATATCCTCAGAGGGTCGTTGAGAAACTGACAAAACAGTCAAATTTACCCTCTAACATCCTAATCGTTATAGACATTTCGTACACACATTCCACAACACATCAGACTGTTGAAATGTTCATGCCCCTAAATGAGAAAAAGTCACAAACTTCCAAGAAAAAACATCTTAGGATAACCTGTAATTTTAACAACTCAAAAATGTGTTCTGGGCAAACTGGCCCGGACTTGAGACTAATTTAAAGGGACACTCCACCCATTTGCATTAAGCTTTCCATTGTTAGAAACCCAGTCATACTATTGAATGGTCGTGCAACACTCTCTCATTTTCCCCTGAGACGAGAGAAATCCACTATTTACCTTTTTCACTTCCTCCTACAATGACGCAAAAATCATCATTTTACGTCATTGTAGGAGGAAGTGTAAGAGGGGGGAATTTCTGTAAAGACTACAAGCACCATTTCAAACCCGCCCATAGGGGGTTGGACCTAATGCACTAACAGACCTATCACAGATCAGTGGGTGGGACTTCACTTGCAGATACTGAAATCAATATCAGCCATCTTGTTTATAAGCTAAGCTAACAAGCGCTGTGGAGATAGGAAGTTACGACAATGACGGAATAAACTAAACATAATATGGAAGAAGAGGATTTTGAAATTCTGCTGCTCGAATCCGATGTTCGTGGCTATCTTTACGAGCCGCAGTATAGTGAAGAGCAGCTGAGGCTAATGGAGGAACAGGAGGCGGCTGCCTGTCGCGGACTGAGCCCGGACTGGCTCGAGCTGAGGCGGACTGCTGGTGCCTGTGCTGTCGCTGTGCGCTTCGGACACAGATAGAGTCCGTCTGCTCTGCTGCAGAGAATTTCAACGATGGCAATTTCTCCTGGACAAAATTTCTAAATCAGACGAGCACACGGACGTTTGTGTTGTGATGTGAACCGTCCTAGTTGCGCACCGCATATGTTCTGACTGAACATCCAGGTATCATGCAATAATTCACCATATAGAAAGAAATACAAACGAGGAGTAATTCGCTAATGAGTTTGCCAATGTAACGGGTTCGTTGTTGTGGTAAGAGGAGGCGGGAACCGGCGAACATTTAAACATTTTAATAGTCAAATAAACAAATACAAAACAAAAGTTTAAGCCAGCTGGCCACACACAACAGAAACAAAACATAACATAACATCAGGCCTGTTCCTTTTATGCCTCCGCTCCTCCGTGAGAGATATAAGACCGCTGCGTCTCACAGGTGTCATTCATTATGACTCGCGCCGTCCTCTCACGTCCCTCGCCCTCGTCCTGCTCGCCACAGCCAACTAACTAGACATTTTGTGTGAAATGAATTTCAAACTCTTTTGGCAGCTAACGTTAGCCTTGTAGAAGGAAGAGTGATTTCTCTGATGTTTGCGCTGTTCTGGATTAGTGGGAGTGGCTTGAGGAGCTGTGCAATGTGGTGCATTGTGGGAGTTGTTGTCTTACATACAAATGCGCCCTTCAGTTATTTTCTGTCTTTTCTCGGTCAAGATGGCACCAAATTCAAAATTTCTTTTACATTTCGACTACATATATGACCCACTTTCAATAAAGATTAATGTTGAAATGGGTGGAATGACCCTTTAAGGACTAGAGAAGAGACGTATGCAAAAGACTTTCAATTAGAGCTCCATTTAATCTCAATACTGTCAAGGAGAGACAATTGATATATTAAGATTTTCCTTTCCTAAAGGTTAACTGTATCCTCACAGGTTATTTTCTAACCCAGGTTATGGTTTCAGGATCATTACCTGTCCTGGCGCAGTCGGGGAACAGTCTGCACTTTCATGACATCCACCACGACTCTCCAGCAGGCAGTTATTGATCTCCACACACAAACTCCCATCACCGGTCCATCCTTCCATACAAACACAGCTCACCTTTCCAGCATCGTACGTACACATGGCCTATTAAACACACACACACACACGATTCAGCAGGGTGTAGTATAATAACGAATACAAAAGTTGGCTCTCATACTATTTCTGCTGGTTTTCATAGCATTTCCTAACCTTCTGCTGATGTAACTAAGGCTGGTGGGAAAAATTACAGTTACAAACTACTTTCCACTTAGCGACACATTTCACACTGTAGAAGTTGCTATGAAATTACTAATACATTCTAGCAAATATGTTAATCCTATAATGAAAAGTCTTACAACAAAGGTGCAAAAATTCAACCCTGGTCAATACTGGAAATCATATGTCAGTTTGAATCAAAGGGCGACTTTGAATCGCTCCAAATTCTGAATTCTGATGTTTTAGTAAAAACAGGGCAGACATAACTTTAGATTTGTTCTACATCTGAGGGCTAGAGGCAAACTGCTGAAAAAAGGGAAATACATGTGTCTCACATTGGCGTCGCAGCCTCCTCTCTCAGGCTGAGGCAGAGATTAGTTTCAGTGCAGGTGTAACCGTCTCCTTCGTATCCAGGCAGACAAACACACCTACAGCACAATGTGCAAAAGTATGGGGTTGTAAAAAATATATTTATATACATACAATATTATATATAACGTTTGCCAAAATATTGGCCAAAAATGTTGTCTGAAATAAAATAAAAATCTGACTGTAAAATAAAATAAAAATAATTGCGGGGTAAAAGCATTTGATTGTAAAACAATCAAGCATAAACTGTCAAACAACTGTCTAAAATAAAATAAAATAAAACAACCCTGAATGTAAAAAAAATAAAAAATAAAATAAAATAGGCATTGCACAGTAAAAGGATTTGATTGTAAAACAATCAAACAAAAAAAGTGACACTAACATGGTTTGTCCATTGTTGTAGACACATTTGGCGTGAAGATGGCAGTGCTCAAGGACGCCGTCTGAATTGCAAGGGGTAGCGGTCTGGTCACAAAGGTCCCCTGAAAACCCCTCCAGACAGGATCCTTTCCTACACAGCCCCATACTGCCAGGCCTGCTATCACAGACACCATGGACACAACGGCAATCTACAGGACCGAACAGAGTGCAAGGAGAGGAAAACCCGCTGGTACTGCATCAGTGGAGGGTCACGGTTTGGACAAAGAGACAGAAGGAGGTACTTTGAACATAATATATATGGTATAACTTCACCTTCATCACAGTTCTCTCCATGTTTGTTAGGGTCTGAGCAGAGGTGACAGCCTACGCCCTTAAACGCTGGTTCACACTTACAGGAGCCGTTTCCATAGATGCCGTCAAAACACTACGGAGGGAGACAAGACAAATAAACAGCAACACTTTCTTCTGCTGAAGTCGCGTTCATAGTGTGTTCATACTAACATCCACTGAACAAAATTATAAACGCAACACTTTAGTTTTTGTCCCCATTTTTCATAAGCTGAACTTAAAAATATAAGCTGACTTTCTATATACACAAAAGGCCTATTTATCTCAAATATTGTTCACAAATCTGTCTAAATCTGTGTTAGTGAGCACTTCTCCTTTGACGAGATAATCCATTCACCTCACAGGTGTGGCATATCAAGATGCTGATTAGACAGCATGATTATTGCACAGGTGTGCCTTAGGCTGGCCACAATAAAAGGCCACTCTAAAACGTGCAGTTTTATCAGGGAGCGTGTTAATATGTTTATCATGTTTTGAGGGAGCGTGCAACTGGCATGCTGACTGCAGGAATGTCCACCAGATCTGTTGCCCGTGAATTGAATGTTTATTTCTCTACCATAAGACGTCTCTCCAAAGGCGTTTCAGAGAATTTGGCAGTACATCCAACCGCCTCACAACCGCAAAACACGTGTAACCACACCAGCACAGGACCTCCACATCCAGCATCTTCACCTCCAAGATCGTCTTAGACCAGCCACCCGGACAGCTGTGCTATGCAAAGACAATCGGTTTGCATAGCCAAAGAATTTCTGCACAAACTGTCAGAAACCGTCTTAGGGAAGCTCATCTGCATGCTCATCGTCCTCATCTGCTCACATTCGATGCTGTCTGGCACTTTGGAGTGGTGTCCTCTTCACGGATGAATCCCAGTTTTCCCTGTGCAGGGCAGATGGCAGGCAGCGTGTATGGCGTCATGTGAGAGAGCCGTTTGCTGATGTCAACGTTGTGGATCGAGTGGCCCATGGTGGCAGTGGGGTTATGGTATGGGCAAGCGTATGTTATGGACAACGAACACAGGCGCATTTTATTGATGGAATTTTGAATGCACCTGAGGTCCCATTGATCCTGAGGCCCATTGTTGTGCCATTCATCCACGACCAATCACCTCATGTTGCAGCATGATAATGCACGGCCCCATGTTGCAAGGATCTGTACACAATTCCTGAAAGCTGAAAACATCTTAGTTCTTCCATGGCCATTCATTTCACTTCACTACTCATCAGACATGTCACCCATTGAGCATGTTTGGGATGCTCTGGATCGGCATATACGACAGTGTGTTCCAGGTCCTGCCAATATCCAGCAAATTTGCACAGCCATTGAAGAGTGGACCAACATTCCACAGGCCACAATCAACAACCTGATCAACTCTATGCGAAGGAGATGTGTTGCACTGCGTGAAGCAAATGGTGGTCAAACCAGATACTGAATGGTTTTCGGACCATGCCCCCCCCCACACCATAACCATGCTGTCTAATCAGCATCTTGATATGCCACACTTGTGAGGTGGATGGATTATCTCAGAAAAGGAGAATTGCTCAATAACAAAGATTTAGACAGATTTGTGAACAATATATAAGAGAATAGGCCTTTTGTGTACATAGTAAGAGTCGTTGGGGGCAAAAACAAAAGTGTTGCGTTTATAATTTTGTTCAGTATACTCTTGCATTTGATTGTAATTAAATTTTTGTAATTGTTTTATACTTTGTTTTATAATCTTAGATTATATGTCCTGGGCTCTATGTAAAGCACTTTGGCCAACGTGTGTTGTTTTTAAACATGCTATATAAATAAATGTGATTGAGCTTGATTGATTGATTGATACTTACAGTCCCTTTATCATAACATGGGTGCTGGAAACCTCCAATGCACGGCTTACAGTCCGGCCATAGAAACCACTGCAACACTGCGGCGTCTGCAAACAAGATGGCAAAACATCTCACAGATTATTCATTATAAATAATTCAGAATATTTATCGATCAATGCATTTGAAAGAACTGAGACCTTATTTTCATACCATCTGAGTAATGTTGCAGTATTTGGCACAGCCTTCCTCGAAGAACGAGTACGACCATTGGCGATCAGGAAGTGGCTCGCAGCCTTTAAGATGACCTGTCTATCAAGTGGGGGAAAAAAACGCTCAAATGCAGCTTTTGTTTGAATAAATTATGGTCAACACTATGGAACATGAGCAGTGGTGCTCATGTTCGATTTCTCTTGTAATTGTAATGTTGAAAACCCATTCATTTAAAATGTCTTTTAACAATTGCGTATTGATTAAATATGTCTGATTTAGTTCATAAATAACTGAAATTAGTATTACCAGCTCAACACTTCCAGGTGGACATTGTGTCTCATAAAGATGGCTACATCGGATGCAGGAACCCTATGGAGAGAAGCAAAAAAAATTTAATAGAATTTATAAAATCGCCTCGGTTAAATGGTAACCGTCGTTCCCTGAATAGGGAACGGAGAATTACGTTTGTGACCGACGAATAGGAACTCACTGAGTTTTGCTGAGGAGCCAAGCCTGAAAATCTGGCAGCCCCGGCGGGAGCAGCAGATGTGGCGACGGATAAACGTCTCCGTTCCCTCCTTCAGGGAACGAGGGTTACTATATGTAACCGAGACGTTCCTTATGAGTCGGTCACTCTGCACATCGTGACCGACGAATAGGAATCCTTACCAAAGCGCCACAGCTGCTGCACCCCATCCAGTGCCCTGTGCAAGCCTCTATTCCTCATTGGCTGGCAAGGACAATAGGAGAGGGCTTACCCATACAGTCAGATATTGGATCACACTGGGAAAGCGTGCCTTTTCTGTTAGGAAGGAGAACACTGCGGAAGCCACTTTCTACAAAGGAGTTATGTGGGAAATACATATGGACTAGCCCGAAGGTTGTACTACATATGAAATACTGGATGACTTAGCCAAAGGAAAGACACAGGCTTCAGTTAGGAGCAGCCGCGGAGAAAATATATACATAGGATCGCAGTAGGGTCACACATATGGGACCCAGCCTAGACCCGGTTCTCAAGGATTCAGCGGATAAAGGCCTGGCTGCGGACGCTCCGCCATGTCAGGGCCGAGGGTGTTGGAGGACTCAACAGGTTTTTCACTCTGGAGTAATAAGGATGCACAGTAGGGTGCAGCAAGCCGACAGAGTCTCTCATGTCTCTACCCGTTTAGGGTGAGAACAAAGGAGGAGACCGGCTCTACACATAGGCTATAATATCTAGTGAAAGTGTTAGGTGTCGCCCTAACAAGGGATACACGTGTATCCCTTAGCTGCCCCGTCATCAAGGGTGGTGAGGGAGGAGGAGCCAACGAGATGGTTTCTGGCAGTAAAAGGTGCCTTTCACGTCCTAGTGAGCTCCTCGTGCACTTCTGGGAAGAAAGGCACTGGGGTGGGTTGCTGAGAACCAGCCATCGCCACCCTGAGATACCAATCATCCAGCCTCGGGGCACGGGAGGTGTAGGGTTCCCCACTAGCCCGATCCTGTTGGGGTCTGGGAAAGCATGGCCATCATCTCCGGCCACCCTCTGAGCAGCGATCACATTGATCTTCGCGGAGCACCAAAGGAAACGAACTGGTACACACCTCGAGATGGTCCGGCACGTTCCGTTGGTGGCTCAACTGGCTGCGAAGCATGAGAGGGATGAGGGTTCCTAGGGGATTGGTTCCCCGAAGGAAGCTCGCTCACCATAATCCTCAGGTCTCCCATGTCACTACTAGAAGCAACCCTCTGGGGAGGGTTGGATCAGGCAGAGGCACTCCGCCCCTTTGCAGGAAGGAGAGTCTCAACTGTAGCTCTGAGATGGTCATCTTCCCACAATGGGTGCATGACTCACCCACGAATGCTGCCTCAGCGTGTTCGAGGCCCAGACACACAAGGCAGCGATCGTGACCATCCAGTGACCCCAGGTAACGACAGCATCCAGAAACACACAGATAAGTAATCTTGAAAAAGGCGCGATCTATCTGTGTAAGCTCTTTTAGGGACTGCTCTCACTGGTGCTGAAGCATGCATGGGAACGGTCACCACGAACACAGACAGGAATGTGCACTCTCACTGGCAGGTCTTACCAGCTGTAAAAACAGTTCTTGAGCGCTCTCACTGAAGCACCTTACCAGCTGATAAAGCAGCCTTTTTGTTTGCTAAAAAAAAACCAAAGGAAACAGAAAGGAAAGGAGAGAGAGAGAGAGAGAGAGAGAGAGAGAGAGAGAGAGAGAGACAGAGACAGAGACAGAGGGAGAGGAGAGGAGAGGGAGAGGAGAGGAGAGAGAGAGAAGAGAGAGAGAGAGAGAGAGAGAGAGAGAGAGAGAGAAGAGAGAGAGAGAGAGAGAGAGAGAGAGAGAAAAGACTGCTCGCACTGGTGTGCTGTCACGCCCACACCGGGATGGATAGGTCCAAGAAAGGCTCGTCTTGACTTTACAGTCTTGAAAGAAGGCATCAAAGTGCTTGGCTCCTCAGCAAAAAACTGAAGTGCAATCGCACCTGCTGCTCATTATATACTCGCGCTGCAAGGCTGAACTGCTGATGCAAATGATTGCATGCCAATGTGCATTGGCTTGTTTAGTTGATTGGCCTCAGAGATTCCTATTCGTCGGTCACGACGTACGCCGAGGGTGACTGACTGATAGGGAACTTT
>CM070838.1:13566145-13671145 GCA_036326025.1 Chrosomus eos
ATATATGGTGATGACACTATTTTCATTTTTAGCTGAAGTGTCCCTTTAAAACCAGGAGGTGGGTGGGGTTCGCTTATAACATTCTTCAATTGTAGGTGATACCCAAAAAGAATAAAGCTACAAATCAAGAGTTTGACTTTACAAAAGGACTTCACAGCAGTTTGCAAGCTTAAATGTGAACACAACAAATGAACTCTTCGAACTCAGATCACCCAAGCAGGGTTGGCCTCAAGTTCTTGGTGAGGTTGGCCTTGTAAATGCTAAACCTTGTCTTTTAGGCATCGCCCAAATGGTGTAGACTACAGATACGGCTACAAATCACAAGAGTCTGTCATGTTTTGGGGAGAGCGACATTGGAAAGTTTGTGGTGACTTAGCTCAGTTTATTTGACCCAGAACTTTCTGAGCTGAGTCAGTGCTCGGCGTGGAAGCGTCCACAGCTGCTTCTCGCTCTCGGGGAAGCCTCATGCTTTGATCAAAAGGCTCGTAACCGAAAAGTACCCACCATCCATGGTCCAACATTGGGGGGGACGAGCGTTTCAGCAAAGCCAGAGCTCTGCGTTCTTCCATTCGTCACTCTCCAGCTGTGAGGTTTTATGATCGAGGCACCAGGCGTCCAGATGTACGGCAAAGTGGAAACGACAACAACAACAACAACAACAGCCTGGGAAAAACAAGCTACAGGGGAATCTCTGACAGCAACATGTTGAATTTATTTAACGTTGCCTAATTACGAACGGACAAGCAATATATTTGCAGTAATGTCTGTGTCAACATGTTGCTGGCATTGAATACAAACATGTTGCTTCATACGGCACGTCGACCACTGGTAACCCAAGAGCCACGGCAAATACGGAAACGCCCTTGTAAATGATCTCAGGGTTAAACAATAGGTAAGTTATGATGGATCACATGACCCCTATAAACAGTTTGATGGTTTTGCTTTTGTGTCGGACCGTCAATCAAACTTTGGCCACGACATCAACACAATCTGTAACTGATTGAGTCATTCGCTTGAAAGAGGAGCGACTGACCCATTAGTCAAACGCTACGAGAGTGATCCGACATGGAGAGATGCTTTCTAAATGGGCAACGGAGGATATGTGACACTTCCAAGGGTTGAAAACAATCCTCTCATCACCCACAAGGAGGGAGGGCTTGTTTTGCTCACAAACATGTTATGCAATGCCACCTCCTCTCCTCAATTCATTAAACTCTTACCTTCGGGGAGATTCAAGCTACTTATTTTGCTCTTTAGTCCACCCGTGTTTGCGCTTATTAACAATTAAAAATATCCCAATACTCTCATTAAAAGTCTTTTTTAATTTTTATTTCAATTCTTATCTTTGGCTAGCCGTTGAGCTTATTAGGGCTTATTAATGGCCGCCGCCACCAATGGTGCCAAAATTGCTAAAATAAAATGCATACTTGTTTTATACAACACTTATATAATTAAAAAAAAAAGACAAAAGTGCCAATATTTGAGCATTTTGTAGGCATGTTTAATATATAAAAATGTAATAGTTGTATACATTTTAAATAATTTAATTTATAACTTACATAGGCCTACATTTTAATATGATAATAGAAAATGAGCAAAAGACCTAAAATATTGATAGAAATATTTGTACATAGTTGAATTTTTTTGCCAATACTTAAACCATTTGTATTTGTAATTAATAACTGATATAGTAAATAAAACACATTTATATATAAATACAATTAATAATAATTAAATATTACTGAACAAAAATATTAATCCAATTGTCCAAAAATTTTATTATACATAATTTTTATAAAAATATATTAAAAAGGCCAATAATGTTTTGGCCTTTTCGTCAGGAAATGATCCAAAAAGGTAAAGAAGCACTGGGAAATGTTGCACGCCAGATTCAAACCCATGTTGCATGAAGATTTGTGGAAAGAAATTAATAACGGTAAAATGTACTAAACAGACCTGAGAGCCAGATTTTAGTATCGTTGAGATTCTATTAGTTTTATATTGATATTTTCTGCTTTCGTTTTAATTCTAGTCACATTACATTGAGTGTGTGTTTGTTATTTTATTCCCTTTTTGTTTCTAAATTATGTCTATATAGTTATTTATTTTTATTTCAGTTTTATTACATTTACGTTAAACTAAACAAAAATAAGAAATGTTGCCTTGCAACTAGCTGAAATAAAATAAGTTTGTCTTTCTGTTGTATTTTATTTACAGTTTATATCCTTGCTATTTTACGAACGTTTCTGGGATTACAGTTAACTATAATAACCATGTAGAGATAAATGTACACCAGTATTGACAAATTAGCCAAAATATTTAATAAAAATTGGTGAATCACGATCATCCCAATTCGGCAGATTCCAAGTAATAACAATGAGCTTAATAACCATCTCACCGTGGAGGACTTCCACAGATCCGAGACAATGATAGCTGTGGAAGCGAAAGCAGCCACACAAAGGCGGGAAACAATTCCAAGAATTTTCAGAGAACTTCAAAAAGACGCCCGATTCCTTTAGTGTGGATTTGGAATGGTTTCCCCTCATGCAAACTTCTGGGGGAGACACCATGTGAACACACACATGCCTTCAGACACATTCGCTCTTCATCACAGCTGCTTCACTGTTACCTAGCAACCCCAAAAACAGGAGCAGCCCACGTGTCCTCGACCCCTCCTCAGTTATTAATAAAACCCATCTTCGAGAGCACAGGCGTTCAGTTTGCTAGAATTGAGCACTCGAGAATAAGATGTCGAGATAGTTGCATTTATTTGGAAATGGTCTTTACCTGATCTGATGTGATTCAACTTTATCAGGTTCTCAGATTTTAAACAACTTTTGTATCACCAAAAATAAAATATGGCTTTCAATAGAATCTCATAATCAGGATTAATCTCAAGATTTCCAACCACTCTTTAGAACGCAGAACAGAAATAACATATCAGATGATGTTAAATTATTGCATTAAAATGGATTTAATTAATATATCAAGTCATATGCTACATAAAAAACAAATTAATGATAAGTTTTGCATGCTAAATTATTCAGCAAGGACACATTCATTTACATGAATTATATTATATTCATAATTTCCACTGGATTATCAAAATTAATTAGCATACAGTTATCCAATAAAAAAAGCTATATCATGACATAAAAATAACATTTTGAAGATGGATAGATTTTGATTTGTTTGCATTCAACCGTCATTAGCCACATGAAAATACTTCCTCCGGTTATTCCCCATGTTTACATGCATGTCAGAAGGATCTGGTTTCTGAAAACGCCCCCGTGGCTCTTCCTTTCCTTTTCTCCGAAGGACATGAAACAGCGGGAATGTGCAAGCGCTCAGTGGTTTGTCAGAATAGCGTGTCAGCGCGGCGCTATGCAAATGCAGGGCGTAGAAACGCTTCCATTGATAACGTCGAGCACACAAGCTCCTCCATCTCCCTCAGGGCTTCCTGTTTAGCTAATGAATGGAAGCTGGCGTAGATGGTAGTCGACTGCAGTTACACACACACACACAATCATGGAGGAAGTACAGCTGCTAATGTGATTCTTCCGAAACAACTAATCCAACACAATCTGCGCCTCCTAATCCAAACACAAAGCACCAGAAATAAAACAAATGGATGTTTTAAATTCCCGTTTAACTATGATCAAAACATGTTATACATTAAAAATGCAATATGTATGTATGATGCTTGACGAGAGTTCATTTTGACTTGACCCCATGAATCACAGTTCGTTGCTTGACTGTCTGTGAGAACCAATCGCTGGCAGTTGCCGGAGGGCCTCATATTTCCTGTGTGGACACAATATCTTTACCTGCAGGCGTACGCATATACAAACTGCACAACTACTGTAGCAAACACATTAACACGTTTACTTCCCTTTTTCCATACACAAACGGTCACAAACACACTTGCGTGCAAATGTACAGTATACTGATGTTTCGAACGAGCTTACAAACATACTGCCAGAAAGTATCTGTGTGAGAGTTCAAGCAGAGGGGTAACTTAAACCCTGTAGCTCACGAGGAAGGACACGGTGAGAGGGATCATGGGATCAGATCCTCTATCAGGGGGGTTTTGTGCAAAATCGACAGATTTTCCCTTCATAACTGTAAGATCACAGGTTAAAATTGAAGTGCATACTACATATGTAAGTTGTTGTTGGACTGCAAAGTCCAAAGCATGTGAATATAGGCGTATTATTGTTACTTATTAAAACTAAAGTTAATACAAAAATAAAATACATTTAAAAAATAAATATTACTGTCAATTGTAATCAATAAATAAACATGCAATAAAAATGCATTAAAAGAGGACTGAAAATATTTTGCAATGTTTCAACATCAGATGAAAAATGTATCAAAAGGGGACTTAATATAGAAATTCATATTTCAACATTCACTTATTTTACTTTCGCAATCTTTTGACACATTTGAGTGAAACGACATTCAAATCCAGGGATGGGCATATGAGGGCTTGATGATGTCATCTGAAAGAAAAATCATTTAAAGGGATACTCCACTTTTTTTTGGAAATAGGCTCATTTTACAACTCCCCCAGAGTTAAACAGTTGAGTTTTACCGTTTTCGAATCCATTCAGCCGATTTTCTCATATTTAGAAGAATATCAGTAACCAGACAGTTTCTGGTCTCATTGACTTCCATAGTATATTTTTTGCCTACTATGGGAGTCCTACTATGAGACCAGAAACTGTCTGATAACTGATATTCTTCTAAATATCAGAAAATCGGCTGAATGGATTCGAAAACGGTTAAAACTCTGGGGGAGTTGTAAAATGAGCCTATTTCCAAAAAAAGTGGAGTATCCCTTTAAGAGTTTTTTTTTCCTTAATCGGAAAAACATGCACTGAAAAATTTTGCGCAAACAATGGTTTGTTCACACTATGGCCGATAACTTTATATAGTTTTAATCGTGTACGATAATGTAGCTATCGTTATAGTTATCGTTCTTGGTGTGAATGGGTGTAAATGAAAATAACAATAAAAATATCTAAAGTTTTAATAAACTTGGAGTGAATGGACCTTGATAACTATAATGATAACATTTTTAATAATCTTGGTGTTAAAGGGGTCATATAATGGTACATGCACTTTTACAAGTTGATTGTACTGAAATGTGTGTTGGCAGTGCCTGTACACAGCCATCATATAATGATAAAAATCCATCCAGTGGTTTTGTTTTAATCTCCTTATATGTTTTCCCCTGCCTCAAATCGAGCCGTTCGATTTTGTGACGTCACAAGCTCGCACGCCCCTCCCACGACTGTTGATTGACAGCAGCGTTTCAACACAGACCCGCCCTCGCTCGCTCGTGAGATGTCAATCATAGTTCTTCATTGTTGATACACTGGAGCAGAATGGCGCCTAAGCGATTGTGGTGTTCTGTTCTTGGGTGTAATAAGGAACACAGCAGTCATTTTAATGTTCCTAAATCCGAACCGCTGAAGACGCAGTGGCTGAGTTTTGTTTATGAAGGGAATATTTCCGACGAGCAACGTCAATGCGCTCATGTTTGCGCAAATCATTTCTCACCAGACTGCTTTTTAAACGAGGGTCAATATAAATCAGGTTTTGCTAAGAAGCTGCTACTGAAAAAGGAATCGGTACCAACTATTCGTGTTCCTGCTGGACCTCCAGAAGAAGTGAGTGTAACGTTTCAGTCACCTTTATATTAATCTTTGCAAATCCCTTATTGCACGCTTCACGATGATTGTGGCTAATGTTTACACTCAGGGTGCGTTACGGCATGTAGGCTATTCTATGTAATGTTACACATTCTCAATATAATTCATAATCCCACGTTTATAATGAAAAACGCGTTATAGTTATTGTGTTATTAAAAACTGTGTACGCAGGTGTTACAGTTAACGTAACAGGAATATTAACAGGAATATCAATGCAGTTACAATACTATAGATGTACTTAAAAGTTTTAAAACATTTTCATACTGCACTAAACATAAACATACAACAAATTCTTAGGTATCCTTCAACTACTGCTAGAATCATTACTGACATGACCTCAAGTCAGTTTCAGTCACGATAGTTGTACCTAACACTGAGATAACGTCACGCATCACTGACAAGCCTACATTTACAACAAAAAAAAAGTTTTTCAACATAAATCTGTCAACGAACTAACCTATAACTTAAAGTAACGTTAAACACATAGCGTTTGTATCTCACAACTCTAACGTTACCCTGCCAGTATACAAAAATAGACCAAAGTGACATTGTTAACCAACCATTCTCGTCCTGTTCGAGCCTTTCTTCGGGGCGTCATCTTGTTTCGGGTCCGACTCCGGTTCAAACTGATATGGTTGCACAAAATGTGTCCTCAGAGAGAATCCCGCTGCCATAATAAACCCTCAACTGTTGTCAAGTCAACACTCCACGTGCGTTGTGTCAAAGCGCCCACAGAACAGAGGGGCGGAGTCAGCGAAGCTCATTATCATTTAAAGGCACATACACTTAAACGGCGTGCTGAAAACAGAGCTGTTTTTGAGCAGGTAAAATGAGTGTTTTCTTACAATACTAATGAGAATTTTTAATAAAAGTATATTACAAAGTTTTCATTTAGACCCTAAAGATTCATATTAACTTGTACAAAAATGGCATTATATGACCCCTTTAACTGGCATTAACAATATCTATGATGAATAAGTTTTAATCGTTTTAATTCTCTGAGATGCGTCGTCCACACCACAGCTATAATGATAATGGCAGAGGCACGATATTGTTAGAATTCCTTTTAGAACAATATTTTTGTTTACTTGATTAACAATAAAAACACTGACAGCCAATCAGAATCCACCCCAGAATTTAAAGCGGCAGTGCTCACTTATAATTACCAATGTTATAAGTGTGTTTGTGTGGATGCTAATATAGTTATCGTTTTTGGTGTGAACAGGCCTTAAGACCAGGAGAGTATTATGAAAAAAGTACTATAAACATTAAAGAAAAAGAGATTAATAAAAGTATTTTACTATCCATCATACTTTTCTTTTTTTACATTTTCTGCCTTTTGTGTTTTCGTTTGTTAAATATTTAGGCTAATTTGATGATACACCACACACACACACACACACACACACACACACACCTTTCAGCTCAATTTAACACATTTTACCATGTTTAAACTCACAATTCCACAGTTTTGTCCTCAAAAACAGTGCAATAAAACCCCTGCAGATTTCATCTGGGCCTTGAAATAAGGCTCTCTGACTGACAGCAACCATCAGTTTGCCTGCTAAAGAAAATCAAATCAAGTTAACCGACGAGCGACTCCTATTCTGTTAGAAGAGGTGCCTGGAGAGCTTTTTTTTTTTTTTGAAATTCTGAGAAGCACTACAAAAAAAGCCGTTGCTTGCTCAAGCTGTGCAGACGATCCCCCAGCTATTCCACTGTGAAATGAGTGTCGGCTACAGTGGGGAAAAGAGCAGTAAAGTGGGAGAAAGAGAATCCTCACAGGCTCCTTATCTGTCATGCTAAGGGCTTCTTTACTCTGAGGTGGGAAGTGAATGACCTACTCTTAGATTGTTATAGGAAAAGTACCCTTACCCTCCGGCACTTCCGAGGTGCTGATACTAGGAAAACCGCTTCCACTAACAGCAGACGGAAGCTAAAGCGCCCACCTGTCGACGGGCATCACGCGACACCTCAGCTCAACCCACGCAAGGATTTCTGCGCTCTGCCGCCATAGTTATGAATTCCGATGGACAGGACAAACAAGAGTTTAACTGCAAAGTGCTTCTGAAAATCATTATCAGCCGTTAAATCTAATTCAGTGACGCCCTTCTGGTTTGAAAAGCAGCTTGGATAAGATAAAATAAACAAGTATACAAACAACTGTCAAGGTCAGACTGAAGATCAAGAGATGCGACATCGGGCTTCTTCCCGAATCTTTCACCTGGACCACGAAAACAAGAAAATCAGCTTCCTTAAACTCACTGAACCATGTGATCTTTTCCAAGCAAATGTGTCAGAGATTTATTACTGGATGTCAGCACTTGTGGATCTCCGCATTTTTCCTTCTGTTTTTCCTGCTGTTTTTTCCCCGTCTCCTTTTCTAAGAAACCAAAACGCAGCTAACAGCACTCAAGAACATACCAGGGATTTATCTAGGTCATAAGCGCAAAAAATACATCATTTTTTATGTCTTAATTTTTAATTGTTATTATTATGTGTTGTATTATAATCTAAAAGAGGTATTTAATTATTACTACATCTACTACTAATAATACTAATACTACTTTATTTAAAAAGTATTTACAATTTAAATCATAATTTACTATTATTATTACTACTGTTAGTAGTACTATTATATTATATTTATACATAATAGCACCATCTAAAGAATATTTGTTACTAATACTATAAATCATTATTAATACTATTATTATTATTATTATTAATAAAATATTATAAGTAATATATTTATAAATTATTTTTAACAATATAAAATAATCTATATACAGACTACATACGCCATTATTTTCTTTGTTAAGTATTGCTCTAATATTGTGTTTAACAAACTATTTCAATTCCAATAATGAGAACATTAAAACAAACTTACACTAGAAAGCCCTAATTAAAACACATGGTTTGCTATGAAACCAAAAAAAGACATTGTTGTCAATGTTTGCGTTGGGTTAATCAGGTTAATGTTAAGTCAGGTTGATTACGAGCGATTTATCCAGACAAAAAACAACAAAAAAAAACTAAAGTCCACAACGCACAATGCTCTGACATCATCGGAGGGGAACAAAATGGCTATGACAACAAAAAAAAAGCGCAAACCCGCGGCTGCTGAACTTTGACCTGAAAAGGTCCTGGTTGCGCAAGAGCCGCTGTCGGCTCAACAGAACAACACTCACAATAACAGAACACGATGTGCCAGAGCAAAAGATATCACTGATCTGACAGCAAATCTACAGTCTTCTATCCGACACTCCGCCTCTTCCCGTGTTTGCGATTGTGACGTTTTTATGGAGGAATAAAAGGACCGGTTTTAACACCGTTGCTACATTGAAGGCAGAGTTTTATCAAAAGGAAATAAACATTTCCTGAGATACAGGACGAAGCGTGTCCATGTTTATGCTCTTATTATCAGCTACACTCTAGAAACTATCACAATATAGCAAATAAACCAAACCCTACACATTTCATACTTCAAGCATGCTGAGCTTTTTTTAAGTCTAGCTAAGAATGGAAGCGACAGAAAACAGTTTAGTGCATTCATAAATGGATCAAGCACTTCGCCACGTTAATTCATTTGGTAAACATTTATACAGTTGAATCAGTGCATCACCACACAGTTTTAAGCATTTAAGAGTCAACATGAAACCGAATTAGCAATTTCTTTGGTTTTATCTATTAAAGTCCCCATGTAGTCAATCATTTTATTCCTTAAAACTTATTTTTGATCACCAAAGTGACATATTTAAGTGTTATTGCTTTGAAAAACATTTCTTCATGTCTCAAAATAGCTTGAATGTAACTACATCCTTCTCTCATTTAGTATACGTGTTCTATGAATATGCAAATGAGCCCCGCCTCCACTCACTCACTCCACATGATTGGTAACAAGGTAGTTTCCGGAAAAGTTGTTTGTAGGTCAAGCTTTGTTTTTTTGTTTTTGGAATATGAAATAACAAGCACTGATGAATGAAAATGCAAAAGATCAGAAAGTAGAGGGCTGGGACAAGATCACAAATAATAATATTATGAATATGAATCAATATAAATCTCTTGAAAGAAGTGCAAAAGAAAGTCAAAAACCTTCCACCTCGAACACAAACTTTTCCCTCTCATTATTTGTGGAAAAACAGAATTTCTTGTAGGAACAGAAAACATGAATGTCAGGCTAAACAAACAAACACGGACAGGTTATGTTTATTTGGCATGACAGAGAGCGCGTGTTTCTTTGGGGATATGATATCTTGCTGTAGGGTTACACACTCGCTCACCCCAGCGCTTGCCCAAATACAGCGCCATTGCATCATACTCCAGAAATGGGGTTTCACTTTGACATTATGCCCAACTAAACTTTCACCTATCACATGACAAAAAGTGGGTTGCTTCATGCATGCATCCCCTTTGAAGAGCACGGGACACCTCCCAGTTACCATGTTGAACCTTTATTTGGGCTGGTCTTATTAAAGAACCTGACCTCATTCATTCGAATGCTGTTGTGATATCACTAATAAGGGCCGCACCAAAGTACACACTTTTAAACCAACCAGTCACCGTTATTCACAGATAGCCCGTCTTCCCTTTTGCTCAATAGGCAAGAAAACTTCAACACCCACAATGCACTGGGCATGTTGCTGTCTAAAGGCCCTTTCACACCGGGCGCGTAACGAAAAAGCGAAACGGAAAAGCGAATGGTTCGCGTGCGAATAGTTCGCGTCAAAACCATTCACATCAGCCGCGACGCGAGTTTGCGACGTTCAGAGCTTCAACATTCCAAAACATTCGCGCCGACGCTGAGAAAACATGGACACTTCATCATCATCATCATCATCCAGTGAAGACAAGCTTTTCATTTTCTTTAAAAGACAGAAAAGAAGGTTTTGTGTGCACCAATCTTAAAGAACAGAGAGTCTGAAGGGGAGTAGGCCTATGCTAATCTTGTAAAGAAGCTAAAACTTTACCACAAAGAACCGGCCAAAGTAAGGATTATGCATTAAACATTTGAATTGTTTATTAATAAACTAGTGTTTTTCTGTCCGTTTTCGGTATGAGACGCGCTGCAGTTCACGCGCAGTCGCCATGATTAGCCTATACTGTCTATATTTGCTTCTTATTTAATAATCTAGACAATATGTTGACGAAACATTGATTAAAATTAAGATACAATTTATACAAAACGAAATTCACTTTAAAGAAAGGCTTTCTACAAAACACAACTTAATAAGTGGCCAAAATGATGTCTGACCCATTCCAAACGTTTTCGATATATTGGGCATCTTATGATCCTCTTACTAATCTCATGCGGTTCCCTTTTCATATAGCTAATCAACATAGATGAAATAAAAAAATAACATTATTATTTTAACATATATATGAAACGTAGCCTATGTTTAAGTTTTTTAACTTATATTTTGCGTCACCCCGCTCCGTTTTACTCACTGGTGGCATGCAAAAATAATATGAAACACACAATCATGAATGTTGAAAATTATAAAAAATCAATTATTTCCCTCCTAGTCAAAAATATTATAAATCATCAGCACGCACTTCAACTCACCGGAGAGACACCAACTATCCCAGCTATTTTATCCCATGCCTCGTTCTTTTGTAACTGGTCCCTATAAGCAAACAACGTCATGTCATGCGTGCGTTTAGATGCGGAATAGGCCATATCAAAATGCTGTAATTATAAAAGGTTTCTAGTTTCAATGTATTGCTTGTTTTTAGTTTACATTTCATGTAACTTGTGACACTTCTCTTCTCTCGCACATAATGCTGCTGCTACGTCAGAGCGGCCAAAGCGTCAACAAGCTTCACCTTTGTTTCCTTGTATGTGATTGGCTGAAGCCGTTTCTGTCGCCGCAAAAGTACCAAAAAATCGACATCAAAGCGAAAAAAATAAAAGTCGTTTTTTCGCCACAGCACATTCGCGTTCGGTGTGGAAGCACTCATTACACAAACAGCTGATCAAAAAATAAAACCATCGCGCGAATTATTCGTGCGTCAAAATCGCGTCCAGTGTGAAAGGACCTTAAGGCCACTCCCACCAGTCTGCTATGGATACGCTTGACCAGAGTCAAGGCTTGCTTTAGTAGGAAATAATTCTTGGCAAACCTAATTCATAAAGGTGTCGACTTTTGTTCAAACAGAATTCAAAGAGTAAACGTTTTATTTTCCTAGTTATTATTATTGATAATTTGGTTACACAAACTGGGATTTCATTTGTATACTTAATAACAAACTCTTGTAGTTTCTCTCTAAACTGCCCTATTAAAAAAAAAAAAAGTAAGAACATTATTTAACATATTACACAGATTTTAACAATAATATATTCATTACAGTTAAATAAATAAATATTTACATAATTATTAAATACAGTAAAAACCTAGTGTACTTTGGTATTCTTATAAATTAAATTAATTTAGCGGAAAAACGCATTATTTGATGATTTTTTTTTCCACCCCTTAAGTTTTTAATGCGTTCCTCAAAGTTTCAACTTAAGAGCACATGTGCTTCTGTTCCTGAATGCATTTAAGGCTAAACGGACTCATCGAGTCCTTACATATCATTTCCCTCCAAAAAGAGGTGGAAGTAAACAAGGTACTTGAGCTGAATCAGGTTGAGAGGGGTGTGAGGTGAATAGCGAGCAGGTGCGGTACACGCTGAACCGGCGGACAAGATTTGTATTGGCACAGACTGTCCTTCAATGTACCAGGCTGGCTCCCTCCAGCCAAACACAAGCGCCATCTCACTCACATACGCACGGTTCATCTTTGCTATTGGAGCTTTAACCTGTAAATCAGCCAAGCTGTCATCCAAGACCTATGTTTACTAGAGCTGGCTAAAAAAAATTATAATTCTCGCTTTTAATCGATTCTTAAATCCCAAGAATCTATCTTTTAGGGTGTGTTCAGACTTGGCATGTGTGCTCTTTTAGTGCGGCTCATTAAAATAAGTGTGAAAGCTAGCACCCGAACCCTGGTGCACACCAAAAAAGTAGACAGAGAAAAGATGGGTCTTGATCAGCTTCCAAACAAACTCTGGTGCGGTTCGAATGAAATATGAACGCAACATGGACCAAAGACATGTAAACGAACCAAAAACAGGACATGATGTCACAAATGCGAGCCTAAAAAGGACAGAATCCTCAAGCATACTGATTTTTCTCATCATAGTCGCGATGTTACCCATCACAGTTCCGTACCGGCATTATAACAGCGTCTTTTTGCAGTAGATCTTGGTTTTGCTGTTTTGACACCTTTATATAAGCTCACGAGTTCTCAGCTCCATCATCAGGTACATTGAAAGATACAATACAACCTACCAAAATCCGTATAATCTCACATGTAATTGCTCAGT
Organism: Chrosomus eos; assembly: GCA_036326025.1. Lineage (NCBI taxonomy): Eukaryota > Metazoa > Chordata > Actinopteri > Cypriniformes > Leuciscidae > Chrosomus > Chrosomus eos. The sequence continues at coordinate 13,579,231 of CM070838.1, forward strand.
GTTTCAACAGCGGAAATACGTCAATAAAACAGCTTGTAAAAAATGACACGTAATGTTACATTTACCTCAGAGAAGCCGATTAGTGACCATAAACTCTTTAGTCAGCTAGAAAAATGAACTCTTCAGAGGAGCGGTCTGCTAAATTGTATTTTTACTTAACCTGTTCTTCAATATTATGTAATGTAGGCCTATTTCTGAATAAATATGTTTATATTTAAAAATAAGTATAAACATAATTGTCGTTAATTAATAATGTATAATTATTATAAAAACCTTCTTATGTGTCATTTAGTTGCAAGTAGCCTACAAATCAGTTAAAACCTTGAATATTATATTGATGTACTAACTCGGGTTGCCTGTATAGTTTACAGCATTAGTTATATTTTTTCCTTGAGTAAATTTGCCATGTACTGTACCTTAAAGGCCCCAATTAATCAATATCAAATCGAATTGAATCACTAGTTTGTGAATTGAATCGTGAAATCGTGTCAATGCTCAGCCCTAATTTTTACTACGTTCTCCAGCATATTTTTCAGACAACATGTGTCTTAATATATACTTGCTGTGAATCTGAAATGGCTGAAAAATAGATTATTATTTTTACCAGAGGAACATTATTTTCTACCAAACAGCCATTGAAGGCTAAATAAAAAGCACAATACAGCTGCAACATTCACAATTGTTGCTTAAATTTATAATTGCCAGCAAAACCAATCGCAAATATAGTGTGGATATTCGAAATATCATAAAGCTTTAGCTCCTATGGCCTCGGAGAGCAGACATACAACTTACATAACATATTTCAGCTCTAATTACATCAGTCCACAAGTGACAATTTCAAGACTCAGTAACTGGAAAGACCGAGTAAAAGCATCTCTTGAGGATTCCAAGAGCCCAACATTCTGGTTAATTTTAAGCAAAAACATATATTGTTTCCAAAGAAATGTTGCACAAATGCCTCCATTTCAGGGTAAATATCAATTGTGGACAATCTAAAGCAGCATTGAGAGGCAACTTACTTCTCTGGCAATGGTTTTGGTTCCAGCAACGCTCGCCGAAATTCCCGTTGATGGTGGTCTGTTTGCAGGTTATCGTTCCCTTGATGGTACCCGGGCAAATGTCTCCGCACTCCTGGTCATCTTTGTTTGCCACGATGTAGTTGTCCTCCATCGAGTCCGAGATCTTGGACCAGTCGAGAGTGGACAAATAACAGAGGTCGGGGTTCTTCTCGATGCGTACCGCCCCGCGCGTGATGTTGGTCAAGCTGTGGAGGCCGATTTCCTTCAGCTGGATCATTTCGAACATGACCAGGGCATAGTTGAAGAAGAGGTTGTTGCCGCGAATGACGGTGAGGTTCGGGAAGAGGTTGCCGAGACTCTCCAGGCCGTAGACGCGGAAGACGAGCAGATAGTCCGTGATCACGACCAGCTTTGGGAAACTCAAGCCCCGGAAGTCCTCCGGTCTGGTCTTGAACATGAGCAGGATCTTCAGGTGGCCCTCGATCACCGTGCAGTTCTCGAGAACGCGCAGGTTGGTCGCGTTGTTGCGGATGTCCGTGCTGGGGCAAACTGCAACAACAGAAAATACAAAAGTTATTAGCATGTGAAAATGTTTATTTGGACGCAATTAGCAAAATGCCAACATTATACATCATGTCTGTTGCAATTTTTATATCGATCAGAGATAACTGTAATTCACTGAGCATTTTAAAAACAAAAAAAGTCACTTGTAGAATCCAGTGTTGATGTAGTTTCTATTAAAGCGGTTTTATGCTTTTTACATTTTCAAATTTCTTTAGTGTGTAATGTTGCAGTTTAAGCATAAAAGAAGTCGGCAAAGTTACAAAGCACAAAGTCACTCATGAAAGAGTTCTTCTCTATAAGTGCACACTGCTTCTGAACTCCCTAAAACACCTCAATTGTAGTCTTGTACAATGAATGCACACGTCACAATATTCCTCATTTAAATAATTCCCACATATGCAAAACAAAAAGGCGTTAGGAGTGTATTGAAACTCGTAGTCATGGTTAGGGGCGTGAGATTTCCCAAACATGCTCGTCTTGAAGCACTTGACCAATCACAACACTCTGGTCCAGACGACCAATCAGAGAACATTGAGGTTTTTTAGGAGGGGCTTCATAGTGACATAACGTAACTGATAGACTGGGAAGAGAGGTGCTGCAACAGTGTCAAATATGTGATGTGTTTTTTGAACATTCAAGCATGACCTATGCTAGAGCCCAAAAACAAAATCAAGACTTTGAAAAATGGTATAATAGGTTCCTTTTAAAACAAGAAGTTTAGGACATGTCAAAGGGATTGTTTAAATGTTGTGAGCCTTTAACATACAGAGCTAATGAAAAATATCAATAAGAGCTATAGTGGGGATCAAAAGTACCACTGAGTCAATACAAAATAAGGAAAAGTTATATTCTGAACGAAATCTAATTATAATGACAGACACCACCATTTAGTAAGCAAATTATCTGATAAGGAAAATGGGCAAAAAGTTTCGGGAAGTCTGTAGGTAGACTTCCCACACGATCACTGTGTGTAGTTTTTCGTTGCCAGGTAAACATTTCTTGAATTCCTCAATTACCGAATTGTTGTTATTATATTTGATTGATGAATTGGATTTTGAATTATTGTTCTATTGCCTGGTCAATAAATTGCAAACATTTGATTTTATTCTGACTGACTCTAAAATTGTTCTCCCAAGTATATTAACTGGATTCGTATGTTCCCGCAAGTTTGCGTCAGATTAGTGACGACTAATATTTGGCACTAATTCAAGTGTAGCTATTTGTTTTGTAGGGGCGAATTATTTCCGTTTAGGGCAGCAAACGCGCTGCTTGACCAACCTAAATCTGGAAAACCATTGGAAACCACGGGATAGCCAATCCAAAGCTATTATAAGATAACTAAAGTTGGTTAACTTATATGTAGCAGTGGCCATACCTCTGCCTGAAGTAAACGTTACTTTAAATTCAAGTGTATGCAAATTTAAGGGAGCTATATAAAAGTATCTTTGATTGTGTAGGGTGATTACGACCATCTAAGATATTAGCCAATCCCCTCTTTTCGGTGACCGAAACTGGCGAGATTGCCAGAAACACACAGAGACCTTCACCCGCTGGTCGGAAAACCTCCATTGGGACGATTGAGCCGGGTTTACACTATATTAATGATACTAATACCAATAATAACAAAATCTAAATATTAAACAAATGTTATAAATATTGCAAAATACCTGCAACCTCATCTTACTCTTTATTAAAAATTAGCATGAATTAGAATTCATATATATACAAGTAAATTGGTAAGAGTGATGTGTATTAACTGAAAAAAAAGACAACCAAATTGCAAAATTACAATTTGTTTGTATGACAATTAACCGCCCGCCACAATTTCATGTTCACGTAAAAGCGCAGATGTAGGCCATCCTAACAAGAGCATGGAAAGATTATCAACACTGAATAATGCATAAAGTGTGTCTCCGAGCGGCTGCTTTTCTTAGTCCATTCATAATCCAAACCCGCACACGCTGAGACGAAGCAGAGAGAATTCATTAGCAAAGCGATTCTCGACAAGAGAGCATCTGCTAATGGATAACATCAAGCAGAATTCCTTTCAGAGCTGCTCCATTGATTCACCATCAAAAGAATTCTCACAGGCCTTTTTCAACGGGTGGGGGTTTCCTCGTTTCGTGTTGGAAATCATCACCAAATATTCACCGCGGCCCATTCATTTAAAAGGCTGAAGTGTACTAGAAACACCCATTTTAAGACACTACAAGACTAAATCATTCAAAAGAATGATGTGGAACATGCAATTCAGAGATTACGACGAATTCTCAGTGGCGAAATCTCATCGCTGGAAAACAAAGGGCTTTTTTGACAACCGTTTTTCTTGAGGAGACAAAGAGAGCATGTGATTTGTGGTGTGAGCAGGTGTCAAGGTCTGATCTCAACCGACTCTGTTGTTCCTTCATCTTTCTGCAGGTTAATGGGTTTCACATCACAGCCTGAAATGTCAGTTTTACCACATCTTATCATGATATGTCAGCCTAATATGGATAAAACCCAAATAAACCAGCACAAACTTGCTGTTAAGGATCCACATATGACAAATTCAGGCCCTTCCTTCAGATTAAAGTATATATAGAAAATGTGAATTTCACCAACATAAAAAAAAACATCTCCAAGTCATATTATACTCTAGCCTGGGAAAACCCAGACAACTTCCGGGAAATTTAGATTTGCTCTGAAAGTTAGTCTGGCAAAGAGCTCATTCAAGTCCATTTCCAGTCCGCAGAAATCGCGGCACCAATCAGAAGTGTTGGAGCAGGAGCAGGACGATCGAGGCCGAGGGACGTGATAGAACGGCGTGAGTGAGGCCGGTCTCGCATCTCTCACGGAGGAGCGGAAGCATAAAAGGAGGAGCGACGACGGTGAAGATCGAGAGAGGACAGGCCTGAATTTTATTTGATGTTTTGTTTTATTATGTGGGGTGGCAGTCGACCGTGAGGGACTTTGTATTTGTTTTATTTTGTCATTAAAATGTGTGAATGTTCGCCGGTTTCCGCCTCCTCCTTCCCATAACAACAAGCCCCGTTGGTCAATACTAAACAAATGGGTGGGTCTTAGCCAATTGCGCCAAGAGGCATTTGAGGGACGTCCGTTGGTGACGCCCCTTTGGAAATGATTTGTCTATGGAGCTTTGCCTGACCCTAACTCGGTTTCAACTGAGAAGGGTCTGGTTTTAACCAGGCTAATTATACTCCAAAATATAAATAAATTGTTTGCATAAAGAAAGAGTTATTTAAGAGTTAACTCTTTTTACCACACGGTAAAAATGACAAAAATAAAATGGTTTGTTTGAAGTTGAAAATAATATATATTATAAATAGTAAAACAAATAGTACCATTAGGTCAACAATATTTTAAATTTGATATAATATACAAGTTATTTTGCATTATAGCAAGGTAATGAGAATCATTCACATTGAGGTAAGGAGAATTGGCGTGGAAAATGTGCTTAATTTTCATGAAAACAATCCTAAAAATGGGCCTAAAAATATTATTGAAATTGAAATAATGTCTAGATGTTAGATTGAGATATAATATGCCCTCTATATGTGTTTGAATATATTTTCATGAGATCAACGAGCAATTGTGCAAGCCTGATTTCCCTAAAATAACCAACTTACGTAGACACTAGATAAAACTGACTGCGTTTCAGACTGACACAGAAATCATTGATCTTGTAAGGTCAGTAAAGCAACATTAGCACAATAGGAAAACTGAAGACAAGATCCTGACACAAGTTCCTCATCCAAACTCTAATATTACTGCAGCAAGACTTCACACACATACAAGATATTGTTACATCAGGTCCCTAAAGATAATTGAGCAAACATCATAAAATGGCAACATCTCTCCATAGCAACAAGTCCCAGCATGCACAAACAGAGAGCACTTGCCAGGCAAAAATGCACTTCAGCCTGTTTACCTCAGAGGAATAGTTTTGGGGGGAAATAAAAATATAACTATAAAACAAATAAAATCTTGTTACAATCTGGTGCCAAAGCTAAAGGACTTCCAGCAAATAGTCAGCAAAGTTACAATCTGGTGCCAAATCTAAAGAGCTTCCAGCAAATAGTCAGCAAAATTAAATTATTCCACACACAATTTTGTTGAAATATTCTACATTTCCCATGATGATGATGTATGAAATGATGTAATGATAAATGAAAGTTTGTGTTCAACCACTTATTACATGACTATGTTTTATATTCAATTCTTAAACTGCTGATGTTATTATTAAAGCGTTTGAATTAGCCACAGTATCGCTGCAAGATGTTATTAAATGTTAAATTCTAACTTGCCGCAGAATTCTCTGTTATAAACCATATCAGATCAAATAACACTAACATGGAAAGATCAGGAGAAGCATTGTCCCATGAACGAACAAGTTATAGAAGGCTTTCCTTTAGTAACTAACTGTAACCATGGAATTGTGGCAGAAATAGTTGAATGTTTTTACATTATTCATTTCAGGGTTCGTACGACCTTTTGAGAGTGAAATTCAAGCACTTTCTAAGGGCTTCCAAGTGCTTCACACTTTTTCCAGCCCTTTAAAGCTCTAAATAATATGATCAAATTTAAATGTTATGTGTTATGTGAAAACAAAAAACATGTGTTCATCCTTCAGATTGTATCCATCTGTAAAACTTAAAATTTCAATATGTAGAAAAACTAACACTTGTTTGCAAACAAACACTTATTGGCTTATTAGTAGAGGTGGGTAGGGGTGTCAAAATTAATCGTTTCTTCGATGCACCGCGATGCAGACGAGGACGATTCGGTTTCGGTTCAGTAATAGACCATAACCGGTTATAATGTACTGACGCTTTTCTGACGCCATTTAACGCGCATGTGCTTTGTCGCGGTAGCAAACACTGCTGGCAGAGGGAGACGAGACGCGAGTGCGAGTAATTAAACATTCCTACATATGAGCATGCAAGTTATGCGCTTCTTGAGGCACACACGCAAGGTCTCGCTCTCTCCGTGCACGCGCTACACAGTTTGAACATACATTCACGTAGCCTTTCGAAAACCGGGACGTTCAGTGTCCCGGGAATCGGGACAAACCGGGACAGATGGCAACCCTTCCGCACCCGATGGTCAAATTACACTTATTCTGTGTTATTTCGCGTGATTATGGATGATCGTCTTCAACAGCGGACTCGGTGACGGTTGATGCGCGCATCTCCAGGGTAACATACACTGATGAATGAGCGCTGCTTTTAATGAACATTTCTTTAAAACAAAATTATTTTGAAAGAATTTAATTTTCTTAATGGCATAAACAGGCTTTAGTCCCATGAAACTTAAACTGGAATGTCTCTGTTGTTGTCACTGGGACTGGCGAACACTCACGCGAACACTTTCTAATTTACTTCAAAAGTGATGTATGCGTGCTCGCGCGACGCATAGCCTACATCACTTTTGAAGTAAAATAGAAAATTAAGGATGCGGTGCATCGCAATGCATCGCGATAATCGAATTGAACCGAATCGATGACATGAAAATCGTAATCGAACCGAACCGTGAGACCAGTATAGGTTCACACCTCTAGAGGTGGGCATAGATTAATTTTTTTAATCTAGATTAATCTAGATTAATTTTAAAATTAATCTAGATTAATCTAGATTAAAATGGCTCATTTGGATTCTCCCGAAGGCATTCAGAATATGTGTGCTACCCAAATAATGACTAAAAGTAAGTATTTGAGAATAGTTCGCCTCGCATAGGGATGTGAATTTCTGCCAAAAATGCCATTCGACAATCGAGGAGCAAAAGTCGAATATCGTAAAAAAAAAAAAAAACGCAATGCCACAAAGGGAGGCCAATTTCATCTTTAGCGATTTGTCATCAAACAAACTGTTTATTAATTGAACAAGTAACATGTTTTTTTTAACATAGTAATTGTAAGAAGAAAAAAAACTACGCACGACATTCCGTTTTTGCATCGCCAATGCTCGTTAGATCAAAAAATAATGTCATCATATAATGATTTTATGTACCTGTTAACCAGTGCCATGACGCTCTGAAGCGTTTTTTTGTAGCCTATAAATTAATGTATGTCCAAAACCCGGATAATGTCATACTTTTTAGTAGTGCTATCGTGGCGTAATAATCTGTTTGGTTGTAAAATGTATTACCTGAATGAAATGAACTCGAATGTATCGTCCTGTGGAATCATTCATTCACAGACAGTTTACGAAGATGTTCAACTAATAAAGATCTTCATCGCTGGCAAAGATATGATGCATTTGCAGATTTGCTTTCACTAGACTAAACTGTAGATCCACGGCCACTTCATCCAACGCTCTTGATGTTCTGAAATCTTTCTGTTACTTACGACTCCTCGAGTGTGAATTGAAAGCGCTTCAGAGTTCAGACGATTCAGTGCGTGAGGAACTGAACAGATCAACTGATCGCGAACCGATTTAGACAGATCTGACAACTTGTTTAATGAAGTCTTTGAACAGAATCGACTCAAAAGAGTGATTCATTTGTAAATGAGCATCGCTCATGCCCATACAAAGGATACAGCGCGCTTGGAAAAGACTCATTTAACAACGTATTGCATTCAAATAAAGTAACGAGAGGAACGTCGCCCAACAAAGTGAAAGTACACCTTTGTGTCCCTGACAGGGAAATACCCTGCTGCGCGATCTGTGACAGTAGGCGCGGCGTCAATTATGTCATACTACACATTAGAATTGCGCGAAAATAACGATATTCGAAAAAGCTATTTATGATCCCAACCCAACTTAGATTAACGGCGATATTTTTTTTATCGCGCGATAAGAGTCTCACGTTAACGCAGCACGTTAACGCCGATAACGGCCCAGCACTACTTATTAGTCATTTCCACTCCCCTTTTTTGCTTTTAAATTTATATGTATACATTATAAAATCATTATTAGAAAATAAATCAAGAAATCAATTTTTGTCAAAGCTTGACACTTATTTGTGCTGAAGTATCGAAAACAAACTTTCTTCAAACTCAAGACTGAATTAAAGCAAGAGCACGGGTCAGTTCATTGTGATACTATAGAAGAACAACGGTACATTTGATAAAAGAACACTATTTACATTTTTCCCAATAAACCTTTTTTTCTAGGTTACTGATGTTAATAAAAGTTCATTTTATCTGCATCTTAAAGGTGCTGTATGTAACTTTTTAACTCTACTAAAGCAGGGCTCCAGACTAACTTTTCCATTGGTCGCACGTGTGCTACCAACTTTCTCAGTTGGTCGCACCAGCATACGATTTGGTCGCACCTTTTTTTTTTTTTTGCTACATGCCATGGGATTAATCAATGCATGCTTATGAATAGTGGTCTTAATGGACCAAGGCTAGCAAAGGCTTTCTGGGTTGCAGAATAAATACCTGTAATATATTATATAAAAACTAGGGGTGTAACGATAGCCTCATGTCACGATTTGATACATATCACAATACTGAACTCACGATACGATATTATTGCGATACTCCAAGACATTTGATAAAAGGTTATCAAAAAATGTACTGTTGATTAAAATGTTACATTTTGATATTACATTGTGGGTTTAAATGAATAGGCTTGGACTCTGTGCTTTTAACCCAAGGACAATAGAGACACCAGAATAAAAATATTCATGAATCTGAAGCTGAAAATACAGAATTATTTTAGACGAATATTGTGGCACTTTTTCACTGACTAGATATATTTCCAATAATATTGGACACTTTTTACTGGTCAGGTAACATAAGACATTTGGTATTATCAGGACAAATATTCCCCCATTGCATTATTGTAATGTAGTACTGACACTAAAACTATGAAAACTTGATTTTTTTCTCACACAGTAATTTTTTGGGGGCGGGGGAACTATCCACGATACGTAATGTTGCATTTTTGTATTGCGATATATTGTGGCGCGATATATTGTTACACCCCTAATAAAAGCACAAATTTCCAAATTTCAGGATTTTCATGGATTTTGGTCAGTAATTTTATTCTGTAATTTTAAGCATTCTACATTTGAATTATATACAATCTATTTATTTACATTTGAATCATATTCTATCTGTCTGTCTGTATATTATCATCTTTCTATCAGCATCATCTTTCTATCTTAGAAAATCATTAAACATTCAGATGTATGCATTGGATTTTAAAAGATTAGAGTATACGCTGATACAGATTTTTCGTTATCAAAGTTTATAGTTGAATCAGAAATCTCACACTCCTCCTTACCTTCTGGATTTTATAATCTTTTCCTTTTCCTCTGTCGAGCGATTACTCTCATCTAACCGCTGAGAAGACGTAGGAAGGGGCACGGTGTTTCGTGAGACCTTTTCATTTTTATATGCCTTTAATTCGTGAATTCGTAATTGGCGCGTTTCACCATCAGTGTGCAATGCGCGTGACGTCTACGTTCGTCAATAAGTAAACTGCACGTGTCTTGCGGAAGAACATTGTAGCCGGAGCTACTTCTCTCCGTTAATGTCAATGGCGAGTCACACAGGCACTGGGCAACTCCGCAACCGAGCCGAGCCCGGGATAAAATAGTCTGAATAAACACTTATTATAGGCGTACCGTAGTGATTCAGGATAAGTCAAAAACACGGTTTGGAAAATGGATTCATGATGTATTGTATTGTAATGTATTGTATCAATCATTCATGATGATTGAACATAAGTTACGTTACGGACTGCAGCAGCTGCTGATACAACGGCGCTGTTGCGCGAGCGTCCACTCGCACTAATGCGACCACATACATTTTTAACTCGCACATTCTCAAAAAATGGTCGTATATGCAACCAATTTGGTCACAGTCTGGAACCCTGTAAAGCATAAAAAATACTATAATATGTTTGCATATTGAGGAAACATGCTAAGTTCATATACTCGTTGCTCTGAAAACCACTTCTACAGCCAGTTATTTTACTTTGAAATGTGTGTTTCCAGGCTGGAATGTTTGTTATTGTTTTGGTCTGCGATACTGTGAACGTTGCCAATTTTCATCGTCCATTGCGCTCGTTCCTTACGTGTGTGCGTCCAGTCTGAGGAGCAGGCGGCGGGAGAAAACACGATCTCCGATATTTTGAATTTGACTGCAGTACCTATTTCGACCACTAGTTCGAAGTGTCATTCTTACATACTGTACCTTTAACTCAAGCTCAATGCTTTACTGTCAAATGTGCATTTCCCAGAAATAAACGTAATATTATTAGTAAGTGCACTTATAATTAATGCAAAACAAGTTATCAAAATACCTTTATGATTAAAAATCCCAATAAAGCGCTAACAAATAATGTGCTGGCACCACCATATGTAGAACTTGGTAGTGCTGCTCTCAAATGTTAATCTGGAGCCCTGGAAGCGCTTAGATCTGAATGAGGACAAGGTTACATTTTATTGTGTTGGTCAACATTTCCAAGGTCGGCTGTAAACAGATATGGAGCTTGTTTGTGTAATAGCATGAGACCTCGTGCGCTTGTCTGTTCACACACATTCCAAACTTCCCCTTTTCTTGTTCGCTAAACAACAAACTCCTCTCCATACATATGGAGAGAGGGAAGCGTCCTGCCTCAGCCTGACTGAAAGCGGACACCTAGCCGTCATTTAGGACCCTGATTTATAGGTATCACCGCAGTGACGTCAGGTTTTAAGTTGCTGCCTGTTTACGCCACGCTCTGGGAATGAACAGGGGGGCTTTTTAGATGCTGAAAAGAAGCTGCAGCTGGTCTAGTAATGCTTACTGGGTAATGTGCGACGAAATGATGACAAACACTCCATTTAAGCGCTGAAACAGATGGAGGTAATCGACAACTCCGAACAGCAAAACAGTTGAGCAAAACTTTATTGCTGTCGTACATGAAATATAAGATCTGCTGTATATACAGGTCAACAGCCAAAATACTTCAACTACAGTACAGTCATAGAAAGCAAGCAACAACTAGTGCATGAATATCTAGAAAGATCTACAGATAAACAACAGGCAGTGTTGAGGTGGCAATTCGGCTTCTGAAACACAACGCTGGTGCTTATCATGAAAACCATCAACCAGGGCGCAGACAACTGTGAAAGTAACAGCTTTGCGTTCAGACCATGGTTCAGACGCACACAGATGAGTTGCACGGCATCTAAACAGCACCTGACTGCAGCTATACCAGTCGGGTCAACCGGCGCTGCCGAACTGCAGGAAATAGACCAGGTGACCTTTTTTTAAACAATGATGTTTGAGAGGTCATGCTACAGTTGAAATATATTCACAAAATAGCGCAGACTCAAATGCCTTACTGGTTTTATAAAATTGTCACTGCACAATAAAACATTAAGGACACAAATACTAAAAAAAAAAAAAAAAAACTTATCTGAGAAAAACAAACTTAACTAAAAAGAACTAAAATCACCCACATTTACCACATTTGTATGTTAAACACATAAGAGGTAACAGTTATTGCATTAACTTTGGCAGCCCTAAAATAATATAAAAAAGAAAACTCTTGAAAGATAACAAAAAATTAATTATAAATCCAGAATTAAGAAAACTAAGCAAAATAGTTATGCTAACACTATTCTGAAGAAATAGTACCCGACAATTGCAACGATGATTGATCCATGTGTATTTTAGCATACTTGGATTGTGGAATTTACCAATAGCAGGGTTATTATTGTTATCTATCTACTCAAACTGAAGCATAAATACAATTAATTTGTTGCTTAAAATAAAATAAATAATTTCAGCTATAGCCAGTACAGTGTATTATCTTTATAAACTAAAACAACAAGCGGAAAAAAAAATAAAATAAAACAGACATTTTTAAAATCATAAAAAAAAATTGCTTGAAAAAAGAAACCCAGCTATAGCCAGTAGAGTATATTACCTTTATGTACTAAAATAACCAAAACAAAAATATAACAAAAGGGACAAGGGTATATGGATATTTAAAAAGAAAATACTAAAAATGTAAGTAAAATGAAAACAGGAAATGTACAAATAAAAATAATTTAAAATATAAATAAAAAGTATGAAAGTATCTTAAATGACATCCAGGAACTGTTTTAAAACTGCACATCTGAAGGTTGATTCATTCGGCGAAGCTTTTTTTGGTTGAATCAGGTCATCTTTCCAAAATCTTCTCAATAGATCTGGGCCAACTACAAACAGCTTCTGAGACACTATAGCAGGGCGGTTTGTGAGTTTACATAAGGGCCGAGGGCCACACCAGAGACGAGGGGCCCATCGAAGGGGCACTGCAGGTTAAAACCATTTTTTTTTTCCCCATCGGCACACATCAGGCCGAATAAAAGGGGGACACTTAAGCTGTAACATGAGCCTCGCTATCCATGACGTAAGGCGAGCAGGACGGTTAGCGATCACACGCATGAATAGATGTGCCAATAGCCTCTTATGTGAACACAAACACACACCCAGACAATGCCACTGGAAATGTGACTTCCATAACAGGGCTGGAAATGAGGCTCGGGGGAGGAATCTTGCAAGGCAATCGAGAGGCTTCAACCTTCAACACCCACTCGAGGATTCAATTTCACACTCAAAGTGAGCGGCAAAACCTTTGCACTTTGGCTTTATTCAACAAGAAAATTTAGTAGCCATGCATAAATGTGACGATCGCAAATAAACAAGCTCTCAGAAATGACCATCAATGCCTTAGCTAGAATATCCCACTGTTTACATTATGAGATGCTTCCTTATTTTTAGCATCACATTCCCAATAGAGAATTTAATATGCTTCTAGCAATAGTGACTAGCGCTTGGAAATTGGAGCATGATGTCTCTTACACCACATGTCAGGAAGATCATGGACGCTCAGAGAAGCCATTGCTTTAGCTAATCTTCACTTGCATTGCCTTTGTCTTCCCACAAAATTAAAGTAATTAGTTATAAAGTTGAAGTTCATTACTATATAGTCTGTGTTACTGGTGTTACAGTGTTGGGCCGTACACGGATTACATTACTTGCCAACCGCTGCACTGCCCCCACTGTCGTTTTGCTTTTTTATAGAAATAAAAACAGTGAAACTGAAAGCGTCTGCTCTGCTCCATACAGCACAAGCTCCAGAGTCGAAGTCAGATTTCATTTATATGTGATGAGCGTAAGGAGAGATGATGGACGGGACAATGGCGGAAGATTTGGTGCACAACAGATCCTGAGAGTCATTAACAAATATGGTCAGTACCGCAGCTCCCTATTCACAGAGACGCGTGAAAAGCGAGCGTACATTCAAAAGCCATTTCAGTAAAAGTAAGGAGTGGTCGCAAAACCGTTTAGAGTGGAGCGTGCAGTCAAACAAACAACAATAAACTGAATTCTATATTTTTCGGATGTGAGACTTTTATTATGAAAGACGTGACTGAAAGCTGTTGATTCTTCTGTCAGACGCATTAAGTAAAGTTTGCCTGAGAAAAACACGTTGTGTGAGTGGTCAGATAAGCCATCGACAGACTATATGTCATTTTATACAGACTATATGTGTCATTATTCTAACGTTATTTTCGTAACTTGTAACGAAAAAAAGTCTCTCATCTCAGAAATATGAACTTTAATCTCCTGTCAGATGTTAGTGCGCAAAAATGAACGAATCTTTTTTGGAGTCATTTCATTCATTCAACAAACAAAATGACTCGAAAAAAGACTCGATTTATTTTGATGAACGAGTTCGAACAGGAGAGTCACGACCGCGCATCACGGAACAGAGTAAGGCATAAAACTAAAGTTTTTTATTTATTTTAAAAATGACCGATCGTTTTGCAAGATAAGACCCTTATGCATCGTCTGGTGTCGTTTAAAGCCATTTGAAGCTGACTGAAACTGTTATTTGGACCTTGAACCGTTTGGCTACCAGTAAAGAACATTATATGGAGAAAAATCCTACAATGTTTTCATCAAAAACCCTAATTTCTTTCCGACTGAAGAAAAAAAGACATGGACATCTTGGATGAGATGGGGGTGAGTAAATTATCAGCAAAAGTTTTTTTTAAAGTGAACTAATCCTTTAAAATAGGTGCTGAGGTTCTGCTTCCCACAATGCAATGCTTCTTTTCCAAACATTCAGTTTAGTTTACATAAGCCATTTCAGAGAATGGTCTGTTAGTTTGTGCAAAACTCTGACTGACTAATCCCTCCGAATACTAAAATGTTGTAAAGTGGCCCGTTGGTAGTAGTATTGCTGATGACACACAACAAATTAAAAACCAATTAAATTACCAATTTCCAACTAACACAAACGAAGGTACAGAAAATGTCCATTATAATAGCAAACAGGTGTTCCGAGACCTTAAACTTGAACTCGAGAACATCTTAATTTTCTGCATCATGCAAGCATGTCTCAAGTAAGAGCAATGGAACGAATGGCTTTTAATTAGGCTAGCTTCTGGCCAGCAGAAAATGCTTTTAGCCTAAACAGGAAAAATCAGTCTGGCCTAAAAAGCCAAAGAATTTATCTGTCAGGAAGCCAAGTTGCACATGACAAACAAGAATGTGGATTCTGTTCAAAACGCAATTTGTAGCAACATGCTTTTTTGAGCAAAAATTTATTGTGAAACAGTGAGTGCATCAAATATCAATAGCTGTGGGGTAATTACGCTCTCTCTGAAAGGCTTCTGCCCCCATTAACGCTGAAGAGACACTAGAACACATTTCCTAGTGCTTCTAAAAGCAGCTACGAGGCCCTCGGGTCATCAGGGACGCGGCTTCCGACAGCAGAGGTATGTTCCTCATTGCACACTGCCCCAAAACCAGATGGGATCTGGCATCTTGACTATTGCTTTCAAATCCAGAAGAGGAAGCCACGTTTTTAACACGCCTTGGAAGAGCAATAGTTTTGGCGAGTAACAGTTTAAATTTTTTAATTTCAAAGATAATTTTTTAACTGTCCACCAGTTAGGCCAGAAACATATTTTACGTGAACACGAATTCAAGTACGCAAGCACACAACCGATGGTTCGATTGTACATAGTTCTTGCATTACTGAGGTGCTAACAAAAATAATGCTCAAGATTTCCATCAAATTGTAGCTTCACCCATTGCCCTCAAAAAGAAAAATAAGTTAGACAATTTACACAATAGCGCCCCTTGTGCCTAATGGTGCGTTCACATGCTATGGTATTTATGGTAAATACTAGTGTGTAGCAACGCGTCGATGACGTCGACGCTTCGACGTCAAAATTACGTCGACGCTTCGACGTCAAAATTACGTCGACGCCATATTTTTGCGTCGACACTTCTTCATTTATTTATTTTTTGCACCGTTTCCGGCAGTACAGCTCGCCAACACACGTGGGAGACCGAAACATTGCCGAATGGAGGACGAAGACCACTAGAAGTGAATGTGCTTTCCATTAAATGAATCACACACAGTAAACAAATCCTTAACAGAAAACCTTTGCAATTTAGACGCGCAAACTGTGTGTCGGTGCGGTGAGACGTACGGCTCGGGCAGATTCAACTTGCAGTCGTTCATCCGCGGACATGGCGCCGCGCGCGCTGTTACAAAAGAAGCCGTGCACACAGGCAAGCGAAATGGGGTCTTGCTGGTCTTGCGCACCCAACACGTCATTTTTGCCACGCGCTCGTGCGGACGCGTCGAGTATAAACAAGGCTTTGCTCCATGTCAGCGCGCGCTCTAAATGGAACCAGACCTCTCCTGGATCATCTCCAGCAGGAGCAGGAGCACCACTAACTCCGCCTCCGTTTCCCTCGTAAGCTGATGTTAGTATTTAAACATTCTCTATGATAAAAAATGTTTGTACAAAATATTTTAATAACACGGTTTTGGCGTTATAGAGTTCTAATGACGGTGTTCAAATACATAACATTAGACTAACGTTAGCCAGCTTATACAGTACCATGATTCAGTACGCTAGTTTGTATTTATTTGAGATACATTATTTTTTTTATTAATCGAGCAGCAGAAAAATAACCTTTATATTAATCGGGCAATTAGTCGTTAGATTAGTCGACTAATCGATAAAATAATCGCCCAACTAATCGTTTTGTTAATAATCGTTTACCCCAGCCCTAGTAAATACCAAAATACGACGTGGAAAATGCACATGAACACCCCCTCATCTGGTATTCCACTGGGCAACTCGTAGAATATTTTGATGCACGAGTTGCCAAGCTGAGATAACCATTAACCTTTTCAAAATGGCAGAGAGCAACGCGAGAGTCGTGAATGGTAAAAATATGTACTATTTATGATCTAGAAAATATACAGCTTATTATTTACAGTTTGAGTTTTGATAAATCATCTTCTTGCTGTAGCAGATGACTTAAGCAATATAAAATAGTTTTAGCAAAATAACAGTTCTGGATCTCCATCTTTTTGCCACATTACGACAACAAAAGCACTTGAACGCAACACACTGGTAAATACCAGTTCACAAGTGGAAAATATCATATTTTCCATAGCACGTGAACGCACCATAAGAATGCAACACAAACATGCACATTTTTAACCGGAATGCATAAAAATGATGTGTAGATCAAACCAGAAATATCTGAGAATTTTTACATTACAATGTCTGCGCACTAAACCCTTGTCATGCAGTTGCATGCAAGTAGTAGCCTTTACCAATAAAATTTATGAAAATTACTCAGACTTCAAATATTTAGGCCGATCTGTGAAATCAAGCTTAAAATATCATCATTCAGATAACTTATAGCCCTATGATTTCTGCGATAAAGCAAATGCGGATGGAATTGCGGAATACAGTCATTAAAATAGAATTTACAATGTAATGGAACGTTAGTGAAATTTGGATAATTTTTGGTGAATGAATCAAAATTAGGGCAGTACAATTAAACCCATTACTGATCATCTAAATCATAAATCCAGTATTTCTGAAAATAAAACTTTTCATAGGGCCCTATTATTAAAAAAAATCTGATTGTTTTCAGTTTTCAGAAAGTCTAAAACAGACTTAAAACTATAATTTTATAGAGCCCTAAAAAAGTATTTGTGTTAAACTTTTAATAAATTGATGTTTAATTGCAGAAGTTCCATGGTTTCAATAAATCAGATATTTAAAACAGAATAATTCATTAAATTCATTGATTCATTAAAATTACAAATGGATTTTTTAGGGTATTATTAACCGTTATTGCTATCATGCTAAATGTCGCTTCTTTGGTAGCAAATCCACCGCTTTCAACATCAAATTTTAGAACATTTTTGACAAGACTAACCGATTACCTAGAATGATTGTGCCATTCTGTTATACTTTGTCGTGCCATGATTGAACAGACAAGTGTTTGTTTGTTGTTAACGATGCTTGCTGTACCTTTTGCAGTAATGCATGTTAATTCCTTATGACGACAAATGCTACCGAACATGCTTGAAGACTTACACTACACAACGTGGTGTGTCGGGAGGAGAGTATAAAGGATTATTACAATGTTTTTTCTACGTCAAACACTAAGCTCCTCACCGCCACGCCATGTGAAACTCACAATCTCATCAGCATTTGCTGCTAACGTCGCTTGTTGATTTTTTCCACATGCATCTTGAGAGAAGGATGCAGCTAAGGAAGAAAAGCTGCATAGAACCAAGGAGACAAAAGCCAATATTGATCAATTCAGAGTGCTGACGGGCGCTGCGTGTTTGGGTGAGACTGTGCGAGATGAATATGGCCATTGCAGTGCGCCCCTCCCCTGCCGTCTCTGGAATCGGTCCACACAGTTACCGCAGGGAGAGGAGCGGCCGAGCGTCTGCAGGAAGAGACAGGTCAATTTAATGGGCTGTTTGTCTGTTCTGGAGACCACCGGCTCAGACTGACTGCTGCTGGGTAAGCCCACGTCTACCCAGAAACCCACAGACCCTGTCAGACTCTATGGCTCATCATGAAGCAGCTTTGGGTGGTGTGTGATCATTATGGGTAAAGCAAGGACTCAAGATTTAAAAACAGATTTAAATGTTTAAACAGAAAAGCATTCAATAAAAACCAAACTGGACATAATAAGAAAGTATCAAACAGACCATAACAGAACCAAACTGAACAGTAATGGAAAAAATATTTAACCAAACCAAAACCAAGCAGAACCAAACTAAACAGAATCTAACATAACCAGAAGGAACCAAACAGAACATAATAGACTAAGATAAACGAAAGAACAGAGGAGAACCGAAAAGAACGGAATCCAACAGACAAACAAAACCAGAACTGAAAAGCTCAGAAGAACCAAAGAGAACAAACACAAAAAGAACTGGCTAGCAACAAATAGAAATCAATTAAAACTAAATGGAACCAAATGGAACCAAACTGAATAGAACCATAAAGAATTTGGATTATTTTTAAAGAAACTAATAGAACCAAATAGAACAGAAGCAGAAATAGACTAAAATAAAGAAAGTAAAGAACAGAGGAGAACTGAAAAGAACAGAATCCAAGACAAACAAATGCAGAATGAACATAAAATAAAAGAGCAATCACCTAATTGAAATCAATGAAAAACAAATAGAACCAAATGTAACCATACTAAATAGAATAAGGTAGAACTGTAAAGTAGTTGGGATTTTTTCAAAGAAACTAATAAAACTGAATTGAACAAGTCCAAAAGATACAGAAACAGAAAGAACCAAAAAGAACCGAATAGAGTAAACGAAAAAGAAAAAACAGAGAACCAGGAAAAAAATTGAATCCAACTGACACAAACAAAACTGAAATTAACCAAATTGAACCAAACAGAACAAAATTCAACAAACTTAAAAAGAACTGGCTAGCACCAAATAGAAATCAATCAAAAACAAATAGAACCAAATGAAACGCAGCTGAATAGAATCAGATAGAACTAGGGCTGGGGTAAACGATTATTAACTAAACGATTAGTTGGCCGATTATTTTATCGATTAGTCGACTAATCTAACGACTAATTGGACGATAAAAATAAAGATTATTTTTCTGCTGCTAGATTAATAAAAAAACATAATGTAGCTCAAATAAATACGAACTAGCGTACAGAATCATGGTACTGTATAAGCTGGCTATTAGTCTAATGTCATGTATTTGAACACCGTCATTAGAACTCTGTAACATCCAAAACCGTGTTATTAAAATCTTTTTTACAAACATTTTTTATCATAGAGAGAGTTTAAATACTAATATCAGCTTACGAGGGAAACGGAGGAGTTAGTGGTGCTTCTGCTCCTGCTGGAGATTGGGAGAGTCTGTTTCCCTTTACCGATCAGAGAGAGTTCAAGAGATTTCCACGACGCATGCGCGAGAACTAACGTCTTCTACTACACAGCGCGCGTCTTACAAGCAGAGCAAGACGCGCGCTGTACATAGTTGTAGAAGAAGAACGTCAGTTCTCACGCATGCGTCGTGGAAATCTCTTGAACTCTCGTCTCAGGCCCACATGGAAGCAATGGAATAGTCGAATAAAGTCGTTATTTTTGTTTTGTTTTTCCGCACAAAAAGTATTCTCGTCGCTTGATAAACTTATAGTGGAGCCACTGTAGGCACATAGAATACTTAAACATTTTCTTCAATGACTTTCTGGGCCGTCAAGTTTCAATTCCTTAGGAAGCCTATGTAGCAGTGAAGCAGCTCTCAGATTTAATCAAAAATATCTTCATTTGTGTTCCGAAGATGAACGAAGGTCTTACGAGGTTGGTACAGCATGGGGGTGAGTAATTAATGACTTAATTTTCATTTTTGGGTGAACTATCCCTTTAAAGCCATTTGAAGCTGCAATGAAACTGTCTTTTGGACCTTGAACCGTTTGGCTCCCAATGAAGTCCATTATATGAAGAAAATCCTGGAATGTTTTCATCAAAAACCTTCATTTCTTTTCGACTGAAGAAAGAAAGACGTGGACATCTTGGATGACATGGGGTGAGTACATTATCAGCAAAAGTTTTTTTAAAAGTGAACTAATCCTTTAAGTAGAAACGAACGGAATCAAATCGAGTAGAATCAAACAGAAAGAACCAAAATTTAAACGTTTGTTAACAAATGTTATTGATTTCGCTGCACAATCCTTAAGCACGAACCTCTCCACTACAAACATTTTATTACACAGCATAGATGATGCATTGAGGATGCTTCATAAACAATGTCCAATATTCAAGCATTTATGAATATTTTTGAACATGTACCTGCACCATTAGACAGCAATGAAATATCAATTCATTACGCCGAGTCTAGCAGCTCAACTAATATTTCCACTATTTGTTTTTCCGTTAGACTTCCCTGGACACTAAACAGTTTTTTATTTTCAAACACACGTGAGCATGTTGGTTTTTCCATTCTGGATATCCTTAACCCAAGCAAGGTGGGACACGTACAGAACCTGCAGACTCAGAGCAAGTAAACCCACAAATCACTCACTGTCGGCTCAATGGACCTAACAGACCCGAAAACCAACATTTCATACATTTCATATTTGGATTTATTTGACAACACAGTAGCAGCATTCGCTACACAATAAAATCCCAATTCGAGGAACATCTCTGCGATACAATATGAATAAATGGATAGTTTTGGTGTTTCTGCAGTGACGCTATCCTCCAAGCATCCCAGCATCTACGTGAGCCTGTTCAAATATCTCACGGGCAGTTGGGCACTTGAAGGACGACTCAAGAGTTTTGGGCTTTAAAACAAGACGTTACACAGCACATGAAAAGGGAGAAAGGAACTAACCAAAGCAAACAAATAAAGCTTGGCGAGTGTACTTTACTTCATTAACAATAGATACACTGTTTCCTTTGCCACTGTAGTAAACCACGGTTAATTTCTTGCCCTGGTTAGCTGCCAAGTGCAGTATGAGCCGTCGCCCTCGGCGCTTGGCTCGCTGTTTGGACACATTTCTGAAGTTTTCCTCTCACGTTGAAGCATCTGACACAAAGACAGACTAAAAAACGTTGCGAGAAAAATTGTGTGTCAAAATGGGTCCGTCTAAAATGATGCATTATGGCTGCGAACAAGTGATGAATGGTTGGATGAAAAGCTATAAAAGCCTGCAAAAACAAAATGTGTGCATCACATCTGACTAGTGTTGTCACGATACCAAAATTATTGTTTCGATACAGATACCAAGTCAAGTATTGCGATTTCGATACTTTTTCGATACTTTTCCTGAAAAGGGAGAAACACTCTCAAATATCATTGCTGTGCTTTATTTTAAAACCGGGACAACATTCTAATCATACACACCACACTAATAAATGAACATTTGAACAGCAGATATGTTAAACATTTGAACAAAATATAAAAAATAAATTAGAGCAATGACATTCAAGGTAAAAAAATAATAAATTTAGCACCATTATCTCAGTTATCATAAGCAACATAAGAGTTAACAGGAACTGATAAGATTTTATCAATATCCATGCCACTGAAGATTCTGCTAATCGATCCGATTCTTTAACGATTCTCTTATTGATTCCTGATAGCAGTGTGTGGAAAAAAGTAGTCTCATGCTAACAAGTGGTTTTATTTGTTTTAAAGCTTACACTTGAGTAAGCAAACTGTATTTTTATGTAATTTATGTAATAAATGAAACCTTATTGTAAAGTGTTACCAATTAGTTATAAACCGATTCAGATGTCTCGTGAGTTCAGTGTTGGACAGATCAGTTGTTTAAACCATTCATTAAAATGAATCGGTTCAAATGAGTCATTAGTTCGCGAATTGGACGTGTCATTATCGGACGTGTGCGCGTTGTGTGATTATCCCCGCAGTTTAGGACATCCCACAAGATTTGTGTCATCACAGAAAACATCATCACTGGATAGGTTTGTTTTTGTTTATTTAAAGTGTGGTTTATATCAGCTGAATGTGCGGAACGCTTTTCAGAGAAGATAATTAAGGCAACATATTTTACACAATTCACACCAGCGGTAATTCAGGAAAACAAATCTCCGAATGCTCCACATGAAAATTTAGTTTTCAGACAGACCATACCATCGTGTCGATTTATTTTGATGTGGGAGAGAGCAAGACAGCGCTTAGTTTTGAGACGGAAGCCTTGTTTACTTTCGCCTGGCTCCACAGATAGAGTGCGTGCGCGCGCGACCATGCAGGTCTCTCTCTCTCTCTCTCTCTCTCTCTCTCTCTCTCCTCTCTCTCTCTCTCTCTCTCTCCTCTCTCTCCTCTCTCTCTCTCTCTCTCTCTCCTCTCTCCTCTCTCTCTCTCTCTCTCTCCTCTCTCTTCTCTCTCTCTCCTCTCTCTCTCTCCTCTCTCCTCTCTCTCTCTCTCTTCTCTCTCTCTCTCTCTCTCTCTCTCCTCTCTCTCTCTCTCTCCTCTCTCTCTCTCCTCTCTCTCTCTCTCTCTCTCTCTCTCTCTCTCTCTCTCTCTCTCTCTCTCTCTCTCTCTCTCTCTCTCTCTCTCTCTCTCTCTCTCTCTCTCTCTCTCTCTCTCTCTCTCTCTCCTCTCTCTCTCAGTTACATTCGCTCCTGTCAACACGCGCATCTAAGTTACATTACTCGCCCTGTCACACGCGCAAGTAAGTTTACTTCCACCGATCAAATAAGACTTTGGCGGGACAAAAATTCGCTGTAGTGTTTGTCACATGAGAGCTGCAGCTTCTTCTGCTGCGTGCGTGAGGAGAAAAAAGTATCGATACTAATAAATTTAGGTATCGTGACGTTTTTAATTTCCGAGTATCGCGATACTTTTGAAGTATCGGTACACCGTGCAACACTACATCTGACTGGATAAACTAATTTAGTTTAGTAGTAAAAAAAATGTTTTAATGAGCTGTTATTTATGTTGCATTAATTGCAATAACAAATCAGTACACTGACATTTTTCAAGAACCATTTCAGTTTTTATATTTCAAAATGTGTTATTCGCCGTTTCTTCGCAATTGTTCGTGAAATTTACAAGCAATTTCTTAGTGAAATTTGTTTCTAAGTTTTATCATTACTTTAAAGTTAAAATAAATCAAAATTTGATGCTATTTAATAATAAAAAAAGCACAGTATTAAAAAGTATATATATTTTTTTTAATTTGCCAAAGATTAACCGCATCATTGTTCCAAAATGTTAACTTTAAATGAGCATTTGATGGAGGAAAAGGTAATCTAAATGTAAAAATAGAGGAAATTACCATGCACAATTAAAAATTCCAATATGGTATTTTGCAAACTTACAATTTCATGTTTACTTTAAAACTGTAGATCTCCCTTTTTCTCAATAGAAAGTAGGCCAAAACGTGTAGTGTAAATTCTACATTAGTTATGCATAACTGGATTGGACAAAAACAAGCAGGCGATAAAGGTGAATGGGTTTGTGTTCACACTTACAAACTGTACAGGGCCGGATTATTTTAGACAGGCATTGTTTCTATGCGTTATCCAGGAGGACGGCTGCAAATACGTGTTGTATGAGGGGAAAAACAAAACCGTGGATGACAGTGAACTCCCTCACCTCCCCTTAAATGAGAAAAACTCTGGGACGACGTGCCGTCTGACAGCAGCGCTCGGGCACAGAGCCACAAACTCACAAAGACACCCGTGCTTTTGGCCTCGGGTGGGGAACGTGGCCCAGCGACGGGAATGCTCACTT
This sequence comes from Chrosomus eos, assembly GCA_036326025.1. Classification (NCBI taxonomy): domain Eukaryota; kingdom Metazoa; phylum Chordata; class Actinopteri; order Cypriniformes; family Leuciscidae; genus Chrosomus; species Chrosomus eos. Next base: position 13,603,332 of record CM070838.1, read on the forward strand.
TTGTAGGTCTACTGGATAAGCGGCAGAGAAATGAATATATACAGCTAAAAATAAACCAAATAACCTCTGATTTTTCTCATCCCACACCTCTAAAAGAGTAAAGCAGGTGGAGCAATCCAACATAAAGGCTCTAAACTCAATCTAGTTAAAGGAGTAAAGACCTACGCTGCCAGACAAGATTACGAGAACAACAAAGACTTGGAAGTCATCCTGCTAGAGTATGATCTAATTCTTCATCTTCAGCCATGTCTCCTAATGCGGTCAGGCTCAAGGCAATGAGATTTCAGGCTGAGAACAGAGCAAAGCGTAATACGACAGTTCATTTAATGTAAAATTACTTGACAGGATCTGAGTTTGACTCTTCCGAAGAAGCCTTTAAACATTCAAAGTCTAGATAAAAACAGGAAAAAACCCTGAATCAAACAAAACACTCAATTAGTATTCACTCCTAAACCACTTGCTAAAGGTCTCCGAAACCTGAGATGTTATTGAAGGCAAAATGAAACAATTGTGACCCTTTTTCCTGAAAATTCAATGAGGAAAAAAAAACTTTACAACGTTTCACAAAAAGACAAAACCTTTGTCTTTAAGAATAACATGCAACAATGAATTCTTCACAATAAGTCAAAAAACATTTAAGAAAGTAATAAAGGATCAGTTTTGAATTCACGTCGACTTAAGTCTAAAAATTGTATTAACTTATTATAAACTCTTGCTTTGTTTCACATACTACACACATTATAACTAGGTTATAATATTAGCAACATTGCCTAATTATTTTGAACTGAGATAATGATGTAGGCTACAGTTTAAAAACTAGTGATGCGCCGATATAAAAATTTTAGCCGAACGAACGAAACCGATAATATATTTATATATATGAAAGAATATAAATATATATAATTGGCCAATAAACCCAAATTCAAATTTTTATAGAACTTTTTGAGAGCTTGATTACAAAAAAATGTAATGGTCTCACCATTAAATCCATGTCCCAACACACAATTATGATGTTCTCATTATAATATGTAGACTATGACCGCCAAACTTGTACGACTCTTTTTTGAAGTGATTCTAATCATATTTCAAGCAATTGAAAAACATCATAGTGAACTGCGCATCTGAATTGTCTTAGCTGAAGGAAATAATCCATTATTTATCAGCTTTAATATATCGCCCAAATTTTATTTTCAGTCCGATAACTTAAAAAAAATATTGGGCGATACCGATATGGTGGCCGATATAGTGCATCCCTTCTAAAAACTATTGGCAACACTTTAGTTTAGGGTCTAATTCTCACTATTAACTAGTTGCTTATAAGCATCCATATTACTAGGATATTGGCTGTTTATTAGTACTTTTAAAGCACATATTAAAGCCTTATTCTGCATGACATATTCTAAATCCCTTAATCCTACACAATACTAAACTTAACCACCACCTTAATAAACTATTAATAAGCAGTAATTGAGTTTGAGTAAAAAACCGCAGTTAGTTAATACTCAGAATTGGACTCTAAACTAAAGTGTTTTAATTAAACAGAAATTTCTATTAGTGCAAAATCATTGAAGTGCGACAATATATTTCCTAATTTAGACAATTATTTTGCAACTCAGAATTGAAAATATGACATAAAATGTAGGGTTTCTTGCTACTTCTCTTTGAAATGAACCATGGCGATTAAAGTTTGTTTTCATGCATTGCTTCAGAATCTTTTCCCCTCTCAACTATCTGATAATATTTACTTGCAGTGAGAAGGGAAAAAAAAAACTAATTTAATTTACCGCAAAGTAAAACAAATTAATGTCACCCCCTTAACCTTGTTGAAAGGTTTATTGGCAGAATAAAGATGAGTATCGCTCATATTTACGGCTCTGTAATTGAGGGAATAGCCACACACATCGAGATATGCAGCTCAGAAGAAAAAGGAGCTTGTCTTCACTCATTAAATGATTTTATACAACACTTCCTCTAAAAAAGCCCTAGCAGTGCTAACCACTGAAGAAAAACAACATCATTCAAATATAATCATTATATTTAGTTGCAATATATTTAACCCACTTATATTTCAGCTACTGTATTTCAACATAGTTATGACCACTTGAAAGTTAAAAGGGTGTAACGCCGGTACACTGATGGTTCGGTAATCGATACATCGCCAGGTTTTGAAGTCACGGTTCGGTACGGGTTCGCTACAGCAGGAGGGAGAAGAAAAGTAAATATATAAAAAAAAATTATTAAACAGTGGTTTACTGTATCTCTGTCTTTAAATGAATTCAATTTAAAAGTTTGAATGCTGTAAGTAAACTATATAGGGAGCATAATTCAGTTGCTATTTTTTTTTAGATATAATAATCAACACTGTTTGAATGCAAACATCTAAACTGCACATAAGGCAGTTTTTGCATTAACTTCTAAATCTAATTATAAAATCTCTTTACTCCAATGTAATTTACACAGTGGCCGTAATTTTCATGACAGATTTATATATATGCATTAAATAATAGGGCTGTCAAACGATTAATCGCGATTAATCGCATCCAAAATAAAAGTTTGTGTTTACATAATATATGTGTGTGCACTGTGTATAATTATTTTATATATATAAATACACACACATGCATGTATATATTTAAGAAATATTTGCATGTATATATTTTATATATATTTATACATAATTAATATTATATATAAATATAAATATTTTATATATTAATATCACATTTTTCTTAAATATATACATGCATGTGTGTGTATTTATATATATATATAATAATTATACACAGTACACACACACACATATATTATGTAAACACAAACTTTTATTTTGGATGCGATTAATCGCGATTAATCGTTTGACAGCCCTATTAAATAAAGAAGACATCACTAACTGGTTAAGTAAAATATAGTGAATATGGGCTAATATAGTGCATACATTTATGCGAAAGAGTTAATTTCTCCGGCGAACTAACAAACTGCGGACACTGAATGACTTGCCTGAGGTAAATGTAATGCTAGGTGGGATATTGTTTACAAGCGGTTCTATTGACTTCTTTCCACCGTTAAAACACTGATTGAGCGATTAAACGAGATATGATACGTTTATGTAAGTTGTAGTGTATCTTTCAACATACCTTCAGATGTTTATTCATTTTTATTCTGCCACTGGTATTGACGAGGAAGAGATCACTGCATTCACTCGCGCTGCCGTTTGAACTGAGGCGTCTATACTGTCACGTCACATCAAAGAGTGTATCAACGGCATTTCGTTTGCATTTGATGATAAAATTGAAAGAATTTGAAAGATGACGCGAAGCTTATTGCAATTATTGGTGGTTACGCTTCAAGGCTGTATTAGTCGTGTACACAAAGATCCTGTACCGAACATTCTCAGGACGAATACTTGTACAGTTAAAACCCTAATTTTACCATTTAATCAAATGTCAAGGAAGAAACAATTGTTTTGTGAGTGTGACATAAGGTGAGGTCAACCTCAACACCTGTCAGTTGCTTGGTGACAAAAACAATCCTCCTTAGGTTAGACCATTTCATTTAACAACGTTTGACTCAAACTTTACGGCCTTCGAAGGATGCAGCCTCTGAATTGGGACACAGCTTATGTATATCATTTTATCAAGCCTGCGTTTATCAAATACAAACTTCTTAGGCAATCTAAAATATAGTCTTCTTAGCCAATTGCTTTGTTACACAATTGATGAAATTGAGGTTTTAACATTTTTAACATATTGCTGTTGCCTCCATTTTATAAAAGCAATAAGCCACTCAAGTGTAGAGATAGTGCGCCAGCATACAGCGCAACTGTGCCTCTGGCGCCCCGAGCTCGATTCCCAGCTTGAGGTCTTTTGCCGATCCCGTTCCCCACGCTTTCCTGTCAAAATCCCCTGTCCTATCTAATAAAGGCACAAAACATGCAGAGATTGGCCTCAAAGCTAATCTACGCAGAATTAAAAAAAAGCCTCAAAACTTCCATTTTGATTTCACCCTTGCATTGGGATCTGATTAATAATTAAGTCAAAAGAGCCCCATTTAAGGCATATGACAGTCCTCAAAATACATGTAGCCCATCAGGTAGCGTAACAGAGCTGCCAAAATTCTCTAAACCCCACAAATGCTGGAGACAAGCTGTCTTTCCACCCTCTCATATGTGCTGAAAGGGCCCCAACTCAACGCTTACTGATCCCTGCATTACTAGCATGGTTTGACAGAGACATTATGGCATGAGATCATTGACAGATAAAGCCGGATGGATACAAACAGCAACCGGCTCATCAGATCAGATTTTTCAGGCATGTTGTAAGAGGCATCGACCTCATTTGTGGACCACAACAACCCAACATGGAGAACTGTGTCAATAAAAGAAACAAGCTGCCTTGTATCTTTAGTCAATGAATATTGAGTAGAGGCATGACTATGTTAAGACTGAACAAGTCAACAGGTCAGTCGAATACGTCAATGTGGAAATTACGGCCCCTGCAGGGACGTGCGGTCAGGGTAGGCAGGGTAGGCAGTGCCTCACCAAAGGAAATGTTGACATTACATTTATTAATTCCAAGAGCTTTATTAATTCACCACATTATTAATTGCATTTATTTTATTCCAAATATTAATTTTTGTAACAAAACAAATCAGGAATACTCATATAATACTCCTTTTGCCATAGTTTGCGCCTAAAAACCATTGTTTCATGCAGGAAATTCAAGGCCATGGCCATTGAGGCAGAGGTTCGCAGTGCCTCTTTGGTCCATAGAACGTAGTTTACGGAGATTTGCGCATGCGCAGTCAGTTCTCATGCTGTCTTGAATTACCAACATTGAGGCAGAGACCGAGACTGCTTCATATCACGTGATCCACTCGCTCTCACTCAATCCGCGATTCTGACTTTGCTCTGTATGCAGGCAGCTATGTGATGATGCCTGATATTAACTTGGGTTGCTAAATTACCTGAATAAATATACAGTGGCTTAACTTTGTTTTAAAAAGTGGGTGGGACAGGTGTGTGTGTGCGCGCGCGTATGAATAATCACGTGAATAAATATATAGATCCGACAACTTTTCGTGAGTCCTTTAATGGTCCAGTGGTAGAACTTTTGCCGAGCATGTCAGAGGTTCTGGGTTCTAATCCGCAATCGTAGGCTATAGGTTTCTTTTTTTTTCTCATCAAAACCGAATATGTTCATCAGTGGTTGTATTTTATTAAGCAGGGACACGTTTGTGTGCATTTTTGTTTTGTGATTTCACCGGAATGAACAAAGAGAGTCTCTGAAACAGATTGAAGCGCGCATGCATGTGAAGACTGCGTGAGCCACGAGATACACTGTAACCGCGCCACCGATTGCAGCGGCAAATTACGCCCCTGTGAAAATGCCACATTGATAAGTCACAGCCTACCCATGACAAGACTTCACCGCACGTTACTGGGCCCCTGCAAGGTGGAATAAGGGCAGGTTGCTCCGTTCACGCCCTGGAACATCTTGACATGGTAAAGCGAGGATACCGAATTAAAACCGATGTGCTCGTAACAAGATCACAAACAGAAATGAGTGTAACATGAGTGGCTTAAAACGGTCTAATCTAGAACACCTTCTACTTCCTTGATTTCTCACCATCATAAAACTTAACGTGAAAAGTTATATAATCAGTATCAAAAATGTCGCTGCTTCTGTTAATTCTGATATACCTTTTTGTTTAATTATACAATTATATATAACAGTGATTAGCCTAAGTGTTGCTTTACAAGTTCAAACCGCAATTGTCCTTTCTAGGAAAGTAACAGTCGCAGTTTCTTTCGTAAAATATTTTTGCAAAAAATATTGTTTATCTTCTGTTAAACAATTGCCAAGCACTAGTATTTCGAAAGAAAAACAGCAATATTGGTACATTATTTCTATATTATGTGATTTAAGAAATGTACAATATACATTTAAAATTTGTAACACAAAGTTTGTTTTTTTAATAAAAACATTTTATTTTCAAAATTCATACATTTTATGCATGCATTTAAAGTTTTAAAGTTTGTTCTTGTATGTGAATGTATGAAAAATCAGTTTTAAAGTAACAACCTCGAGAAAACGGCCACACGACATTGAACCTGCGAGAAAAGCCAGTGAAAATGCTCAGATTTCCTGGGAAAAGCCCACCCTGGAGATTCGGAGAGCTGAACATAGAGCTCACATGCTACATGGCAAATGTTCAGATACATGACCTGGAAGACAAGAGGTCAGCAGGCACCAGACGCCGAAATGAGTCCCGAAACCCTCAACGGCAAGAGCACCTACAGGGTGGGCCACTTCAAAGACATTCCACACGCTTGGAATTCTGGGAGACATACCAAGGCAAACTGCAGAGTGTCAGAAGATCCCAAACAGGTCCATGGAACTAGAGGCCAACAGTAATGTTAAAACTATGTATTCTAACATCTTAATATTCGTGAGTTCAACTGTAGATTGAACTGGACAGTTTAGTTTAAAAGATTGGCTCAGATTTGGAACCACATGGAAAATGGTTTTAAATAGACCAAAAATTCTCAATTTTCCCAAGTTTCTTTACCTGAAAAACAAACAGATTGCATAAAGGTTTATCAAGTTTCCGATAGAAAAAGAATGCCACCTGCAAACACCTCATGTTTTCCCAATCTACAGTTCGAATGGTTCGCTGGGATGCAACGGTACCTATAATAGGGAAGATCCAATTATTTCCAGACCATTATTTATAACACCATGTCACTATTGCAGGCATCAGTCAAGCACTTTCTTAAGACGACAGCTCTAAAAAAACATTACCAGGCGACGATTCTAAGTGTGCCCATAAAAGTGCCTATCCTAAATTTAAATTGATGTTCAGAAATGGAAAAGCTGAAGGCGTTTAGATATAGTAGCTATATTTCACAGCAACACAGGATCTCACTAAACGTGTGCTGAAGCTTCTCCATTGAACACAAGAATGAAAAAAATTGTGTATATAAAAATGTAATTAGCACAAACCTGATAACGCCTTATTATAACTTTTATATGTATTTATACATACAGTACTGGTCAAAAGTTTGGAAACATTGCCATTTTTAATGCTTTTGAAAGAAGTCTCTTATGCTCGTCAAGACTGCATTTATTTGTGAAATATTAATACAATTTAAAATAATGATTTTCTATTTGAATATACTTTTAAAATATAATTTATTTCTGTGATGAAAAGCTGAATTTTCATCAGCCATCACTGCAGTCTTCACTCTACAGTGTCACATGATCCTTTAGAAATCATTCTAATATGCTGATTTAGTATCAATGTTGGAAACAGTGTGTGTGTGTGTGTGTGTGTGTGTGTGTGTGTGTGTGTGTGTGTGTGTGTGTGTGTGTGTGTGTGTGTGTGTGTGTGTGTGTGTGTGTGTGTGTGTGTTGTGTGTGTGTGTGTGTGTCAATGGCCAATATACTAGCAATATAATGTATGACTTGATAAATGTACCACTGGTGATAGCATGATTGGTTAATGACAAAACAATTAACAAGAACTAGTATTCAAATATACACAAACCACTGCTAAGCCTGATATCATGTTTGTTTGTGAGTTACACCCACACACCGCTTACAATATCTTCCAGTACATATTGTGCACGCAAACATTCGTTTACTTCTCATTTGGGAATTATTAATTTATATCACACAGAAGACGAGCACACACACATATATATATATATATATATAATATATATATATATATATATATATATATATATATAATATATATATATATATATATATATATATATATAACAATGTAGGCTAATCCTGCACTTATGGGAATCTTCTTAAGGCCTCAACTTGTTTACAACACGCTTCCAAATCGAACGTGAAGAACGTGCGTGTGCGTCTCAGTGACTGGAATCCAGGCGTGCGCGCGCTCGCGAATCCCGCCGAGTCCAGTCACGAGCGCTAATCTGGCCTTCGGGCTAACGCACAGAACGCCAGGCCTAAGGAACAGCCCATTTTGAGAGGAAGCGGGGGAACCATGCATGAAAACATACGTTTAATAACAAAAACAATAAGATTTCATTCTACAAATGACCTAAATTATACCTTTAAAAATATATATCTCATAAAATGGCTTACAAAAAAAAAAACATTTTTAACATAAAAAGTCATTTAAAAACAAACTAATGTGTGCAACATCCCTCGTCAACACGTCGGAGCAGCCCGAAGTCTACATGAGTGAATTCCACAAGTCCCCTCAGTTGTAAACTAATAGTACACACATAGCAGAATAACATATCTACATTTTGAGAATTAAAGCGTGTTATTACTCACTTTCTCCATGTAGCGATCCGCAGAGGCACGCGATGTAGGCGAAAGTGACCAAAACAACCACTGATGTGTCCAGCCGCATTATGTCTCGCGACACGTTTTAGTTTTCTTGTAAAATTAAATCCACCTCTGGCGAGTTAAAAAAAACAACAACAACAACATAAAATAAAATAAAATAAAACGTGAATTATCGTATATCCAGGCTAATAAAGTCACAATCCCAGCGACAACTTAAATGAGACCCCCCAAGAAGGGGACCCAGGGGTCCACCGTGCTTCAGTTAAAAATAATCTTCAATTTAAATAGTTGTTGTCTAAGCAGCACGGGTTTAATGACTATTAAATAACATGATCTTGCACTCTAGTGAAAAATAAATGAACAAAAATCATTTTTAACGATTTTTCGGTTGCATTTCTGCTTTCAGTAGATCAAGCATGAAAAACGTCCATGCATTTCTTCCATGGAATCAATCCCACACTTCTAGGAATGAGGTACCCTTAAGGGTACAGTACATTGCAACTTTTTCATATCCCTGTTTTAGTTAGCAAATTCCTGTAAAATAGTATGGTTGCCTTGAAAAAAAAATGAAAAAAATCCACTGTTCACAGAAAAGCTTATGTGCAGATGTTTCCCAATCGTCAAAATGTCCAATAATTTGACCGATTTTAATGTCTCTGAGGGCAGAGGCAAAATAAAGGCGTTATTCCACAGGTCATTTCATGTATTGCCAAATGTTCTTATCAGAAAAATGTCTCAAATCTCCTCATCCCTATATACACATGCATAAACCAAAAAGCCTTTTTTTGTTGCTATTCCGCTGTCAGATAAGCCACCGTGCCCTAAAATTAAATATCCACACACGTTTGTGTATATTCGAAGTGTTGATATCCCCCCAAAAATATGGATATTCCCCTAAAGCCTTTGCTTCTAGCACAATGCTCCCGAAGTGTGTGAGCGTACGCGCGTCACAGCCGCGTTGCGTTTTAATCTTCCACGTTTAAACAGACCAGCGTCCAACGCGTGTCCAGACTGCCCATAAAATCACTCAATTCCGTCCACAAGATATCAGTGTGCGGTTTAGATGAACTCATTGGCGTGGGAATGGGCTGAAAGTGGGTTAAAACTTCTCTCGTGTTGTCGGCGGTATGGTTTTCCCCCTCTCGTCTCTCCCTGTGTACCTCCACCAGTAAACAAGTACTGCCAGTCAGCTGGGGTAGAGCAGCGGATAGGCCCAAAACACGGAGCGGAACGCAACGGATCGTGACACCTGGAACGGAGTCTGTTACACACCCACATAAAGAGAAAGCAAGAGTCATGAATTAAATAGATTGGCGCTTTTTCATGCATAAAGGCTTAAGACTGAGAATTGTGGTGCTTGAAATCTGAATCTATGGAGTATTTTACACGTAAAAATGTATTATTATTATTTTTTTAATTAAATAAAATTTGTTTTTATTATATAAATTAAATTAAATTAATTAAAATATAGTTTATATGTATTTTATTTTATATTCTATATTATTGTATATTATTATTAGATTTTTCAATCAAAATATGTATTTAATATTAGTAAATCATATTTAAAAATAGGGCAAAAAATAGGGCAGGGGTATATAAAATAATATATAGTTTTTATTAATTTATATTTTGCTTTTAGTTATAATTTTTTTCATATTTTAGTTTAATTATTTGTATTATTTAGTTATCAAATTAAATGAATATTATAAACGTTTCTTTGGCAACTAATAAAGTAATTAAAATTCATTTTAATTTTAATTTTAATTTTTTTAAATTAATTTTTGCCAATACATTTTTTTTATGTTTTTAGTTTTAGTAATAACCTAAAGTCTCTGGGAGACTGAAATGTGACTTGTTTAAACAGAAATGATGTCTGTTAAGGCACTAACATTGAAGGCGATGATTTGCCACTGAAGTCCCTGTGACATGAAGGCGTCTGCCTAAAACATAAATGTAATTTAATTGGACAGTTTAATCTGTGAAAGCACTCAGGAACAGAACATCTTGTTTGCTTTAAAGCTGTGATTAATCTATCTGTTATACAAGAGCTCATATACTGACTGTTCTAACACCAGTAATCCAAAATGATTTCTGTGATCAGATTATTACCGTCCCCCTTCATCAACCAGACACACACACACACACACTGTCAGATGATGAACCCGCATGTCATTTCCTGTACTTTGCTGTCATTTTCTGTTCTCACAGCCAATGAGAACTCATTCTCATTACCATATTAAAAATCACATTCGAATTTGCATAATGTAAAAAATAATCTTCGTTCTCATGATGCAGAAAAACTACTATATATTATTCAAATTTTAAAGCATTTATAGATCATATGATAATGATTTTTATGCTGTGAACCTCAAAATGTTGTCAAGAGATTCACTTACATATAATATTATGCGTGATAATTTGAAAAATGTGTAAGTAGACTAAGTTCTGAACATTTAACATAAAACACTAAATTCAAAGGAAAATATGCTATTGATTCACCCGGCCACACCTGTTTTGTTTGCATTTATGGACTTTTAAAAGCCATAACTTAACTAAAAGAAACACACAAGCAAATGAACAAACATTGAAATAGAGCAAATATTGATTTGCTGTTTCATACACCCCTTTGTCAATAACACAAGATTTTTGTCAGTGGGATATTGACATTATTAGAATAATGAATAGATCTGATGTCCACAAACATTTGTTTAGACACTCCTAAAGTAAATTTGAACTCTTGCCACATGAAAATGTGCGTACCTATCTATCTATCTATCTATCTATCTACTGTATCTATCTATCTATCTATCTATCTATCTATCCTATCTATCTATCTATCTATCTATTTATCTATCTATCTATCTATCTATCTATCTATCTATCTATCTATCTATCTATCTATCTATCTATCTATCTATCTATCTATCTATCTATCTATCTATCTATCTATATCTATCTATCTATCTATCTATCTATCTATCTATCTATCTATCTATCTGTACTCACCGGCCACACACTCACCGGCCACTGCTCATTATCGCAAATATCTAGTAACCAGCCAATCACATGGCAGCATCTCAATGTATTTATTTAGGCATGTAACATGGTCAAGATGATCTTCTGAAGTTCAAACTGAGCATCAGAATGAGGAAGAAATCTGATTTAAGAGACTTTGAACGTGACATGGTTGTTTGTGTCAGTGGGCTGGTCTGAGTATTTCAGAAACTGCTGATCTGGGTTCACAGAGAATGATCCAAAAAAGAAATAAGAAAAAAGAAAGCAGAAGACACACACCGGTGTCACTCTTGTCAGCTGAGAACAGAAACTGAGGCTACAATTCACACAGGCTCATCAAAACTCGACAATAGAAGATTGGAAAAACGATGCCTGGTCTGATGAGTCTCGATTTCTGATGCGACATTCAGATGGTCGGGTCAGAATTTGGCGTAAACAACCTGAAAGCATGGATCCATCCTGACTTTTATCAATGGTTCAGATTGCTGGTAGAGATGTAATGATATTTTGTTGGCACACTTTTGACCTAGTAGCAATTGAGCATTGTTTAAACGCCACAGTCTACCTGAGTATTGTTGCTGACCATGTCCATCCCTTTATGAGCACAGTGTATCATCTTCTGATGGATACTTCCAGCACGAAAACACACCTCGTCACAAAGCTCAAATCATGTCAAACTGGTTTCTTGAACATGAGTTCAATGAGTTCACTAGACTCAAATAGCCTTAGATCTCAATCCAATACAGCAGCTTTGGGAGAATTCACATCATGGATGTGCAGCCGACAAATGCTATTGATGCTATCATGTCAATATAGACCAAAATCTCAGAGGATTGTTTCTAGCTCCTTATTGAATTGATGTCATGAAGAATTAAGGCAGTTCGTAAGGCAACTAGTACCTACACAGTAAAAAGTGATCAGTTGACTAAACTTAAAAAAGTAAGGAAACCCATTGCCTTAAAATTATTAAGTAAATCAACTGCATGCATAATTGAAAAAATTAAGTTATGGCACACAACTTAATTTTTTCAATTACGCATTAGGTTTATTTAAAGTGGCCGGTGAGTGTCATTTTAGATATATATAGATACACATAACCATAACAAAACAGCCGCAAGATACAACTGGATAAGATGAGTGATTTGGCCAGTGCAGTTTCAGAACAGAAGAGGTTATTTACCACAACACCAAGGAGGAAGGAACGAGAAACCAGGTAACCAAACAGCTTCCTGAACAACTTCCTCTGTGTTGCTCGCCATTAATGTTTACAGGAGGGCAGATCCCCCATACCACCCATCCTGGAGGACCAACGGCGTAATTATAGCGACTCCTTCTGCGAGGATCAAAGCAGAAGAGCGTTCCCACACTGCACTTCCTGCTGGGACATGTTGCAACAACTTTGTTTTAAACAAGCCCTCCGCCCCCCGCACACCACAGAACTGTCTTTACTTATTCACCGACTTCAAAACTTAACATAAACCCGACATGAAAATGTCTTGCCTCAGTAAATGACTGAAAAATCATGTTAATTTGTGAAATATGTGCACAAACCAGTCGTGGGACAAGTTTGACCTTGATGTTTCAATTGTTAATGTTGCACAAAACATTTGACGTCAGAATCGACCTTGGGAAGATACCACATGCTGGATCAAAACATCAGCTTTGGCAGCGCCAAGCGCATTTATACAATCGTGACCAAAAATGACACGATTTAATCCATTTTTTTTTTTTTTTTATTAATCAAGTAAAAGCTGTTCCATGTTACGGTTAAAGATCTACTGAGAAGGCGGGTTTATTGTGTCTTAATCTCAGTGAACTTGAGCGGTTTCCAGGAACTCTGCAGCACCTGCTGGGTTCCCAGGGGGTTGAGCAGAGGCCCGCGGCCCGGCGGAGGTGTCGCTTCAATCCCTTCGCCTCAGCTAACCCGCGGCTCTGATCAGAGCTTTTCCCTGTCAGGAACCGCGAAATTAAAGCTCACAGCTACTTTATCTGCTCGCTTTACTTCAAAGGTGGATCGACCTGGTTTTGGAAAAATTAGGCCTTTGGGTCCACAGGAGTCTTGTGTCAAAGTAACAATGATTTATGATGTATTAGGGGACTGCTAAGCTAACAACGACAGGGGTCATAAAGAACATTTTTCCAAAGTACATAAATTTCCGTGTACATCAGCGTTTTTCCGAACATAAAATAGTTTTTAAAAGACGTAATATTACCTGATGAAGTGCAGATGTGTTGTTCCTATATAGCCTAGCAATAGAAAAGTTGTTATGACTGGGGCAAATTGTCACACTTTTTACTCGATTGTCACACCTTCTCAGGTTAGGTGAACACCACTATCACAAATCTTAAAGTTTTGAAAAAAGTAATTTCTACCATCAGTGGTCAGGGGGGAAAAGATAGGCCAACAGGTCATTCATTTATTAGCTAAGGCATGTTGTCACATTGGAATTCAACAAAGCTAAATGCAGGGTAGGCCATTTCTTCCAGAATTACTTTTTGTTAAGCTGGTTGAAAATCTCTTCACATCCTAATAGCAATCAATAAGTTTAACTGGTCTAGTATACATATTGTCTGTGGAAGGCGTACAACCATAAAATGTTCGTCCAATCATTGTATTCGGACCCAATCCAATGATTGGACGAAAAATTTATGGCCCTATTGATGTCCTACGTGCCTGCCCACTTATGCCTTTCCATACCTTCGCCCACCTGCTAGCGCAGACATCACACGTCATCAGCTCGTTTCATTTAATGAAGAGTTTGACAGATGTCAGTCACTGAGCACCGCAAACAAAACAGCAGTCACCTTTTATAGTTCCTCCTGAACCAAAACAAGCTTTTGCTGCGTTTACATAATTTAGAAGAGATGGAAACCCGTGACATTATACTCGGAGCGTTACTCGAATTTATGTTTCAATGGAAATACTACCAACGCTGAAATTAATCTGCAACAGTCAGGTGGTACCGCTCCAAGTTGTTTATGTTCATTATTAATGTATGTGCTTTGAGACATGAGGAGGTTTAACGCCGTCTTTTGTTTGCTCCCCACTGTGCACGTTCATGTGTTTTGAAGGAGACGCGTCTTTGGAGACGCTCTGAAAGGGAAGGGTGGGATCTTATGCTTTCAAAGCTAGCTCTCTATTGCTAGCCTCTCGGAAAATAGCCTACCCTACCTTTAATGTATAAAAAAGCAATAAAACGTAAAATGTGACTAACTATTTAGGCCAAAAAATAATTATGAGAAATATAAACTATTAAAAATATAAAACGGCATTTAAAAGGCAAAGCGGCTTTCTATTGGTGGTCAAAGATTTGACATGACGTCATGCGTGGGAAAACTTTTCACCCTCAGGCGAAAAAAATTGTCGTACAACGGTAGATGTGACACCACCTTATAGCCACAATGTAGGTCAACTTGTGAACAAAAATTAGACACCAAGTATAGGAGGTCTGCAAATTGTTTTATTAAAATAATATGCTGTTTTTTTTCACAGATGAAGAATTGATTAAAGGAGCGAACAAAAGCACAAGGACATAAAAACAATCAATAACAGTCCGTTTCAGATGAACATTAATAAATCCATTAAAAGGGCTGCACAGTTGAACAAACACGTCTATCAGAGCAATACTTAACACTCCGTGTGCTATATAGGGAACAAGCACAAATAGATCTTTAGCAGCTAAATATGGAGCATGTACACTCTGGGAGGAGAAGACAGTATCCATCTGTGCTTCCGACTAGCAAAAATACTTCCTGCATGCTTGCCAGAACATTTCCTGATTGACACAGCAAGCCTGGACAAGTCGACTGGACCTTAAAACAGCTCGGTTCGTTTTTAGCATTCGTACGTGAGAAACGGATTAACTCTGATGAAACGGTCAGTCAAGCATTTCAAAACGTGATCATATTTGACCATATCTGTAGGCTATATTAAACAGAACCTTTATGTTTGGGAATGGGGACAATTCTGGGAAAACTTTGTAAGTAGCTAAGAATGTGTGTCTCAAAATTAGTATAAGAGCTTTATCGTCAGACTACATGAATTGTAAATAAAATGACCGAATAGACTTATCGTTAATTTTAACGAACATCAACATGTTTTTGATGGTAATTCAGAATTAGCTGCGTCACAGGGATTCAACTCGAATTCTTCATGACATGCATGTAGGTAATGTAGATTTTCACGGGAATGACATCGGGAGATTGAGGCTGTCAGTCAACTCTACGACCATTGGCTAGTGTCTACACGTAAACCTGCTGTTTTGGATAAATTAAATCTAGCACATCTAATGATGACGAACATCATCTGAGTCTCGGGAACAGTCTTATGAAGAGGATCATGCTGATAAACGTGAAGGAGACCAAGATCAGCATCAGCCACAGGAACCAGTTGACGGATTTCTTGGCGTGCTGTTCCAGGCGATCCGATTCGGTCTTCAGCTTCTCGAAGTTCATGTCGGCCTGACGCATGGACTGAGTGAGGGTCTAAAAAGGAGGAGGAGAACATTTTACAGTATGTTCAATGCTATAGGAGATTCAACTTTTAGGCTATTTTAAGAAAGGCTTAGTTCACCCAGAAGTGAAAATTCTGTCACATTTACTCACCCTTAAGTTGTTCCAAACTTGTATGAGAATTTTTTCTTCTGTTGAACACAAAAGAAGATATTTTGAAGAATGTTGGTAACCAGAGAGTTGACGGACACAATTACAAGTTGTTTTTTTTCTACGATGGAAGTCCATGGCTATCAACATTCTTCAAAATCTCTTTATTTGTGTTCAACAGGAGAAAGAAACTTTTACAGGTTTGGAACAACGTGAGGGTGAGTAAATGACAGAATTTACATTTTTGGGTGAACTATCCCTTTAAAATCCTCAATGGTGAGTGTAAAACTACACTATGCTGCAGCCCTCTAGTGGTCACACAACAAATACTCCCGGAATGACCTCTTCAAGCTGATGCTTTACATTTTATACATGGTCTTTATTACGGTGACTTTCTTTAAAACAATGAATAGCATATCATAATTATCATAATAATAAGAAGAAGCTTGAATATGTTGATTTAAAAAAAAAATCCAGAATTGAAAAACATGAAGCTGTGTGTAATATATATATAGTCAATATATATATATTTATATATTGAATCATGTCATCTTTTTTATTCCATTCTTTTGAGCTGGTAATAATTAATTTAAGGGAGAGAAGAAAAATGTGAGACCTGGTTGTCCTGCTTTATGATGTTCTGGGCCGCGAGCGAGTTGTTCTTCAGGTTGCGAGCGAGGTTCAGCATGTCATCGGCCATTTCTCCTGGAGATTGTTATGATGCTGTAGAATAGCGTCCAGCTCTGTGGCCGACTGTCGCTCGTCTACAGGAAAACTCCTGAGAAATGAGGAGAAATTAACTCAATGCCGTAGATACCAACGACATCCACGCCTTCAATAGAAAATCAATGACACCATAACCTACTTTCTGTGTCTGAGATCCGTCTCCAGTGAACCTAACCACGAAGAACAAAGAAAAATGCATAATCAAAATCTGTAATTTACTTTCTTAAAATGTAGCATTTAAATTAAAATACAAAACACAGCTTACCGGAATTTGACACACCCTGCTAAGAAGAGGAAAGAGAAGAGTCAGTAAAAATATACATTTTTACACTGTAAAATAGTGCAAAAGGAGATTTTCTTATTCGGTTTTTGTCTCAGGAATATAATATTGTCAAGACCAGGGTTATTACCATTAACAAACTATTAAAAAGAAACAGTGCTACTTATAAAATAAACACTTAATGAAACAGAATATAGAAAACAATTACCGGTAGTTTAACTGAAGATACTAAAATAACAAACTAAAATAAAAGTTAATCATAATGATAATTAAAGTTTTTATATATATATATATATATTATATATATATATATATATATATATATATATATTATATATATATATATATATACATTTTTTTTTATAAATATAATGGTATATCAAAGATACTAAAATAACAGTGAAGACTTGTTTGACAATATTGTTGCTTGTTTTATGCAAAAGTGCTGTCAGATTGATTAATCGTAATTAATCATATCTAGCAAAAGTTTGTAAATGTGTGTGTGTGTATATATATTATATATATATATATATATATATATTTAAAACGTTTATGTTAGATGTGATTAATTACGATTAATCAATTTGACAGCACTAGCATAACTATAAAACAATTAAAAAATGTAATGTTTTTGTTTTGTAAAGTTCTTGTTTGAAGGATGTTTTGGTAGTTTTTGGCTTTATTGTTTAATTTCATATAACCAAAAAACTCCATGGATATATAAAAAGTAAATTTGTAGTGTAAAGAGGTAAGAGTCATACGGTGCTCATTAATTCCTTCCTCATTTCTTCAGCACATCTCGCTTTACTCTGTATGTGCACCGTCTTACTGGCCGGCGTTCTCTCGCTGGATATCGTAGGTGTCCGTCCTGGTGCCAGAAACTGATTCGCTAGAGACTTCTCAGCTGGAGATGGCTAAAAACAAACAAAACATTTCTTTACTGTACTATGATTAGCATGATGCATTTTCTGCTTATTGTCATTGATCACGCAGTGAAAAAATAAAATAATGACTAACCAGTTTGTCTGCCTCTAAAAGACCCTTCAGGAAATCCACCTTGCGGTTGTAATCCGTCAGTATTTCCGGTGTTGGTTTGCTGGGAGAATCAGAAATAAATATGAGTCATTATTGTTTGTAGTATAGGCTATATCACAGTCTTAGATGTTTTACAAATATAGAACAATTACTAGCTATCTGGGTTTTTTTAAATCTCAACATCACCTTGAGGTTCATGTAGACAAACATTTTGGTTTATAATTATTTCACTCATTGCTATGATTTGTGACACATTATTGCCTGTAATGTTATATTAACATACCTTGAACTCTTTTTAAGGGCTACAAGCATCTCCTCCAGAGCACCAACATACTTGAAAAGACAACAACAAAAAATACTGTCAAATATGATTTTAAAAATATTGCATTGAGGTATACAGTTAGGACAGTGAGCAAATAAGAAATTAACTAATTATAGTGTATGATCCATTGATACGAAAGCTTATTTTTATGACACGTAATTCATATGAGGTTGGTATTATTACTCTGCTGTTTTCATGCAGAAAATTCTCTTGTGTAAAATAAAAACATTTACTTCAAACGCAGATATTTAAACGTACATGTAATGTTGTCATGAATTACCTTCTCTAGTCTCCATTCTGTCTCGCCTCTTTTCTCTGAAGCCAGAGATTCACAGCGCGATAATAACCTAATGAAATTGATCTCTAGTCTGGACGTGGCCATATTTAACACTCAAAGCGGAAGTCGCGCGAGTTTTACATAAAAGACGGAACCGAGCGACAAATGAAGAGTCCTTCTAGTGACGCAGGAAAGCCTAGTAAGAACGTCTACGTAATTTACGCCAAATTTAGAGTCCCTTGATGCAATATTGCAAATGTCGACAGTAAGCAAACAACAAGGATAAAAATGAACTTGCATAATTTTAAGTGAGCAATTTGTTTAATTTTATATTTTCTAAAGATCAACTGAAGCAGGATGAAGTCTGACGTCAAGCGTCATCTTCAGATCACGTGAAAAAAAAACATAGACTGTAAAAAGGGAAAAATCCGTTACGGCAATTAATAATAGCCTAATAAAAAAATGTTTAAAAAAAATGTAAAAAAAAAAAAAAAAAAAAAAAAAAAATCCGTTACGAGCCTGATTATGAAAATACACTATCAGTTTTGTAAACTTTATTTTTCCGAATGACAAATTCTTAATGTCCAAAACGCATCCTTTCTATAAGGCTTTGTAAACGAACTTGCTCTGTTAATGAAGACGTCACTTATAAGGCTGCGAAAAATGTAAAATGTACATATATTTGGTGCCTGTTTTTATGTAATGCTTCCATAATTAAAAAACACTCCTTCCGATCCTAAAAGCAAAAAACAAACTGTACTAATATACACTCACAGGTAGCGTCTAAAAACTGTGGAAAGTTGATCAAGAACTTACATTTACACACTAAGTGACCACCAACTGCAACTTTCAAATACCTTTAAAAATATATATATTTTATTTTTTTAGCTACTGTCATGGGCTCCCTGCATCCGAAAGCTTTAGGCAGCTGAATTGCCTCCCCGTCCTAAATCTGAAAATAATGGTCTCATAATTTTTGTTTTAGGATGGACCAGCCAATGCACATGTGCAGTCATAAGCACGCATCTCAGAACACAGACTGTTTTTTAGCAACTACAGCTTCTAATGGCCTCCGCAGTGGTGCAAAACCAATTGGCAATTGCCTCTTTCGTTTAGAAAGCTGGACTTATTTCACCAAATTGCGTGTTGGACATTCTCCCATTCATAGAAATGAGTGCACCGTCTTTGGCCGTGACAGGGCAGTCAGAGTGTTTAAAGATAGAGTGATAGAGTGAGTCAGTTGGAGAGTTCATAAGCAGCATGTGGCCACAGAAAGGCCTTCAGAGAGTTCAGAAAATGCCTCTGTGGCCACGATAGGAGGAGCTGCAGGGTACCTCCTCGAGCCAAACACTGGAACCCCAACAAAAAAAGTTAAGGGTCTCCTAGTGGCCATATTTAGATTGTCCTTCGCCTCCCCCACAGTGAAGTGGGATCCGCTAAGTTGGAGCGCTTGCTTTAAGGGGTGGTTGATTAATCAATTCACTGTGTAATGTTGCTGTTTGAGCATAAACAGCATCTGCAAAGTTACAACGCTCAAAGTTCAAAGCAAAGGGAGATATTTTCTTTTAAAGAAATTGCTTTTTAAGGACTACAACAAATGGCTGGTAGGACTACACGACGACATTCCTCCCGGATTAGTGACATCATGAACCCTAAAATTGACATAAACCCCGGCCCCGGGAACGTGATTTATAGATTTTCTCTAATCAATGACTAGAAGATAACCACACATAAGGTACATAAATTCATCAACTAACCATTCAGAAATGTTGTCTACATGAGTAAATATATCTGCAATATATTACACATGCAGTACCATATCTGACCACATATACATATTATGAAGAGTACTAAATATGAAATTAGATATTAGTAAATATATTGTCACATATTTTCAATATATGAAAAGTGGCAATTCCTTATGTATTATTCATTATATTGTAATATATAAACACATATTATTCTGTATATTTTCAAATATACTGTTATATCATTTAATATATACTGTGGCCAAAGAAAAACAATAGGTTACTGTCGTAACCCCGGTTCTCTGAAACATCGAGTGGAGAGATCCACCTATGGGAAGGGCATCCGTACCTGACCTCTGCAGAAGCATCCAATTGCACCAAGTCTGGCTAACAGACAGAAGCGCGCAGCCAATGCCAGGTAGGGCCACACCCCCTTACCTACGGGCATATAACAGCTGGGCGCGCTGCTATACGCCTTATTCACGGCAGCGCCATCTTTGATTTTTAATGAGAATGAAAGCGAGGCTGTGAGGGATAGACATGCATCTCTTCAATGGGCTGTACTGTTATTTAATGTGTTTTCGGATTGTTCTGCTCATGAAACACTGGAAAAATATCTTTCCAAGAAATTTCAGTTGACAAAAAACTCCCGACAATATAAGCTGTGGAAAATTGAAAGTAATCTAGGAGCTTTATTCAGCTTTTTACAGCGGATGCCATTGGAAACACGGTAAGTCTATCCCTCACAGCCTCACGTTCATAACTGTCATGGCGCTGCTCTGAATAAGGTCTATTCCTCAGTAAGTATATTCGCTTCTCGTGCGGCAAGCGGGGCAAAGCTGGTGGATCTCTCCACTCGATGTTTCAGAGAACCGGGGTTACGACAGTAACCTATTGTTCTCTTTCATCATCTCGTTTCGAGATCCACCTATGGGAGAGACATGGACAGCTCCCCGATTGCCCAATACACTCACAGTGAGGTTCTGAAGGCCAGAGAAGGACTGTCACCTCAGAGAGGCGGTGCCTGACACGTCCCACACATGACCCTGCATGTTTTCCGTCATGCTAACTGCTGTGGACAAGCAGGGCATGAAACATGCATGAGACACATACATGATAATGGCCCCCGCACCACCAATGCACATAGCTAAACCCAAGAAGGAATGCGAATGCTTGGTGACAGGAATGAACATGGCCAGCCGGCCCATTCACTCCTCGTTGGTTAACAAAACGGGGCTGTGGGAAAGGGCTAAGAGGACCCTACCCCTAGGACCGAGTGTGCCACCGAAGTTCTGGTGACATCCAACCGGTTGCAACGCTTAAAGGTATGAGGAGAGGCCCAGCTGGCCACGGAGCAGATGTCCTGCAGTGGCACTCCCCTGAACAAAGCCCAAGAGGCGGCTAAGCCCCTTATGGAATGAGCTCTGATGCCCCTTGGGGGCTGCACTCCCTTTGCTTCATAAGCCATAGTATAGCGTCCACAAGCCAATGTGAGAGGCATTGCTTTGAAATGGGACTCCCCTTATGCAGGGGAGCCCTTGAAACAAAGAGCTGGTCGCTCTTGTGGAAAGCACTGGTCCTGGTCATATATGCTTGCAGAGCACGGACGGGACACAGAGCATTCATCCCCTGATCCTCCGGGGAGGCAAAGGGTGGAGGGTGAAAAGCGGATAGCTCCAAAACCTCCTAAGTGAACGCAGGAAACCATTTCGGCATGAAGGCCGGGTTAGGCTTAAGGGGAAAACCTTATCCCCACTAGGGGGAATTTGGCGCACGACGGGTGAGCCGAGAGTGCATGTAGCTCACTGACCCATTTAGCAGATGCCAAGGCCGAGAGCAAAACTGTCTTGAGGGACAGCAGCTTAAGGGAAATACTCCTCAAGAGGCTCAAAAGGATACAGAGACCTCACTTCCAGCACCATGGGGAGGTCCCACTCTGGAACAGATCTCCTGATGACCAGCAAAGAGCGGCGTGCACCCTTCATAAAACTGCGGGTTAGAGGGTGCTGCCTGACGGTGGAGCCCTCAAAACCCACATGACAGGCTGAAAATGCAGCCAGGTAGACCTTAATAGTGGAAAAGGACCTGCCTCTTTCCATGAGGTCTTGCAGGAAACACAAAATATCAGGCACCGAGCACTGATAAGATGTGAGACCACGCCCATCATACCACCCTTCGAACACTTGCCACTTACAGCCATATAGGGATCGCATGGAAACGGCCCTGGCATTCTGAGTAGTGGCGATTACACACGGCGGGAGCCCCAGTGCATTTAGGTTCGTCCTCTCACGGGCCAGGCCCAGAGAGCCACCCTGTTCGGGTGGGGGTGGTAAATATCCCCGTTGGCTTGGGACAGTATGTCCGTGCGAACGGGAAGGCGCCATGGCTCGGTGTATAACAGAGGGATTATCTCTGCCAGCCACGGGGCTTCGGGCCACCTGGGTGCTATCAGAATGAGAGACAGGTCGTGCTCTCTCACCCTGGCCAGCGTGAAAACTATCAGGCACAGGGGAGGAAAGGCATACAGCAGCACTTTGGGCCATGGGTGGGCCAGTGCGTCTGCCCCGAGGGGCGCGTCCTCGTCCTTTGGCGAGAAGAACATAGGACAATGGTGATTTTCACGGGAGGCGAAAAGATCTACAGCTGCCTGTCCGAATCTCATCCATAACCTCTCCACTATCTGCGGGTGAAGACTCCAATCCCGTAGATTGGGTTTCCCCTCGATAGCAGATCCGCGCCTCTGTTCAGAATGCCCGAGACATGAGTCACGCGTAATGACAGAAAAACCTGTCTGCTCCACACCAAAAGCCTGTGAGCTAGAGTGTGGAGTTTCGACGAGCGCATGCCGCCCTGACAGGCAAGGCAGAAAATTATTCAGAGCTTTCCAATTGGTAAAAACTCTAAATAGTTAATGTGTGTTGAACGTAGTCTGCTCAGCCACAGACCGTTCACCGTTCTGCCTTCCTGGGTGGTTCCCCAGCCTGTTAAGGACGCATCTGTCGTCACAACTTTCCGCATCGTAACCGTCCCGAAGGGGGTTCCCCGTGCGTAAAAGTTCTCGCTCTCCCAATGGCGCAGGGCCGCCGAGCAGGCGCGCGTCACCGTTACCGAGCGGCAGAGATCGCGAATCGGCTGAAATGTAGTGACAAAACCCATTTCGTGAACGCTCTCATTCTCAGGAGACCAACGGCACAACTTGGATAGATGAAGCCATGAGACCCTGCAGCCTGAGACATGTGCGATATTGTACTCTCGCCCCTTCTCTGAACTGCGACAGACAGTTCATCAGAGAGCGAACGCGCTCTTGAGAGAGACGCGCTCGCATGGAGACTGAGTTCAATTCCAAGCCCAGGAAAATGACATTCTGACTGGGAGTCAGATTGTTTTTGCTCGCATTCACCTAGAACCCGAGGGATGTGATGTGCGTGAGCACCCGGCCGGTGTCCAGCGACACCTTCTCCTTCGATTTGGCTGTGATGAGCCAATCGTCTTTGTAAGTCAGAATTCTCAGCCCTGATAGTCTCAGGGGCGCCACGCCCACCTCCGCACACAGACAGAACGTTCGGGGGCCCGAACGGAAGAACTGTGAATTCGTAACAAATGCCTTGGTAGGCGAAACGAAGATATTTCCTGTGTGGAGGGTAGATGCTTATGTGAAAGAAAGCATCTTTCAGATCGACTGATGTGAACCAGTCGTTCTGCTTATGGCACAGGCGAGAGAGCCTTGTGTCACATTCTGAAATTGTATTTCCTCAAATGTTTGTTCAACACTCGAAGGTCCAATATAGGGCGTGGGGGCGCCACGCCTTTTGGAACATGAAAATACCAGGAATAAAACTCATGGTTTATCAGATTGGGTGGCACCATCTGAATCGCTCCCTTGTTAGGAGGGAGGAAATTTCCTCTTCCAGAATGTGTGAGGCGTTTTCTTCTGTGTGAGAAGAGAGAACGCCGTTGAAATGCGGAGGTTTTATTGCAAACTGCAGCTTGTAACCCTGGGTTACGGTACGCAAAAACCCACTCGGGCACTGAAAACGGCTTGCCAAGCCGCTTTGTGACTAGCGAGCGCCCCCGCTCGTGTCGGAGCGGGGCTGTATGGGCCCAGCTGGTTCATTTGTGATGCAAGGCGCCATCTAGTGGGCACACTAGAGGCGACATGCAGGGGTTCGGAGGGATTTTCTCTCTCTGCAGTGAGAAGTTTTCTCTGCGGAGAGAGGTTTTCTTTCCAAAACGAATTCATTAGATTCGTAACTTTGTGTGTTTTGTGTTGGGCAAACACTGGGGCCGAAGCCTTTATTGACCGAGTGAGGGGAACATGTGTGGTGTCCACTGTGCTGAACTTTCCCTCACAAGGTGCCCCCTGAAAGTGGGGGAAAAACACATACCTGAACACATGAACTGGGCAGTCTAAGCGCAGGCAGAAAAATAATATCCGCGGAGAGAGAAACTCTCTCTGTAACGGATTTATTTAATTCGTTTGTTTAAAAGTGTTATTTAGTTATGTGTGTTTTGTGTTGGGGAACATAGGGGCCTTCCACACACAACGTACACTAAAAACACATGGGCTGGGCAGCCGCAACTGAGCTGTGTGAGCCCAGCTGGTTGATTTTTGATGCAATGGCGCCCTCTTGTGGACGGACTCAGGGCGACATGCATGGGATCAGAGAGATTTGCTCTCTATGTTGGCAGATATATAAATCTGCACGAATTCATTTGATTCGTTTATAAAATGTGTTGTTTAGTAATGTGTGTTTTTGTGTTGGGAAACAATGGGCCAAAGCCTTTAATAACTGGGTGAGGGGAACCAAGTGCGTGCGGTGTGGTAACACTGCTATGTACTTTTCCTCACGACAACCCCCCTGTAGGGTGGGGGTGGGGGGGACACACACATAACGTCCACTAAACACACGGGCTGGGCAGCCACGAGACGGGATTAACCGACCGTCGGTGGGAGACCCTGTGTAGCGTTACTCCCAATGGTCGAACAACAGGCAGGCCACTTGCGTTCGGGGCCGCCTTCCTAGGAAGGCATAAATTGAAGGCCTCAACACATAATCGTAACACATTAGTGCACTGAGCACACTGTCAGCTCGCGCCGACTGAATCAACGCTGTGTTTATCGCGTGCGAGGCGCGCGCTGATCACAGCGGGCAGCCTGGTAGCGCTTAGCTTCTCTGTGACGGGTTGTAACGTTACAGAGAAAAACGAGCAGGGGCGAATCCCGTGGGATTCTGCGTGTCTGTGACAGAATGTGGGCGCGGGACTGCGGGCACATTTACTGCACTGAGAACACTGTCAGCTCGCGCCGACTGAATCAACGCTGTGTTTACAGCGTCTGACCACACAATGTTGAGGCGAACGGCCGCTCGCTCACAAACTTCCATGGAGGATGGACTGAGGCAAAGCCGCGTGAGCGCTAGCCTAGGGAACGCTAAACGGACCGCGTCATCCCCGTCGCCGGAACCGACCGGTTCGTCAACGAGAGTGGGGTTTTCCCGCGAAGATGTCCTCTTCAGGGAATGCGGATTGGGCTGATGTCAGCTCAAATATTAAGAGAGGTGGCGCTCCGGGAGTCCCCCGGTAGTGCGTCATCATCACCGTGTCTCCCCTCCGAGTCAGAAAGGCCGAGCACGGCGCGGTGGGTCGTGCAACTAAGGCCGGCTATGTAAAAGCTACATGGGCAGCAATTACAATGACCGCAATTCTCCGGGTTCTCCACAGCTTTGAGCGTGTTAAGCCCAAGCAGACCGCGCAGGACGAGAGGGTCCTTAGCGGCGATGAGAGCACCACACGCGGCCGGGCAGGCTCGTCGTGATAGGCTGTTCCCCGGGGGAGCGGCTGTTTAGACGGTCACATAGCCATGGGTGGGCCAGCGGTGAATAGCTCGGAAAAATCCGTGGCGGGCAGCCATGTAAGGAGGAGCAGGTGAAGGACAGCGGGAGCTCGGGCGGCTCCGGATGCAAAAAACACAGCTGATAGGCTGAAGAAACGACTGTCACTCACGTCTGGCGGAGGCTGATCTGGCGATATGTCCTCCTGAAGACTCGAAAGTGAGAGCAGCGTAACGTTAATCCAACCGAACTGTGTCAATGCAGAGATCGCGAGAAGCGAATGACAACTGAGGAATAGCAGCGCGCCCAGCTGTTATATGCCCGTAGGTAAGGGGGTGTGGCCCTACCTGGCATTGGCTGCGCGCTTCTGTCTGTTAGCCAGACTTGGTGCAATTGGATGCTTCTGCAGAGGTCAGGTACGGATGCCCTTCCCATAGGTGGATCTCGAAACGAGATGATGAAAGAGAACACTAGTTTACACGGTTATGCCCAGAGAGCGTGTCACAAATGAACCAAAACTCAGCATATAGAAAGCTTAAAATGTCTACTTTTAAACTAACCAATTTGAATCGACAACAAATACTCTGATTATGTAATCCAAATGAAAGATACATTTCTCTCTAGGCGCGCACGTGCATTCACTATAGCCTACTGCGGAGATGACGAGTCAGCAATGTCAACTTCATCTTTGCAGCCAACACTGACTCAGAAAACACTATTTTATTAATAAACAATTAAATTGACTCCTTGCTATTTTTTTATTTATACTTGCCTGACACATTCATAATCATTTGGCTACTTTTGCCAGTGCTTTGCAGCAAGTTTTATGCGTGCGTTTGAGCGTGAGGCATATATTGAGTATGTCCTATATGAATATTTGAGTCTCCAAAAAAAGTTTTTTTAGATAATATGTAATGTAATCTTTTTTTTAATTTTTATACCAATCACTTTGGCAACAAACATGGTTGACTATGGGGCTGTTTACACGACACTGTTCTCAACTAAAAATGTAAAACTTTTTATGCGTTTGGCCGTTTGATTACACATTAACACAGCTTTTTGGGTGCCTGAAAACGCAAACTTTTGCAAACGGGTTTCAACGTGCAAGTTTTTGAAAACGTCGCTGTGTAAACAAAATCGGTATCTCTGAAGATGATGATGTCATGCACATGCATATTACATGTTCAATCTATAGTGTTTCATTGCCATCGAATGGCCTGACAGCAGATTAGAGTGTTTTTAGTCGTTTTTGGGGATCCGTGTGAATGGGGATCTTTTTGACAAAGGAAACTTCTCAGTTTTAAGCATATCCTTGTCGTGTAAACGTACCATAATAAAGAAACAAAGTAAAAAAAACGTACTAAACTAATGTGAACACTGGGAACAGAAAATACACTTTAAAATAAAAGTCCTGACAAACAAGAAACACAAAACCAGGGTAATTATGAATTAATTTATAAATCACATCTATACATTATGTAAATCAATATGCAGTTAAACACAAATATGATGATCAACATCAAACTCTTTTGCAAAAGTCTTTTTTTTTGTTGTTGAAAAAAAATCAAGAAGTGCTAAGTTGATAGACTTCTATTCATGATTTAGAATGTGCTTGAACTAAAGCTGTTGTTCAGTTTTTGTGTCTCTTTATTTGGTCTGGAAAGTAACTGGAAAGTTATTCTTAACATCTATGAAAATAACTTGATGAATCTCCGGGAAATGACGCAAACCCTCATGATCTACTCCCATTTCCAAAAAAACAACAACTATATTTTAGCAACTTCCCTTATTTTGAATTATATTAATTAAAATAACATTTAAACTGATTTAGAAATAAATTATATTAAGATGTATATTTAGGCCTATAAAGTTCTCCAAAAACATGGCATCACTTACACTTCGATCAATAGTGAACAACATGAGTAATGATGAGGTCAATGTAAGTGCAAATTTCATCATTTCTTCAGATTCATTTAGTATTTCCTGAAGCTCAGCAGAAGCACTTCCTCTAGAGATGCTTTAAAGTTACACACATCATCAATCTCCACACATGTTTAACCAGATCACAAAATGAAGACTCTGCTTTCACTCCTCTGTAAGTTTATTTCATGTCATTTTGTGTGATTCAATGTGATCCTGTCATGATCAGATAATCTGAATGGTGTGTTTTCTGTTTGTTCAGGTGTGTTTGTGTGGTCTCAACACACAGAAGGTGTGATTGATCAACAGGTGACTTTAGGACAGAGTGTGACTTTAGCTTGTGATAGATTAAAAGCTGTTATTTGGTTTGTGATAAAACCATCAGTTCCTCCAGTGATGATACTGCGTACGTTTGGATCGGATAAGCCTGAATATTACGCCGAAAAATTCCGCTACAAATATACAGAGGGACGCAGGAGCGAATTAATTATCAATACTGTCACTGTTGATGATTTAGGAACTTATTACTGTATAAAACCAGGCTATACTTTAGAGATCAGTGACGGTATAAGACTGGACACCGCTGGTAAGCATTAAACTGCAATAAATTCATACAACTCAGAGCTATATTATTATTGTTGTTATTTTAGTGGTGCTCGTCCCAAACTGTTCACCACTGGTAAGTCATTTGGGGGGGGAAAAACATATTATTATTGTTATGTTTCTAATAATAATGTTATTTATGCAAAGTTATTTTGCAATCTAAATGGCAAGGATGCGTGACAAAAAGATATAATTAGAATATA
The DNA here is from genome assembly GCA_036326025.1 of Chrosomus eos. Classification (NCBI taxonomy): domain Eukaryota; kingdom Metazoa; phylum Chordata; class Actinopteri; order Cypriniformes; family Leuciscidae; genus Chrosomus; species Chrosomus eos. Next base: position 13,632,224 of record CM070838.1, read on the forward strand.
ATATACAATATATTATATAATAATTATCCAAACTATCCAAATTATCTGTAAAAGATAAAACGTTTCTCAAAAACACAGAAGCCCCCCAAGGTCCAGAGAAACCAGAGCAAAAAAATCCCCCACAACCTCGGAGTCAACAGGTCCTGATCGTCATGTTCACCCTGCTGATGGTTGTGCTGTTTGCTGCAGTGATAGGTGAGTAAAACTTTTTTTTTAAATCACAATATATTTAAATCAGGGAAATTACCTTTAAACTTATTATATAAATTATATGCAATGCTATATATATAATATATTGATATTATTATATTATAATCAATTTGATTAAAAGAAGTTTAGCTGTATTATATTTGTCAATTAATTTTGACAGCATTTAATCAGAGAATATTTTGCGGTTTTAGGTTTATTAATTATGAACCGTAAACTGTCTAGGAAAATTCCTAGATATGTAAATTCTCAGCAGGTAAGACATGTCTTTTTGCTGTTTATATTAATAATTCAGTTCAGTTCAGTTATGGGAATTAGCAGCTAACGTATATTTTTTCTTATCATTCATTTAGATTTTAAACAGGAGAACAACATCTATTCAGACCAACGGCACTGTTGTTTATCAGGATCCACTGACCGATCATGAATATGTAGAAGTGCTGCCGGACTCTGAATATGAAATAGCAACATACTGAAAGATTGATTGCTGTTTGATTATAATGATCAGAATTGTGTGCTGATTTTAACATTAAAATAGAAATCAAGTTTTATAACTTTTGACTTGAGAATATATCAACTTTGTAATGTTTTCAATTGTTTATGTCTCTTTCTGATTTGCTATTAATTGAGTGAAATGGGATGTAGTGAATGTTACTTTTAAAGGTAATGGATTACAATATTGCGTAACTCCCCCAAAAAGTAACTAATTGCTTTGCGTTAATGTTACTTTTTCTCACCTGGGCTGGGCTTGCTGTTTGTTTTCTAATAACAAAAACAAAGTTACTTTTTGCTAGTTTGAAGGCTCTTTCACACCAAAAGTGATATGAATAAGCCACAGGCCGAAGTAAATGCAGATTCATGGCTACAGAACATGCTTTTTAGCTGTTTTAAAGTTAATAAAGACATTGGTTAATAAAGTGAGATTAAATACATAAAGTATATTTGTGCAATTTAACATTTAATAATTGCAGGTTTGCATAACGTTCTAAGTTTGAATTTCACTGTTTTTGTGCAATTGAGATGAATAAATGCTCACATTAAGTCTAGAACTACAATAACCATCATGTTTACACTTATTTTTAAGTGGCACTCCTGGTCCTCCATATCCTGATTGCTCATGTGAAAATGAAACTTAAAAATAACAATTCTGTCATCCCTTAGCCTTGCGTTGACATATAACCACATGACTTTTTTTCTTGTTTCATTGCTTATGTGTACATTCTAGAAATATTATTCTATTCGTATAAAGAGTATGAGATTTAAATGTCACATTGTAAATGCCACACAGGTCTTTTGGGGTCTAGGGCATGTGAACTGTATAGAGAGTGTTCGTAAATAGTCTGTTGATCGTACTTTCTTACGTTTATTTTGAATGGAAAGCGTTTGAAGTCACTTATGTTCAGTCATTACTATGCAAAGAAATTTACATGTGTTTGTAATGTAATTTGCTGAGGTAATGTAATGTTCTGAGCTGTTGTAATGTGTATATGCCTTTATTAATAATTCAGAGTAAATACGACGACAAGGAAGCATCATGCAGCACTCGTCTTTATTTCTATTTTAATCATCTTTTTCCATACTTTCTTTTCAGGAGTACTACATATACTAGATGGAGTCACATTATATTTTTCACGAGAACTAACATATGCCTAAATGACTTACTCAATGACACCCTACCCTAGTTATCTCAGTAGAAAGTATTTTAATATAACCAAGTCTTATACCAGCAGGTAACTTAGATAGCGCTATTCACACTTCATGATGACGTGTGGATAGTGCTAAGTTACCCGCTGGTATAGTAGCACAGTTTGACGAGTAGCAGTAAACAGGACATTGCAAGTGAATATTTCAAATAATATATAATTATAATATAATTATATATAATATACCATTAAAATCGAATACCACAAAAAAAGTGATTTTCACATACTGTTCTACAGTGTATTTAATCAAATAAATGCAGCCTATGTAAATGAAAGATTTTTTTTTTAAATGTAACAACCCAAATGGTATATTCCTTTTTGCCATGTTATATCAATGTTTATATATATATATATATATATAAGGGATAATGTATAGCGAGGCGGTTGTTATAGCAAATACAAACCCGGAGACTATTTTCTTTAGCGGAAGCAATACAATCGTTTTTAAATCAATAAACTCCTTTTTAAATCAATATTTTGTGTCAAATTATTGATTTATTTGGTAGGTAGCCATGTAATAAGCGGGATAATGTATAGCTAAGCGGTTGTTATAGCAAATACGAACCCTTCAGGCTGATTCAAGACCCCTCCGCTTCGGGGTCATAATCAGCCTGTTGGGTTTGTATTCGCTATAACAACCGCTTAGCTATACATTATCCCTTACATATATATATTTTTTTAACAGTCAAAGAATGAAGGCCCTCACACAACACTAACGTTTATCATTTATAAGACTTGGTTATCAAGACAAAAGCAAAAAGCAAATTCTGAAAATATTACTATAAATTACAGCAACACCTCCCCCTTTGCCTTTTTTGAGACGGGGCTCATGTTTATAACAGTAATCTCATTTAAAGTAATGTAATAGTCTGGTTTTAGCCAGGTTTCTGTCAAACACAGCACATCCAGGTAATAATCTGTAATCATATCATTAACAATAAGTGTTTTTGAAGTAGAGATCGAATATTCAGCAAGCCGAGCTTAATCATTTGTTTATCCATATTATATTTGCTTTTTATTTGTTGAACATCAATTACATTTTTACCCTTAAATGGGTTTAGGATTTTTTTGTATGTCCTTATTCGGGGAACAGACACAGTCTATTTGATGATAAGACATTTATTAGATTAGACAACAATAAAACACTATCAGGTTATGAGAAGATTTACAGAACAGGTTATGAGAAGATTTACATTTACTTAAATTTACAGAACAGTAAAAGCTGCGCCGTCCTCATTCTGTGTTTTTTAACTCGTATACCGTAAGATTGTGTCATAGAAATTTTAAACTGAATATTAAGCTAACCATGTTTTAACATTTGACTTCATTTAACCTGCTTAATCTCTGAGACAATGTACTTAGACATTCTATACTTTAGATGAATGTATGTGTGTCAAACCCCTGACTGTGTGTATAAATAACAAATATGGGAAATGAAACTAGACAGATGACTAGGTTAGAACTTGTGATCAATGAAGTAATCATTAAAACAAAGTCTCCTCTACCGATGTAACAGAAGAGACTGTAAATGAAGAACCAATCATATTAATGTCATTTGGCATACCTCCCTATTGTATAAAAACTGTTGTATCAGTGTTTTCGGGGGGATTCTAAATGGAATTTGTCTGAGATCCACCGGCCTTGTTTATCCTTGGGAGATTCTCTGAGAAATGCTCGAGAACTCTCCTGGCCATAATTAAAAGCATTGAAAGGACATTTGCTGGAGTCTGTCTGATGTTACTGCTGCGCAGCAGGTCAGTTTAGGGAAGCAAGTAAGTTAGAATTATATGGTTAAACTCGGCTGTAGTCGACTGTAGACTCGCTGGAGTATAGGATTAGACGGATGCTGTAGTCGACTGTAGACTCGCTGGAGTATAGGATTAGACGGATGCTGTAGTCGACTGTAGACTCGCTGAAGTATAGGATTAGACGGATGCTGTAGTCGACTGTAGACTCGCTGAAGTATAGGATTAGACGGATGCTGTAGTCGACTGTAGACTCGCTGAAGTAAAGGTATGGGAGCTGAAGCTGTAGTCGACTGTAGACTCGCGAAAGTGTGAACTCAGCTAACGTCAATGTATAGGCGTGCTGGAGTATAAGTTATTCTAGGGTACACTCTCAGAAAATAAAGTACACTGGCTTGTCACTGGGGCTGTACCCTCAAGGCTACAGTTTTTGTACCCTTGGCATAGGGTACATATTTTTACCCTTGTGCCAAAACTTTTATTTCCTTTATTTTAAGGTTATTTCAAGGCTACTCAAATATAGTGATAAGTTTAAATCTACCTTAAATAATTAAAGGATTAGTTTTTAAAAAAATTTTGCTGATAATTTACTCACCCCCATGTCATCCAAGATGTCCATGTCTTTCTTTCTTCATTCGAAAAGAAATTAATGATTTTGATGAAAAAATTCCAGGATTTTTATAATGGACTTCAATAGTAGCCAAAACGGTTGAAGGTCCAAATAAGTTTCAGTGCAGCTTCAAATGACTTTAAACCATACCAGACGATGAATAAGGTCTTATCAAGCGAAACGATGCGCCATTTCGAAAATAAATAAAACAGTTAAAGTTTTATTAGCACAAATGCTCGCCTTGTTCTGTCCTGAGATGCACGTTTGTGATTCTTCTGTTCGAACTCGTTCATCAAAATGAACAAATCTTTTTTTGAGTCATTTCGTTCGTTGAATGAATAAAATGACTCGAAAAAAGATTTGTTCATTTTGATGAACGAGTTCGAACAGGAGAATCACGAACGTGCATCTCAGGACAGAACAAGGCGAGCATTTGTGCTAATAAAACTTTAACTATTTTATTTATTTTCGAAATGGCGCATCGTTTCGCTTGATAAGACCCTTATTCATCGTCTGGTATGGTTTAAAGTCATTTGAAGCTGCACTGAAACTTATTTGGACCTTGAACCGTTTTGGCTACTATTGAAGTCCATTATATGGAGAAAAATCCTGGAATGTTGTCATCAAAATCATTAATTTCTTTTCAACTGAAGAAAGAAAGACATGGACATCTTGGATGACATGGGGGTGAGTAAATTATAAGCAAAAGTTTTTTAAAAGGTGAACTAATCCTTTAAGGTTTCATTAAAAACTTTAAACAACAACTTTTACATTAAAAAAATTGGCTTAGCAGATTCTGTCTCTTAATATTGTACACATTAAATATGGCTCCAGACTCAAGAGTGTTAAAGTTAATGAGATCATTAAGTGATTCATTGAGTGATGATTGACCATTATTGAAGACACATGAAGGAGAAAATCATTTTTTTTACGACACCGTTATGGAGATCCTTGTGTGTTTTAGTTGGGCCTTAAACTGTTAACATTAGATTTAGTTTGACTGTTGTATCTGAGTTATAACTGCCAGATGAAAAAAGAGAAAAGTCGATCAAGTGGTGTTGGTTAAGTTTTGACATAATCATAATTTGACCTGAATCACTGAACTCATTTAGAGTCTAATCGCTGACGTAAATGTAAATGTTGATTACAGCATCACATAGAGTCTACAGCATAAGATACAGAAATTTCTAAATAGTCTAAAGGATTTCTAAAAAGTTGTTCTGATAAAACAAAATTTTTCTTGTAGGCACACACAGACATCAAGATCCAGTGTATGAGTCTCAACAATGGTGACAAACCGAATATTCAATTAGGGAAAGGAAATAACTAAAACAATTCAGATCATAATTTATTCATACCGCAATGGATGATGGGAGCCATGAATGAGTTTTGATGGTGGCACCCAGAATGCACTGCAACATGCTTTATTATTGTCACCATTGTTGAGAAAATAAAGAAAATTTCAAAGTAATTTTATCGATCATTTTTTAAGAAATAGTTTGGATTATATTGAATATGCTGAAAACCATTTACTGTAGAATCACAGGCTGCTTTAATCAACAAGGTATAAACTCTCTAAATGAGATTTGTGATTCAGATCGAATTATGATTATGTCAAAACATAACCAACATCATCTGATCAACTTTTCTCTTTGTTCATCTGGCAGTTATAACTCAGATACAACAGCCAAACAGAATTTAAAGTGAACAGTTTTAGAGTCAAGAGCCCAACTAAAGCAAACACTGATCACCATAGCAGTGTCTTAAAAATGAGATTTTCTCCTTCAGTGATTCTGCTTGTTAACATCAGGTGTCTTCAATAATGGTCAATCATCACTCAATGAATCACTTAATTAGCTCATTAACTTTAACACACTTGAACACAGGATAGTTCATTTAACACTGGAGTTTTGCTTTGTACCTTAACCTTTAAAAGAAAGGGTATGTAAGTCCTCCAAAATCGATCCAAATACGGCGTTCGATTTGAGGTGAAGGTTTCACACGTGTTTCGTCTTTTCTCATGACAAAGTATTTTGGGTTAAATGCAGTACATTTTCTCACATGTATTAACTCGTTTCATCTGACTCCATAAAATGAAAAGGTTTTAATGATGTCTGTGTATCATTAAGTATACGTTAATGTTTGACTATTCCTTTTAACTCCAATGAAAATAAAGTCAAAGTCTGTTAGAATAATCAAATATAACAATTTATTATGTCAGGTAAATGTATTATTACAATTCCATAATCAATTGAAAGATAATCAATACAAATCATCAAATGTTCTAGAACAAAGAGGAAAATCCTTTACCCAACATTGTATGGCTACGTGAGCCAAGCTCACGGGCTAATCTGAATACAGAAAACAGCCCCGATCTTCTAGCTGCATTTCCTTATATACCCAGACCTCATTTCATATGTAAACAAGAGTTCACAGTGGAAATTTACTGTGTTTCCCCCCGCCCAGACTTACTGGGGGCAGAAGTTGACCATTTGTTAACAGTGGTACTTTACATTCATGAATTTACACCTTTTGGGAGTAGAACCATAGAGACCACATTCCTTTGTGTGCCAGATATCCCTAAACTCTTAAAAACCTTATTTCCTTTTGTTTTACTTATTTGGAAATGAGACATTATTACCAGTCACCCTGAGACCTTTAAAATGATACTAAACAATAATCATTCACATTAAACCCATATAAATTATTGTGTGAGTGTGGGCGATCTCTGTAAGAGTGGGGGATGTGGGGAAGGAGTGTATGTCGTTTCTTTCAGTCTTACAGATCCCTCCTTGACCCCGTGGGTCACATTCAGACACTTAAGGGGTCATAGTAAGACGTTTGTCGTAATCCTTGGTGTAACTCAACAATTGTCTTTGCAATGTTATCATCTGTAGAAGCCCATAGGGCTGTGTTCACCTGCAGAACACCTGGTCTCACCAGGTGTATGTAGCATGAGTCCAGCAGGTGGATGAGGTGTTCAGGCTTTCTTCCGGTGTTCCAGTGATGTGAGCAAAGTTCATAGAGTCAATCTGGACCTTTTGACTTGTTCAGTTGACGTGTCATTCCTTCATGGAGAAACTTCCCTTTCTCTGGCATCTTCCCCAGGGCGATAATCTGTCCCTTCTTGACCAATCCTGTCACCTCCAGCGGTGCGGTTGTCTGGACAGACCTCAGTGGGTGAAGGGGCTCTTCTTGGCTTCACACTGCCTTGTGTGAGACATCTGAAAAGCATCTTAAATGTCCGCTTTACGATTGAGCACATATGAACTTGAACTCGTGAAGAAATGCATAGAAACGCATAATGCAACAAAACAAAATCATGTCATGTTCAATGTAAAATACCATGTTCTTGTCAGCAAGTGTGAATGGTACATCTGTCTCATATGTTCCTCAAGGTCCTGACTGGTAAGGATGTCTCATATTAAATATCCAATTCTTAAATATATATATATATATATATATATATATTTTGATCTGAATTATACAAAGGAAATGCAGCAAGAGGTCAGTGTAATCAAAGCAATGAAATAGATTCTGTGGATCAAGAAGTCATGTAATAACAACAATACTATTCAATAAATGCATATGTATATAATAATCAGTGTTTGTTCAGGAATCTGCCAATGCAAGCCACTTATGCAGATATAAGGAGTGACTTGGAACATGTTTAGTCATACGAGAATGGAGATTGTTCATTCCTTGCAACAGGTGTGAGAGAGTGTGTGTTTGTGTGAGGGTGTGTGTGCGTGTCTGTGTGTGAGTGTGAGAGTTTGTGTGAGAGAAAGAGAGGGAGAGAGTGTGTGTGTGTTTTTTGGCTATGAGTCACAGTCAATGACAGTGTTAAATTGTAAAATTCTGTAATTGATTGAAGCGCTCACACTTCAGATCTATTTGTTATTTTTGATGTTTCTGTTATTAGTGGTTTGTTGAGAAATCATGGGCCCTATGATTTTCCAACCACCCCAATAACAATCAGAAAGTTTAAACATTTTGAAATTTAATAGCAGGTCTGCCTCTGCTTTAATTTTGTTTTTGCATCATTGATTTGTGACTGTAGCCATTCATATGTATATTACAGTGTTTTCACATGAGTTGACAGAGTGTTGTGAATAGCGTATGCTATGTGTGTCTCTGTTAGATGGTCATCATGGGATCCGCTTTCCCATCCTATGTGTTTGAAGCTATCTGGATCTGTTAGTGTGAAGATGCACAATAGATCTTTAGTGAAGTGACACTTTTGGACTCTACGTCATCTTTATCTTCTCATGATGTGTAGTGTTCAGCCTGGATAGACTTGGATCTATTCCAGGTGATGATGATGCGAAGGTGTAGTGATGGAGGAGTGCGTTCAGTGTTCATGTCTAGGAGATGGGTGGAATATAATCTATTACAATTGTGTTGCAAATTTAGTTCCAGTTCTAAACTGGGAGGCCATGCTAATGTAGTGGTTTGTGAGATGTAAATGGCCTTAGAAGTGTCTTTTCCCCCATCTCCTGTATCTCAGGTTATATTCTAACAATCTCGCTGTCCTGGCTCTGATCCAGGTGAGGTCCGGCCCGTCCTGGTATCCGTCCTCCGAGGAATTGTAGAAATAAACCTGACAAAAATAAATGCAGAGAGGACCACAGTTAATTCTGACGTTTTCAACAGTTTCAAATTCAGACATGTGGAATTCTTTTGCTTGCTCCATTATCATGTCCATTGCAATTTTAATTCCGGTTGTCACATGAAACCAAGTTTCATTGACCAGGTCTGAATTATTGCTGTTGTTTCAGTGCAGTGTGTGACACCTTAAAGCTGCTCTTGCAGTCGAGCCTTCACAGTCTGCTGTGTCATGAGCATTAGAGATCACAGTTCTGCTGGGGACATTCTCTGGCTTTACCTCAAGTTGCTTTCATTACAGTCAGATCTGTGGGCATAAATTATTTCACCTGTTTCGCTGTTGCCTGCTGCTTAGCATTTGCTGTTTTCTGGTGTTGTTCACACATTTGGTTAGTGCAGATCTCTTGTGACCTGCAAAAGGCTGTGGTACTTCTGTTCGATGTTTAGTTCACACCCTCCTTGTAAATATGCGTTCTTGATCAGTTTGCTATTACCTGTGCCACACTTCTGAGAGTGGTTTTTTAAATGCAAAGGCACACCTCCGTAAATATGCGTTCTTGATCAGTTTGCTATTACCTGTGCCACACTTCTGAGAGTGTTTTTTTTTAAATGCAAAAGCACACCTCCGTCTGCCCTTTTGGCACTGGGTAGTAGCTCAAGGAAATCGAATTGTAAGGATTAATGTCACAATTCTCTAATTAATGCCCTGCTTGGCGATTACAATATAATGTATATTATAATTCGAGTTATAATACAATTATATTATATTTAAGAATATAAATGGAATTATACTATTTCTGGTCTCTGAAGAGTCTCTGCTCGTTCTCGTGTCAATACATTTGAATATGAAAAGGTTTTTTGGTTCAGGGCTGACGCACATTCGCTGTTTCTTATGTAGATTTCTAATTTTAACGTTTGATAATTCTATTTTACTCTTAATTATATTTCACCCACTTAGACCAGGAAACTATGTCGCTCTGCAGTCCTTCTCCCAAGTCCGCACGACACACTCCGCCAGTTCCGGTCAACAAATCAGAGGTAAGTTTGACTCAATATCTAGGATCTGCCGTATTCACACGTACAATCAAAGATATATATACAAGTCCCCTTGAACGCCTCCTCTAGAACTTAAATCAATGTTTTACTTTAGTAGGGACGATTGACCACCATAAAAGATCAAGTCGATCAACTTAACTTCTCTTAAAATGGCTTCAGGTCAAGCCCGTGGTCGGAACCACGTACGTTTATCCAAAGTAATCACGAACTTAAAACAGTGGATATAGACACACCCGAAACTAGATTGATCCAAGCAGCGTTTGCTGATTCTAGTTGGAAATTACTTGCCTCCTCGTTCAAGTACACTTAAAATGATACCGGATATTAGCCGTCGCTAATCTGACGCGAAAATGTGGAAACATACGAATCCGATAATCTAGGGGGAAAAATTCTCAAGAGTCATTCAGAATTAATTCAAACGTAACTATTCATAAATTTTGTATGTGAAAAACAGCTCAGAATGTGCGTTCTCTGAAGCTTTGAACATAAAAAGGGTTTGTGTTTAAGGATTAATGAGATGCGCGTTCACTGTTTCTGACTTTCAAACCAACTGTAAATCACATTGTAAACCACCAAATTTAGCATAGACACACGTGTTTAATTCCGTTTACACAGGATGCATGACCTATAACACAACATCTACAGCCTTTACCTAAGTGATACAAACATTTACAGTAAATCAATCCTGCGTAAAGAATAAACTTACAATTAGTCTATGTGCATGTTGTAGCACAAACAACTAAAGTGTGTTCTATGAGTACAATGTTAAGCACAATTCCAAAATTGAAAATGAACAGAATCGTCGCATGCTCTTTTAATCCCATCGGTGTTAACGTTTAAGCTTTTAAATGCAATATAGAGTTCCCAGATTAGTTTAAATTTAGTATAGGATATTGATGTTTTCAATGTGGCTTTGGGCCCACCGGTGGGACGGTGACACAAAGGGTTAGACGTTTTAAATGCAATGCAGCATGGTTTTAGCATTTAGCATTAGCCTTGAGCGTTTTGAAAATATGGACAATAGCATTCAGTATTATCCTTGATATTTGAGTTTTAGCCTGTAAATAATATCATCCTGTTTTCGCCAAATCTGACGCGAAAGATGTGGAATTATATGAATAAAAAACAGTCTTTCAGATTCATTCAGAATTAGTTAAAACGTGACAATATTTCGTTCTCCGAACATGAAGTGTTTCTGTTTCGAAAACTTTCAAGAATTAATTAGCATTGTGAATCACATTATAACCACATTCAGCATAGACACACACATGTTTAATTCAGTTCACACAGGACACGTGGCCTAGAATGCAACATCAACAGCCTTTACCTAAGTGTTCCAAAAACACTTACAGTAAAGCAATCCTGTGTTTAAAGAATAAACTTACAATTAGCCTATGTGCACATATAGTAGCACAAACAACTATAAAGTGTGTTCTATGAGTGCGTTACATTGTGTGAAGCACAACTCTAAATTTGAAAATACAAATTATTGCATTATTGCTTTTAATCCCATCTGTGTTAAAGTGGAAGCTTTCAAATGCAATATAGAGTTCGTCAAGATTAGTTTAGGTTTATTATAGAATATTATTCAATGTGGCCTTGGGCCCACGGTGGGCTGGTCACACAAAAGGGTTAAGCGTTTTGAATGCATGGCTTTAGCGTTTAGCATTAGCATTGGACGCAGCATGGCTTTTAGCATGGGACATTATTTTTTTAAGCAGCATGGAAAATACTAGCATTTAGCCCTGCTAACTGCTTCTTAGCCTTAAAATCATATCATTGTGTTTTTTCAAAGTTTACTTTATCATAAACAATGCATCGATCTGTCCTATTTATAAAATCACGTGTTTTCCGATCGTTTACACACTTAGATTTGTATTTCTGTTGTTTGCCGATTCTCTTCACGTGTTGCTGGTTTGCTTCAACAAAGCCATGACGACAAACACGCGGCTAATTTGAAAACTTTTAGAGTTTGTTTTACAGCTCCTCGAGTAACGTTAGGCTACCCGCAAATCATTTGGAAAATGTTATTCCAACTTTAGGTTTAGTTTCTTTTTGCTTAAGCAAACAAAGATATCTTTAAAATCTATTCACAATGGTTTTTACTCTTCATTTGCGCGCCGCGGCCTCACGTGTTTTAGTTTCGGTCTAGAACAAAGAGCTTTCCGACCCGTAACAACGCCAACAACATTTTCTCAACACTTTTCAAAAGGGAAGGAAAATTTGACTTACCACAGCGGCAGAAGAAAGAGAAGATGTTCAAACCTCGTGTTGATTTTAAAATCCCCATACTTTGCTGGAAAGGACGTCGCGAAATCCATTTGTTGCGACATCACGTCGGGGTCACCATTTTGTAAGTCCTCCAAAATCGATCCAAATACGGCGTTCGATTTGAGGTGAAGGTTTCACACGTGTTTCGTCTTTTCTCATGACAAAGTATTTTGGGTTAAATGCAGTACATTTTCTCACATGTATTAACTCGTTTCATCTGACTCCATAAAATGAAAAGGTTTTAATGATGTCTGTGTATCATTAAGTATACGTTAATGTTTGACTATTCCTTTTAACTCCAATGAAAATAAAGTCAAAGTCTGTTAGAATAATCAAATATAACAATTTATTATGTCAGGTAAATGTATTATTACAATTCCATAATCAATTGAAAGATAATCAATACAAATCATCAAATGTTCTAGAACAAAGAGGAAAATCCTTTACCCAACATTGTATGGCTACGTGAGCCAAGCTCACGGGCTAATCTGAATACAGAAAACAGCCCCGATCTTCTAGCTGCATTTCCTTATATACCCAGACCTCATTTCATATGTAAACAAGAGTTCACAGTGGAAATTTACTGTGTTTCCCCCCGCCCAGACTTACTGGGGGCAGAAGTTGACCATTTGTTAACAGTGGTACTTTACATTCATGAATTTACACCTTTTGGGAGTAGAACCATAGAGACCACATTCCTTTGTGTGCCAGATATCCCTAAACTCTTAAAAACCTTATTTCCTTTTGTTTTACTTATTTGGAAATGAGACATTATTACCAGTCACCCTGAGACCTTTAAAATGATACTAAACAATAATCATTCACATTAAACCCATATAAATTATTGTGTGAGTGTGGGCGATCTCTGTAAGAGTGGGGGATGTGGGGAAGGAGTGTATGTCGTTTCTTTCAGTCTTACAGGTACATATATGTACCTTTTAATGCTTGGGAACACATATGTACCTTGAGGTCCAATAATAAGCCCTATGGGGTAAATTATTGTAGATTGTACCTTGGGGGACAAAAATGGACTCCTACTGTACCCACATTTCTGACAGTTTAGGGAAAAATCCACTATTGTTTACTATGAATCTGAGCAGAAGTGCTAATGCAGAAATGAAGAAGAAAATGGAAACCCCTTCCTTGAAAAAGAAGATGTAGTTGAACTTGAACTGACCGACTACTGTCTATTGTTACTAATATTGTCTAGTATTTAAGATCTGTGTGCTGAAGCTGCGTTTTACACTGCAAACTAACAAAAAGTTATTATATCATTCTTGTTTGTTACATCCAGATATTTTCAAATGACCAATAATTTCTGACACTATCACATGATTTTAGCAACTCAGAGAGAGACAAACAAACAGTCAGAAACATTACAAAGATTATTTATTTTGAAAGCAAATGTTATTATAAAACTTGATTGACATTTTAATTGCATATTTTAGAAGTTTTTTGTTATGAATAGACAAGAGCAAATTATGTTTTAAAGTCATTGAGAGTTCAATGATTACATTTAATGTTAAAATCAGCACACAATTCTGATCATTTGAATCAAACAGCAATCAATCTGTCAGTATGATATTCATGATCGGTCAGTGGATTCTGAGGAACAACAGTGCCGTTGGTCTGAATGGATGTTATTCTTCTGTCACGCTCATGAAACTTGACGTCAGACCTCTAATGAATAAAAACATACATTATAACATACATTATAAAAAACTGCTAAATGAATTTTGAAATGAAAATTGCAGTTTAAAACTTACCGGTGTCCAGTCTCATACCATCACTGATCTTTAAAGCCCAGCCTGGTTTTATACAGTAATACGTTCCTAAATCATCATCAGTGACAGTATTGATAATTAATTCGCTCCTGTTTCCCTCTGTATATTTGTTGCGGAATTTTTCGTCGTAATAATCAGGCTCTTCAGATCCAAACGTACGCAGTATCATCACTGGAGGAACTGATGGTTTTATCACAAACCAAATAGCAGCTTTACATTTAAACTCACAAGCTAAAGTCACACTCTGTCCTAAAGTCACCTGTTGATCAATCACACCTTCTGTGTGTTGAGACCACACAAACACACCTGAACAAACAGAAAACACCATTCAGATTATCTGATCATGACAGGATCACATTGAATCACACAAAATGACATGAAATAAACTTACAGAGGAGTGAAAGAAGAGTCTTCATTTTGTGATCTGGTAGAATTTGTGATCTGGTTGAATTTGTGTGGAGATTGATGATGTGTGTAACTTTATAGCATCTCTTAGAGGAAGTGCTTCTGCTGAGCTCCAGAAAATACTAAATGAATCAACGACTCAGAAAATGATGCAAACTTAAAGGGTTTGTTCACCCAAAAATAAACATATTGTCGTCAGTTACTCACCCTCATGTCGTTCCAAACCTGTAAGACTTTCGTTCTACTTTGAAACACAAATGAAGACATTTTTAAGACATATTTGAACCCTTTCCAGCAGTGTATAATTTTGAGATCTATCAATTGAAGGACTCAATACACAACTATTACAAAAGGTGAAAACTTTTACTGATGCTCCCGATGGAAAAACACACAATGCATCAAAGGGGTCATATAATGGTACATGCACTTTTACAAGTTGATTTTACTGAAATGTGTGTTGGCTGTGTCTGTACACAACCATCCTATAATGATAAAAAATCCATCCAGTGTTTTTGTTTTAATCTCTTTGGCCATGTCCACACTAATACGTTTTCGTTTGAAAACGTATATTTTTTTCTCCGTTTTGGCCTTCCGTCCACACTGAAACAGCGTTTTAAGTCAACGAAAACGTAGCTTTTGGAAAACGCTCTCCAAAGTGGATAAATTTGAAAACTCCGTTTTCGCGTTGTAGTGTGGACTGTGAAGCCGGAGGTATTTGAAAACGATGACGTAAGTTTAGTCATGTGATCCATGTTGTACCAATAGATGTTTACCTGATGTTTACCGGTATTGTGCCTGTTATGTGCTATTCACTTTCACACTGTTGCTATAATATGTTACTTTCCACACTCTTCATATCACAGTACTGCACAGATGACAGAAAATGTACTCACATTTGCTGTCCTGCGTCAATACAGGAGAGCAGTCGCATTTTAGACCAAACATATGGTGACTGAGTGCGACCTGGACGCATCAGTGAATGGTGAGATATTTTGCTAAATAAAATTATCATGTTAGAAGAATTGCGCGATACCTTTCTTTATTTTTCCATCTGTCAGTGAGCTTTTGTGAGGTTTCACGCATGCGCAGTAAGGTGAATTTATAAGTTTCTCATCCACACTGAAACGTCTGAAAACGCCTGAAAACGCTAGTGTGGACGGAGAGCGTTTTTAAACGAAAACTCCGTTTTCAAATGTATCCGGATTAATGTGGACGTAGCCTTTATATGTTTTCCCCTGCCTCAAATTGAGCCGTTCGACCTTGTGACGTCACACGGTCGGACGCCCCTCCCACGACTGTTGATTGACAGCAGCGTTTCAATACAGACCCGCCCTGAGCGAGCTGTCCTCATACTGCGTCATTGTTTACACTGGAGCAGAATGGCGGCCGTCTATGCGAAGTGATGTTCTGTTCTTGGGTGCAATAACGAACACAGCAGTCATTTTGATGTTCCTAAATCCGAACCGCTAAAGACGCAGTGGCTGAGTTTGTTTTCGAAGGGAATATTCCCCACGATCAACATCAATGCGTTCATGTTTGCGCAAATCATTTTACACCAGACTGCTTTAGAAACGAGGAGGGTCAATATAAAGCTGGTTTAGCTAAGAAGCTGCTCCTGAAAAAGGAATCGGTACCAACTATTCGTGTCCCTGCTGCACCTCCAGAAGAAGTGAGTGTAATGTTTTTTTAACCTTTAATTATTAATCTTTGCAAATCGCTTGCACGCTTCACGATGAATGTGGCTAATGTTTATACTCAGGGTACATTACGGCATGTTTTCTATGTAACGTTACGACGTTCTCAATATAATTCATAATCCCACTTTATAATGAACAACCCTTTATTGTTATTGTGTTATTAAAAACTGTGAACGCAGAGGGGCGGTGAGCAAAGCTCATTATCATTTAAAGGCATATGCACTGAAACGGCTTGCTGAAAACAGAGCTGTTTTTGAGCAGGTAAAATAAGTGTTTTCTTACAATACTAATGAGAATTTTTAATAAAAGTAGATTACAAAGTTTTCATTTAGACCCGCCTAAAGATTCATATTAACTTGTACAAAAATGGCATTATATGACCCCTTTAAGAGTCGGGTCATATACCCTTCGGAAGCTACAGAAGATTTTTGCATGTTTCATGCAATGTTTACTCTAATCTTCAAATTCAAAAAGTTTTCACCCCCCGGCTCTTAATGCAGCGTTTCCTTCTGGAGAGTCAGTGAATGTTTTCACCTTCTGTAATAGTTGTGTATGAGTCCCTCAATTATCCTCAGTGTGAAAATATGAATCTCTAAATCATACAGTTACTGCTGCAAAGGGTTCAAATGTGCAAAAGATGCTGGAAAAAGATATGAATGTATGATATGAAGATATGAAAAATATATCTTCATATATATCTTCTTATATATAAAATATATCTTCATATGAAAAATATGATGCTGGAAAAAGATATGAAAAAAGATATGAAGATATGTCTGGAAATAAAGAATTTGGGTGATTCATTTAACCGAAACAATTGTGTAACCACCTTGGGTGTGTTTCCCAAAAGCATTGTTAGCCAATACTGTCGCAATTTCAATTGTCACTTATTGTTGAAGAGCAGGGAAGAAAATAAAGATGGATCTAAATGCTAGTTAGTCCGGGCGGTGGCCTCACATACTTCTGTAAATACTTCAGTTCCAGTTTAAACCTCCATCTTCTTTTCAAGGGAGGGGTTTCTTTTTACTTAAGTTCTGCATTAGCACTAGTGAATCAGTCACACCATTAGACGACGCAGCAGACTCTGATCGTTTTATACATCATACTGAACATTGTCACATTTTTAGCAATAGGTGAGATTTCAGGAATCTACAGGTGTAATATATAAAATAATAAAGGACATTATTTAAAGGGTTGTGTATGACTTGATAGGCTACTTTGCTTCTGTCACGTTTGGTTATTTGAAGCAAAGATACCAAAATAAACAGGAAACCCTTTTACCACAGAAATGGGGATGAGGTAAAACACATCTCTAATTCAGTCAATTGAACGAGTTAACATGATGAAATATTGTTCTACAGACATTAGAAACTAATTTACCTTTTTTTTTTAAACCATTCTGTGGTTTTCTGAAGTGGATTTCTGTCTGTCTCACCCAATCAAGAAATCTTTTGTTCCTTTTCAAAAACTGAAGACAAAACCATGACAAACATGATCAAGAGTATATCATCTCATATAGTCTAATAGAAGTGTATTCTGCTAAATAATGAGTGTAAAATATTCTTAGCTTGACTGTTTTTGTTTTAGACTGACTGATGTTTGTCAACTTAACATGAATGTAATGTAAAGCAATATATAACGTTCAAAAGTCTATGTGTGTGTTAATATCCAGAGTTTATTAACATTTTTCAGTGTCAATAAAAAGGCCTTCTTCTGTGTGCCGTGCTGCACAGTTGACTGGTAAAACTTGACGTGTGTAATGCTGAGTGCTGTAGTGAGTCTTCTGGTTTCTAGGTGTGTATCGTGTCTTGATTGTCTCACTGCATTCATCCGCTCCTGAGTGTGTTTTCTCACAGCTGTGGGTTAGTCGGCTTCAGCTCTGGTCTGGTTTATATGTTATGTGTGAGTGTAAAAACATCAACGCCTGAGCCTTTTCTATCTTTGTCTTCATCTCTGATCTACTTCATCACTATTAAGAGTGTTTGCTGGTGTCCTATTTTTATTCTGCATTAACACTTCTGCTAAGATTTATAGTGAAATATTTTACTGCATATAAATTAAACACTTACAGAATGAGGACGGCGCAGCTTTTATTCTTCTGTAAGTTTAAATTACTCAATGTACTTTCACTGTGATCTTCACACGACTGGATAGTTTTGAAGGTTGAAGGTATTGTGTGTTTTATGTGTGTGTGTTTTATCTTCACAGTTCTGCTGGTGTGTCAAACTACAGAGAGTTTAAGAGATAAACAGGTGAATTTAGGGAAAAACGTGACTTTAGACTGTCAGATTGGTGTAAAAGAGATTTATTGGGTTTTCCAGAAACTGACAGATTCTCCAGTGCTGATAATGCGGACTTTCACATCAGATTCTACAACATCTAAATCTATGACGAAAGATTCAAAAAGAAATATTCAACACTAACTTTGAGCCGGTTATTTATTAGTAACGTAACTATTGAAGAATTAGGAATATATTATTGTGATAAAAAAAGGCCCAACTCTACTACAGTTCAGCAATGGCACCAGACTTCACATCTCTAGTAAGTATTTCTAAATCACATTTACAACTGACATCAAATGTATGAAATATATTTGTAACTATAAAATATCTCAAATTGAATTATCAATGTTATTGCAATAACTGAAGTGTATGTGCTTAAATGTAACTCTATCATAAAGTTTAATCATATTTGGCATTAAAAACACAAAACTGATTAAATTTTTTATTCAAACAGAATCTGCCCAAGATCACAATCAAACAGAAAACAAAGATCAGCCACAAGCACACTGTGAGAAAACACCTAAGATTGACAATACTCTGACCGTTACATCCTTCATATTGAACATTGTGCTGATTATCACAATAATAGGTGAGATTTCTGTACTAAAAAGTGGTGTAAGAATACATGATAACATGTTCAAAATGAATCTGCCCACTTATTTATAGTCATTTAAATTAAGTTTAGTGTATTCCTTTATGAAGAGTTCCTCTGAAATGTACTCAAGTTCTGTTTTATAATGTATGACTTTAGGTCTGTTAATACTTCAACTTAAGAAGCCCACAAAAAGTCGACAACATCGTCAGAATGTCGAACCAGTGCAGCTCGAGGACTTTAACGCCGCACAGGTAAGACTTACATTGCTATATGATTCACTGCACATTTTAGTTCATGGAAGACATTATTTTCAAAAATATCCAGCTAAAAATGCAAAAAAGGTCTGACTCTAAAAGTATTTAATTATTCTCTAGTTTTCTGAAGTGGAGTTTCGTCTGTCTCATTCGACCAACAACACTTTTGGAAAAAAGCCTTGACAGACACGATCAAGAGTGAATCCTCTCATACAGTCTAACAGAAATATATTCTGACAAATAATGAGTAAAATATTATTAGCTTGATTGCTGTTTGTTTTATGTTGACTGATGTTATAGTTGTTTACTTAAGCATGAATGTAATGCACATTTCAGCATTGTTTCTCTTTGTTTTTTTCTTGATAAGTAAATTCTTAGGAATTAAATTTCTGTAAATTGTTTTGATTTTTTTGAGTGTTTTTATGTGAACTCACAATACGGAAAATGGCAAAAAGCAAAGCCAAATATGTATATGCCTAGATTATATACAGGGCTGTAGCCTTTTCTTCATTGACGTGTTATTGGCATCAGATCAAAATGTATTAGTACACAGAAAAGTGTTGGTTACAATCACTATTATAAATGAGTATACATAAAGTATTAGTTTATGTATTCTTCTAAATAATGAGAGTAAAATACTGTTAGCTTGTTGATTGTTGTTTAAGATGGACTGATGTTTGTTTCCTAAACATGTATATAATGCAAAATTCTCAATATTTTTTGCTGTCATACAAAAAATTACGATCACATGCAAACATGAGAGAACCAATGATATATTAATAACTGAGTACGCTGTAGTCAATGTATGTTTTTTTCCTGTAAGCTTTTTGTTTTTCTATATGCACTTTATCTTGCATAGTTAAATTAAAATTAAACTAGTTTGCCCTTTTTTTGCCAAATAATTTTGTCAGATAAACACCTTAACCAAGTTTAGTGTTTTGTTGTTCCCTCATATTAAAAATATTAAAAAAAATATTCTCATATATCATATTTTCAAGGGCCATACAAAAATCCCCTTCCATACGTCACTTTGGGTTTATTAACGTATTTCAGTGTCAATAAATAGGCCTTTTACTGTAAGTAAAACGTGACGTGTGTAATGCTGAGTGCTGTAGTGAGTCTTCTGGTTTCTAGGTGTGTATCGTGTCTTGATTGTCTCACTGCATTCATCCGCTCTGAGTGTGTTTCTCACAGCTGTGGGTTAGTCGGCTTCAGCTCTGGTCTGGTTTATATGTTATGTGTGAGTGTAAAAACATCAACGCCTGAGCCTTTTCTATCTTTGTCTTCATCTCTGATCTACTTCATCACTATTAAGAGTGTTTGCTGGTGTCCTATTTTTATTCTGCATTAACACTTCTGATAAGATTTATAGTGAAATATTTTACTGCATATAAATTAAACACTTACAGAATGAGGACGGCGCAGCTTTTACTCTTCTGTAAGTTTAAGTTACTCAATGCACTTTCACTGTGATCTTCACACGACTGGATAGTTTTGAAGGTATTGTGTGTTTTACTGTGTGTGTTTTATCTTCACAGTTCTGCTGGTGTGTCAAACTACAGAAAGTTTAAGAGATAAACGGGTGAATTTAGGGAAAAACGTGACTTTAAACTGTCAGATTGGTAACAAAGAGATTTTTTGAGTTTTCCAGAAACTGACAGATTCTCCAGTGCTGATAATGAGGACTTTCACATCAGATTCTACAACATCTGCATTCTTTGATAAAAGATTCAAAAACAAATATTCATCACTAACTTTGAGCTGGTTATTTATTAGTAACATAACTATTGATGAATTAGGAATATATTATTGTGTAAAAACAGGCCCAACTCTACAGTTCAGCAATGGCACCAGACTTCACATCTCTAGTAAGTGTATACAATTATCTCTGATCTGTTGTTATATCAATAAAAATCATGCACATTGTGTATCAAATTTGTATTTTAACCTTTATTTCTATCAGGTCAGTGTAATATTGATGCCTGCTTTACATTTCTAAACACACAACTCTTGACAGAAGATGTTCAAGATCAGAATCAGACAGAAGTGAACAAAAACTCACAAAGTCCGAATACACAGAAAATCATTTTGTACTTCATGCTGAGCATTGTGATGTTATTGGCAATAATAGGTGAGATTGCATGGTTATATGTATCAAATAAAATGATATATATAGGCCTGATATAAAATATCTTTCTTTAAAAACCTTCATGTTACATTCCTTTAAAGTGATGAATTGTATAATGTTTAATCAGAAATGTTGCTGGTATTTTAGGTCTATTGCAGATCAAACTTCAAGTGTGTAAGAAAACACACCAACAATATCAAGATGAGGAACTGAAGCTTTACAGCGCAAATGATGAAGAGGTAAAACACATCTATAATTCAGCTTTCTTAGTCACAGAAAAGCTCAATTTAACATTGACATTAGCTGCTAATTATTATAATATTTTTTAAATTATTCTCTAGTTTACAGAAGTGGAGTTTCGTCTGTCTCATTCGACCAACAATACTTTTGGTAAAAAAGCCTTTAGACAAACATGATCAAGAGTGAATCCTCTCATACAGTCTAACAGAAATATATTCTGACAAATAATGAGTAAAATATTATTAGCTTGATTGTTGTTTGTTTTATGTTGACTGATGTTATAGATTGTTCACTTAAACATGAATGTAATGCAACATTTGAATTCTGTCTATCTTTTCACTGCTTCTCTTTGTTCTTGCCTTGATTAGTAAATTATAAAAAATAAAAAATTCTGTCTAATAAGTGTTTTTTGATTATTTTATGTGAACTCACAATGATGGAAAATTGCAAAAAGCAAACCCAAATAAGTATTGTAGCTTAGTGGCCTAAGATCATACATAATGTATTAGGCTACACACACAAGTATTGGTTACATTTTTACTTAGTATTAAAGGATTAGTTCGGCTAAAAAAATGTCATCATTCACATTCCCTCATGTTGATACAAACAGATGTTTTAGTCTGATAAAAAAGGTCAAACAGACTGATCCATATGTCATATATATTATAATATTAAATAAAGGCATCGCCTTTAAATGGGAACGGCGCCATCTGTCTGCTGGTACAAGTTGGCTATCACTGACGCGCTGAGGTAAACTAATCAAAATAGTTTGAAGCAGAAGGTATCCTACTTTAGTCAATACTATATACATTGTATATTATTTAGTTATGAACATAAATCATTTTTAAGGTGTGTTTGGGATCAAATATAGATTTATCTGACATGTGACAATACGTAATTTAAATAAAGTCCCTCAAACTTGCATACGGACATAGGCCTACATTTTGGGTAGCCTATTCATTCCTAGTCACACAGTCTTTTTATGAAGTTGGGAGCAATAAATGAAGTTTTATGTAACAAAGTTCGAGAGGAGCATGTTGAGGTAATCAACCAATCAGCACAAGAGGAACCTCTGTCCCATGACAGTTTCACAGCATCCCTCCACCACCCCACCTCACTCTTGGCTGGGTTTCTATCCATGGTCAAAAGGGGGAGTAGCTACTCTGGGTTCGGGACAAATTCTGAGCTCGGAGCCCTTTCCCAGACAGCACGCCAAATGCATAAATTCCTATATATGATTTAATGTACGTGTGAACTTGTGAAATACTATTAAAGTGTGAGAGATTTTAACCCCACAAACCATTCGCTTCTGTGATCCCTCCGAGTGTCAGGTTGCCGATCCCGGGGCTAGTGCCCGTCTATTTCGTATAGGCCTACACTTCTTTTTGTATGTAGCCTATTTACAGTTTAATAAATGTAATTTATTTCGTAAACTCTCATAAGGCTTGATATGGGTTGTAGAAATTAAATGTAATCGGAGATGGCGTCATCAATCGGTTCATTCGAATCTCTAGAAGATGACAATACACTGTAAAAAATGGTTGTGATTTTAACGGTAAAAGACTGTAAAAATGCTACAGTGAAAAATTGTTAATTGGTTAACAGACAGTTTCCTTACTATATACGGTAAATAACTGTGATTGTCACAAACGAGACTCCCACGGTTCCTCCTGCTCACCACCAGAGGGAACCCTCTCCTGAATATTAAACCATTTGAACTACATTTCCCACATACCTGGCACTGATTACCTTGCACCTGACCTTCATCAGTGGACTATTTAAGGTGCTCTCAGACTCTCCCTCATTGCGAAGTTTTGTATTTACCCTGGTGATCATCTCTGAGCGTTTCTTCCCGTGTTTTGTCTTCCCGTGGATTACTTTTGGACTGTCTATTCTCATCTTGATTTTTTGCTGCCTGCCCTGGACTATATTCTATACTGGACTGATTTATGTAAGTTTGCTGCCTGCCCTGACCTTATGCCTGTTTCTGGATTACGAGTTGCCTTATCTCTACTGTTGTGTTTGCTGGTGATTGACCCTGATTGTACGACCACGATTATAATAAAACTGCAAATGAATCCTCATTCTCCTGAAGCTTCATTACAGAAAACTTCGCCATCACACGATCCAGCAGTTCTGGTTCAAATGTCTACGGAGATTTCCACTCAAGCTAACCAACTCGCCATTCATCAACATCAGCTAACCCATTTAACTACAGTAACGGAGGAGCTCGTCAGGACGCTACAGAGTTTGCAAATGTCACTTACGAACCCAGCACCTTCTCAACCGAACGTGAGTGTGGACGCTTCTCCACCACCTTCAGTCACAGTTAACCCACGTCTGGCTCTTCCTGATAAATTTGATGGTAACCCAACTAAAAGTAAGGGATTTCTACTGCAATGTTCATTATTCATTGATCAACAACAAGCTATGTATAGCACCGATGCCAGCAAGATTTCCTTGGTATGCTCACTCCTCTCTGGCAAGGCGTTAGAGTGGGTGACGGCGGTTTGGAGAGAGGATGGTACTGCTTTTCCATCGTTTGGCATCTTTCTTCAACGATTCCGGGAAATATTTGAACACCCGGAGGGAGGTATGAGAGCTGAGGATCAACTACTCGCGTTGAGCCAGGGCAGGAGTACCGCAGCAGAATATGCTTTGACATTTCGTACTCTAGCAGCACAAACCGACTGGGTGGAGAGCACGCTTAAACTGCTCTTTCGCAAGGGACTCAGCTTGGAGTTGCAATCCGAACTGGCCTGCCGAGATGAAGGGAGATCGCTGAATCAATTCATCGAGCTAACCATTCAGATTGACAATCTGATTCGTTCACGTCGTCCACTCAGAACGGTACCAACCAGCACACAATACCCAGTCACTCTTTCTCAAACTGAACCCATGCAGCTCGGATATACTCATCTGACTCCGGAAGAACGAGAACGCCGCATACGTCAACATCTCTGCCTCTATTGCGGTCAACCGGGCCACCTGAGGGCTTCTTGTCCCACAAGACCTCCTCTTCGTAACTCCTCTTCGGTGAGTCCTTGTGTTCAAGCACATCACTCCAGTTCTTGTATCAAAGTACCTATAGTATTGTCTCTAGAGGGCAATCATATATCCACATCAGCTCTATTAGACTCAGGAGCAGCCGGGAACTTTATGTCTCATGAGTTTGCTCAACAACTACAACTTCCACTAATCTCTTGCAACTCTCAATTGGCAGTGGAAGCACTAGATGGACGGCCTCTCGGTGATGGAAGGGTTCTGCACACCACCGTGGACCTTCAACTACAGACCGGACCCTTCACACTGAGATAATTCGTTTCTACATCATCACATCACCTCATAACCCGGTAATTCTTGGACTCCCCTGGCTACGTCAACATAACCCCCTCATTTCATGGAAGGAGGGTCGGATCATCAAATGGGACCCGTCATGTCACTCCAACTGTTTAACTGGCAGCCCTTCACTCTCCATTCAGACTGTTACGATAAAGGACGAACCTGTTCTTTTCCCCACTCTTCCCATTGAATATTCCGACCTCGAAGCTTTTAGCAAGACCAAGGCTATGGAACTTCCTCCTCACCGCTCAAGCGACTGTTCCATCGAACTATTACCAGGGACAACACCACCTAAGGGTCGAATTTTCCCCCTATCACAACCCGAATCAGAAACCATGAAGAACTACATAGAGGAGGAACTTTCAAAGGGGTTCATCAGAGCATCTACGTCACCTGCAGCCTCTGGCTTCTTCTTTGTTAAGAAGAAAGACGGTGGTCTACGCCCTTGTATCGACTACCGGGGTCTCAACGACATCACCGTCAAATTTCGATACCCCTTACCTCTGGTACCAGCTGCTCTAGAACAACTCCGCAATGCCAAGTATTTTTCCAAACTAGACCTCCGCAGCGCCTACAATCTCATTCGCATCCGGGATGGTGATGAATGGAAGACCGCTTTTTCTACCAGCACTGGGCACTACGAATATTTGGTTATGCCTTTCGGGCTGTCCAACAGTCCTTCTGTATTTCAATCATTCATCAATGACGTCTTTCGGGACATGCTTGATCGTTGGGTTATTGTTTACATCGATGACATTCTTATCTACTCCAACACCTATGAGGAACACGTGCAACACGTAAGAACAGTATTACAACGACTCATTGATCACCAGTTATACGCCAAAGCAGAGAAGTGTGAATTTCACCAGACTACCACGTCATTTTTGGGCTACATCATCAGTCAGGAGGGAGTCGCCATGGACGAAAAGAAGGTCAAAGCCGTTCTAGACTGGCCACTACCAGTAACCTTAAAGGAATTACAACGCTTTTTGGGATTTGCAAATTTCTACCGACGCTTCATCAGAAATTTCAGCTCGGTAGCCTCTCCCTTAACCTCTATGACTAAGAGAAATTCATCACACCTCACCTGGTCAACTACAGCACAGGAGGCTTTCGCAGAACTCAAGTCACGTTTCACATCTGCCCCCATCCTCCACCATCCTGATCCAGAACTCCCGTTTATAGTTGAGGTGGACGCTTCAAATACGGGCATTGGAGCCATCCTTTCACAACGGCACGGATCCCCATCCAAGCTCTATCCTTGCGCCTATTATTCCCGCAAACTTAACCCAGCCGAACAGAACTATGACGTCGGAAACCGGGAATTGTTGGCCATGAAAGCAGCTATGGAGGAGTGGCGTCACTGGCTGGAGGGGTCTAAACATCCGTTTGTGATACTAACTGACCACAAGAATTTGGAATACTTACGATCTGCCAAAAGACTGAATCCTAGACAAGCGAGGTGGGCTCTCTTCTTTACACGATTTGACTTCACTGTTACCTATCGTCCCGGTTCAAAGAACACCAAAGCAGACGCCTTATCACGCCAACACGACTGTTTAACTTCCATTAAATCCAAAGAAACCCTTCTTCCAGAGTCATTAATCGTGGCCCCAATTCAGTGGGACATCATGACAGAGCTCACTCAAGCCAATTCACAAGAGACCCGTCCTCCCGAATGCCCCCCTGACAAAACTTTTGTACCTCAGGATCTCTGTCAGAAAGTACTACAGCAAGTTCACTCCTCACTCAGCTCCGGTCACCCTGGAATTGCTGCCACTGTTCACCTGCTTCAGAACATCTTTTGGTGGCCAACCTTGCGTGCAGACACAATAAAATTCATTAACGAATGCATCACCTGTAACACAAGCAAACATCTCAGACAGTTACCATCTGGCCTACTGCAACCATTGCCAGTTCCCCCGCCGACCATGGTCCCATCTTGCCATAGACTTTATTACCGATCTCCCCAAGTCCAATGGGAATACCACAATACTCACTGTCATAGATCGCTTCTCCAAGGCCTGCCGTTTAATTCCACTTCCCAAGCTGCCTACAGCATTTGAGACTGCCGAACTCATGTGCAACTTTGTGTTTCGCTTTTATGGCCTTCCTGAGGACATCGTGTCGGACCGAGGGCCCCAATTCACATCCAAGTATGGTCCGCATTCTTCCAACAACTCAACATCAACATTAGCCTCACTTCAGGATATCACCCACAATCGAATGGTCAAACAGAACGTCTCAATCAGGAGATCACCCGGTTCCTCAGATCCTATTGTCATCAGAACCAAGCAGACTGGAGCCGATTCCTCATGTGGGCTGAGTATGCACAGAACTCACTCCAGAAACCCTCCACTGGACTAACTCCATTCCAATGTGTAATGGGCTTCCAACCTCCCCTATTTCCATGGTCAGGGGAACCTACCGAGGTACCCTCTGTCAACGATTGGCTCCAGAGAAGCGAAGACATCTGGAATCAGGCTCACACCCACTTGCTACATGCTGTCAGGAGGCAGAAGTTGCAGGCCAATCGTCACCGTCGCCCCAATCCCGAGTATACTCCAGGTCAATGGGTCTGGCTATCCACTCGAGACCTACGCCTCAGACTTCCTTGCAAGAAACTCAGTCCCAGGTATGTGGGTCCCTTCCAAATTGTTAAACAGATTACACCAGTTTCCTTTCGTTTGGCATTACCCTCTAATTATCGTATCTCTCCCACTTTTCATGTCTCACTTCTCAAACCCGCTGGTGGTCCGAGAGCGGAGGAGGAGGAGCAGACCGGTGACCAGGGCCCCATCTTGGTGGACGGCGAGGAGGCATATCAGGTTCGAGATCTACTCGATTCCAGACGCCGGGGCAGGCTCCTCCAATATCTGGTGGATTGGGAGGGGTACGGACCGGACGAGCGATCCTGGTTAATGCAGATGACATACTCGACCCCACACTCGTGACTGAGTTCCATAGGACGCACCCGGAAAAACCGGCCCCTCGACCTCGAGGAAGACCCCGGCGTTGTTCGCCTCTTCGCGTCAGGAGCCGCTCGCAGGGGGGGGGCTCTGTCACAAACGAGACTCCCACGGTTCCTCCTGCTCACCACCAGAGGGAACCCTCTCCTGAATATTAAACCATTTGAACTACATTTCCCACATACCTGGCACTGATTACCTTGCACCTGACCTTCATCAGTGGACTATTTAAGGTGCTCTCAGACTCTCCCTCATTGCGAAGTTTTGTATTTACCCTGGTGATCATCTCTGAGCGTTTCTTCCCGTGTTTTGTCTTCCCGTGGATTACTTTTGGACTGTCTATTCTCATCTTGATTCTTTGCTGCCTGCCCTGGACTATATTCTATACTGGACTGATTTATGTAAGTTTGCTGCCTGCCCTGACCTTATGCCTGTTTCTGGATTACGAGTTGCCTTATCTCTACTGTTGTGTTTGCTGGTGATTGACCCTGATTGTACGACCACGATTATAATAAAACTGCAAATGGATCCTCATTCTCCTGAAGCTTCATTACAGTGATAGATCTAACAGTAATTTTTTACTGTAAAATACCATTAAATTTACAGTTTTTGAAAGTGAAAAAGAACAACTCATTGTATAATTTACAGTGAAAAGCCGTAAATTGGCATTCCCACAATTCCCTGCGTGACACTTCACATTTGATGTGTTTTTGTTGAAATAACTATGTTTCTTCCTAGTTTTCTTAGTTATTTTCGAATCAGTTATGTACATTAGAGTTTTATGTTACATTTACTGTTGTTAAATTAATGTTTATTGCATTTTAAAATTTAGTTTTTTTTAGTGTGTAGTGTTTGTGCGAATGACACTGTGTGGAAGAGCTGCTTGTGATGAGCTGTGATTAATCATGTGACTCTCATCACTGCTGTGATAATTGACGGTTGTTAGTGTATTACAATGGTACAAAACAAAAATGAATATAAATAGGTTGGTAAATTAACATTATATCAGATAATGAAATACGGTTTATTACTGTAAATGTTAAGTTAAGTCTGTAAAACCAATAACGTCATACCATATTTTTGACGGTAAAGTTCTGGTAACCACAGCTGCCGGTATTTTACCGTAAAAATGGCATTTATTTTTTTACAGTGTAGCACAATCAATTTTAATGTCACCATGATATCAATATTGGCAATTCTTTACTTTTTTCTCTCTCTATGGAACATTGCCGTATTTATAATAAATGATTTATCCGTTAATTCATGTTCCCTCTTGATCTTAAATCAAAATAACTTCCACTCCCTTAGTATAGGCGAAAAGCAGTAGGCCTATGTGACGAATTAATAATGTCCGATTTCACAGTACTCATAAAAGAGTATGCAAAAAGTACCTGGATGACCTTCTACTTCCAGTGAGATTCTGAAGTTTGCATTTGATGGACACTTTACCATCCCATGAGGCCACAGGAGAGGATTTGTGAATGGCAGTGAAGCGACGCAACCGACGCCGGTAGGTCACATGACAATGACAACATGGTGAATGTAGTACGTCCAGATTACATTCATACTACACACATTCATACTATACAGAACATACTTTTTTTAGCACTGGCAAAGTACCTACTCAAGAGAGTGTGTGATTTGGGACACAGCCATCTTTTGTTCTCTGATGATGTGTTTACTGGCGTGAGGGCGGGGCAACCTTTCACTCAAATTGACCAGCAAACTATAACTATCTAATGAACAATATCAAGTCCCTTTCCAGCTGTTTCCCTTGGATATATGTTACAACAGAGAGGAGAAGATGGCAACTTCCGTTAAATGTTGACTTTTAAAGACTTTATACTCTCACTGGTTCTGAAAACATCCTCACTCATTACAATGGCAAGTTTGGCCTTATTTACTGTTTGAAAAATAAACTTCAAATTTATATTCAGTTCAAGTGATAATATAGCACTTCTGTATTTATGCAATGTAAAACTAATTGAAACTTGAAACTGATTAGTCTAAACAATCTGTACATGTATCTCGTGGACTTTGACCTGTTTAATAGCAGTAAACAGTTTGGTCAGTGCAAGTTCAACTTCTACATCCTCTTTTCAAGGGTGTCTAGTGGTTTCCTTTCAGTTTTTTCTGTATGTGTGCAGTCACACTTCCGCTCAGATTCATAGTTAAGTTAACCTTCTTACAGCATATGAGCTCAACAACCACAGAATGAGGACGGCGCAGCTTTTATTCTTCTGTAAGTTTAAATTACTCAATGCACTTTCACTGTGATCTTCACACGACTGGATAGTTTGAAGGTTGAAGGTATTGTGTGTTTTACTGTGTGTGTTTTATCTTCACAGTTCTGCTGGTGTGTCAAACTACAGAGAGTTTAAGAGATAAACGGTGAATTTAGGGAAAACGTGACTTTAAACTGTCAGATTGGTGTAAAAGAGATTTTTTGGGTTTTCCAGAAACTGACAGATTCTCCAGTGCTGATAATGAGGACTTTCACATCAGATTCTACAACATCTGCATTCTTTGACGAAAGATTCAAAAACAAATATTCACCACTAACATTCAGCCGGTTATTTATTAGTAACGTAACTATTGATGAATTAGGAATATATTATTGTGTAAAAACAGGCCCACCTCTACAGTTCAGCAATGGCACCAGACTTCACATCTCTGGTAAGTGTATACAATTATCTTTGATCTGTTGTTATATCAATAAATGATCTAAAATCATGCACATTGTGTATCAAATTTGTATTTTAACCTTTATTTCTATCAGGTCAGTGTAATATTGATGCCTGCTTTACATTTCTAAACACACAACTCTTGTATTTTATGTTCTTATCAGAAGATGTTCAAGATCAGAATCAGACAGAAGTGAACAAAAACTCACAAAGTCCGAATACACAGAAAATCATTTTGTACTTCATGCTGAGCATTGTGATGTTATTGGCAATAATAGGTGAGATTGCATGGTTATATGTATCAAATAAAATGATATATATAGGCCTGATATAAAATATCTTTTAAAAGCTTCATGTTACATTCCTTTAAAGTGATGAATTGTATAATGTTTAATCAGAAATGTTGCTGGTATTTTAGGTCTATTGCAGATCAAACTTCAAGTGTGTAAGAAAACACACCAACAATTTCAAGATGAGGAACTGGAGCTTTACAGCGCAAATGATGAAGAGGTAAAACACATCTATAATTCAGCTTTCTTAGTCACAGAAAAACTAAATTTACATTAGCTGCTAATTATTATAATATTTTTTCAATTATTCTCTAGTTTTCTGAAGTGGAGTTTCGTCTGTCTCATTCGACCAACAACACTTTTGGAAAAAAGCCTTTAGACAAACATGATTAAGAGTGAATCCTCTCATACAGTCTAACAGAAATATATTCTGACAAATAATGAGTAAAATATTATTAGCTTGATTGTTGTTTGTTTTATGTTGACTGATGTTATAGATTGCTTACTTAAACATGAATGTAATGCAAATTTTGAATTCGGTCTATCTTTTCATTGCTTCTCTTTGTTCTTGCCTTGATAAGTTAATTATAAAAAATAAAAATTCTGTCTAAGTGTTTTTTGATTATTTTATGTGAACTCACAATGATGGAAAATTGCAAAAAGCAAACCCAAATAAGTGTTGTAGCTTAGGCCTAAGATCATGTATTAGGCTACACACACAAGTATTGGTTACATTTTTACTTAGTATTAAAGGATTAGTTCGCCTAAAAAAATGTCATCATTCACATTCATGTTGATACAAACAGATGTTTTAGTCTGATAAGAAAGGGTCAAACAGATTGATCCATATGTCATAGTTGGTGTAACGGCTAGGTCTGCGTGACCGGTCAACTGTCAAAGACAGAGGAAAACAGATAGGCTTTACGAGGTGTTGTTTTGATACCTTTAAGAGAATATCGCAGATCTTGCATTATCTCATGTCTGTAGAGATGGAAACAGACATATTTTGATATAAAGGTAGCTACATCACCTTATCAATTCTGATGGAAAATACACCCACTCGATCTTACAGCTCATAGAGTCACCAAAGATCTGACATTTGGAATAATCAAACATATCAGAGCATATAAAATATAGGCTATAAACAAATAACATGCAAAAGAATAATAATCTATAACGAATAGCCTACAATTAATAAAATACATTAATCAAAATAATAATTTCGCACAACACAAACCGTATACATTTCTTCCGTTCAACACAAAAGTATAGTGACAGAGATTCCATGTCACTATAAAAAAAAGCAATGTTAAATCTCATCTATATGTTTATAATATTAAATACAGACAGAGTATGTTTAGCATCGCCTTTAAATGGGAACGGCGCCATCTTTCTGCTGGTACAAGTATCACAGTCTGACCGCTGAGGTAACTAATCAAAATGGTTTGGTACATAGGTATCCTACTTTAGTCAATACTACATTATTTAGTTATGAACATATAGAAGTTTTAAGGTGTGTTTGGGATCAAATATAGCTTTATCTGACATGAATACGCAATTTCAACAAAGTCCCTCAAACTTGCATAGGCTACGGACATTTTTAGGGATATTCATTCCTTATTCACACAGTCTTTTTATGAAGTTGGGAGCTATAATTGAAGTTTTATGTAACAAAGTTCGAGAGGAGCATGTTGAGGTAATCAACCAATCAGCACAAGAGGAACCTCTGTCCCATGACAGTTTCACAGCATCCCTCAACCACCCCATCACCTCACAGTGGGTTTCTATCCAAGGTCAAAAGGGGGGAGTAGCTACTCTGGGTTCGGGACAAATTCCGAGCTCGGAGCCCTTTCCCAGACAGCACGCCAAACGCGTAAATTACTATATGATTTCATGTAGGCCTACATGAACTCGGGATTCGGGAAGGCTAGGCTACTAAAGTGTGAGAGATTTTAATCCCACAAACCATTCGCTACTGTGATCCCTCCGCGTGTCCTGGTGCCGATCCCTGGGCTAGTGCCCGTCTATTTCGTATACACTTATTTTTGTATGTATTTACAATTTAATAAACATATTTTATTTCGTAAACTCTCTAAGGCTTGATATGGGTTGTAGAAATTAAATGTAATCGGAGATGGCGTCATCAATCGGTTCATTCGAATCTCTAGATGACAACAGCGAGATAACTAAAGGATAGGCTACACGATTTTCAATATGTCACCTGTACTTTGAGTAATTATTATTAATAATTAGCTAATAATAATAATAACAACAGGCTAATAATAATAATAAATTTTTATTTGCATAGTTAACACAACTATTGCTGGATTCCTGCAGTCAACAGTCACTTTGGGTCCAAGAGATAGGCCTACAATCTTGGATATCTTGTTTCCATGTTCCAGAGGCCATATTTAGCTAGCACAATCAATGTTAAAGTCACCATGATATCAATATTGGCAATTATTTACTTTTTTCTTTCTTTCTCTATGGAGCGTTTATTATAGCCTATATGAAAATATAATAAATTTGTAATAAATGATTTACCCGTTAATTCATGTTTCCTTAATCAAAATAACTTCCACTCCCTTAATATAGGAGAAAAGCAGTAGGCCTATGTGACGAATGAATAATATCCGATTTCACAGTACTCATAAAAAAATATACAAAAAGTACCTGGATGACCTTCTACTTCCAGTGAGATTCTGAAGTTTGCATTCGATGGACACTTTACCATCCCATGAGGCCACAGGAGAGGATTTGTGAATGGCAGTGAAGCGACGCAACCGACGCCGGTAGGTCACATGACAGTGACAACATGGTGAATGTAGTACGTCCAGATTAATTCATACTCACACATTCATACTATACAGAACATACTTTTTTAGCGCTGGCAAAGTACCTACTCAAGAGAGTGTGTGATTTGGGACACAGACATCTTTTCTTCTCTGATGATGTGTTTACTGGCGTGAGGACGGGCGGGGCAACCTGTCACTCAAATTGACCAATAGCAAACTATAACTATCCAATTAACAATATCAAGTCCCTTTCCCTTTCCAGCTGTTTCACTTGGGCATATGTTACAATAGATAGGAACAGACTATTGCAACTTCGATTAAATGTTGACTTTTAAAGACTTTATACTCTTACTGGTGCTGAAAACACCCTCACTCATTACAATGGCAAGTTTGGCCTTATTTACTGTTTGAAAAATAAACTTCAAAATTAGATTTAGTGATAATATAGCACTTCTGTATTTATGAAATGAAAAACTAATTGAAACTTGAAACTGATTAGTCTAAACAATCTGTACATGTATCTCGTGGACTTTGACCTGTTTAATAGCAGTAAACAGTTTGGTCAGTGCAAGTTCAACTTCTACATCCTCTTTTCAAGGGTGTCTAGTGGTTTCCTTTCAGTTTTTTCTGTATGTGTGCAGTCACACTTCCGCTCAGATTCATAGTTAAGTTAACCTTCTTACAGCATATGAGCTCAACAACCACAGAATGAGGACGGCGCAGCTTTTATTCTTCTGTAAGTTTAAATTACTCAATGTACTTTCACTGTGATCTTCACACGACTGGATAGTTTTGAAGGTTGAAGGTATTGTGTGTTTTACTGTGTGTGTTTTATCTTCACAGTTCTGCTGGTGTGTCAAACTACAGAGAGTTTAAGAGATAAACGGGTGAATTTAGGGAAAAACGTGACTTTAGACTGTCAGATTGGTGTAAAAGAGATGTATTGGGTTTTCCAGAAACTGACAGATTCTCCAGTGCTGATAATGCGGACTTTCACAACAGATTCTACAACATCTGCAGTCTTTGACGAAAGATTCAAAAACAAATATTCAACACTAACTTTCAGCCGGTTATTTATTAGTAACGTAACTATTGATGAATTAGGAATATATTATTGTATAAAAACAGGCCCAACTCTACTACAGTTCAGCAATGGCACCAGACTTCACATCTCTAGTAAGTATTTCTAAATCACATTTACAACTGACATCAAATGTATGAAATATATTTGTAACTATAAAATATCTCAAATTGAATTATCAACTATGTTATTGCAATAACTGAAGTGTATGTGCTTAAATGTCACTCTATCATAAAGTTTTTATCATATTTGGCATTAAAAACACAAAACTGATAAAAATGTTATATTCAAACAGAATCTGCCCAAGATCACAATCAAACAGAAAACAAAGATCAGCCACAAGCACACTGTGAGAAAACACCTGAGATTGACAATACTCTGACGGTTACATCCTTCATATTGAACATTGTGCTGATTATCACAATAATAGGTGAGATTTCTGTACTAAAAAGTGGTATAAAATACATAACATGTTAAAAATGAATCTGCCCACTTATTTATAGTCATTTAAATTAAGTTTAGTGTATTCCTTAATAAACAGTTCCTCTGAAATGTACTCAAGTTCTGTTTTATAATGTATGACTTTAGGTCTGTTAATACTTCAACTTAAGAAGCCCACAAAAATTCGACAACATCGTCAGAATGTCGAACCAACGCAGCTCGAGGACTTTAACGCCGCACAGGTAAGACTTACATTGCTTTATGATTCCAGCTAAAAATGCAAAAAGGTCTGACTCTAAAAGTATTTTATTGTAAACAGGAGATAAAGATAACAAAGGTTTTGGCTCTTTGACTTTGCCAGTGTTAAAAAATGTCCAGCTAAAATGTCAAGTTATTCTAGTGTTTCTCTAGTAGCTGAAGATGTTTCGAAACTTGTTATTTGTGAAATGATGGTGACTTTTTTGCGAAACATCTTAAGCAAAAGTAAAACATGCAGGTAGCGAAAATAACTAACAAAATCAATCAAATGTGTTCTCATGTGAGGTGAAAGTGCCTAATTTCATCTGTATTGTTCTCTAGTATTCTGAAATCGAGTTGCCAACATATTCAAGAGAAGAAAATCCCCAACAGATCAACGGCACTTACGTGCTTCTCCAGAAGCCGAAGCCACACGCTAGAGGTCAACGCCATTTAAACCAACAAAGTTGTTGAGGTGGTTTGACACCTTGGGTATTTTTTTCTTTTCTTTGTAGGGTGTGTAAAGGACAATGGGTTTCCTTCACCGTTTGCATTAAATCATATTATTTACTTATTTATAAAATACATATTTTGTTGGATGTTGCTA
This sequence comes from Chrosomus eos, assembly GCA_036326025.1. Taxonomy (NCBI): domain Eukaryota; kingdom Metazoa; phylum Chordata; class Actinopteri; order Cypriniformes; family Leuciscidae; genus Chrosomus; species Chrosomus eos. Next base: position 13,668,252 of record CM070838.1, read on the forward strand.
CCAAGTAATCTTAGACATGTTAACAGATGAATCTTGACTGATGCGGTTTGTTTACAATAAGGTTTGATGCGTTAACATGAAAAAACAATGAATGATACTTGTATTAATCCTTGTTACACTGTAAAAAGCGATCAGATGACTTAACTTTAAAAAAGTGAGGAAACCCGTTGCTTTAAAATTATTAAGTTGACAATTGACAATTCCACATAACTTAATTTTCAACTACACATGAAGTTTATTTACTTAATTTTAATGCAACTGGTTTCCTCACTTTTTTAAGTTGTCAACTGATCACTATTTACAGTAATGTTAGCATAAATATATTTTAACATTTCAAATTGTATGAATTGACATCAACAATAGTACTAACATTATAAAATAACAACCTAAACTAATAAGTTGTTAAAATTGTTTGTTAGTTCATGACACATGCATTAATTAATGTTAACAACTTGACATTAGTTTTACACTAAGTTTTCTATAAGCAAAGTTTTTAAATGGCTGTAATTGTGTATATCTTCTGTGGTTTATTTTGAGTTTTGAATAAAACCGTGTTGGTTTAAGTTTATGTAATTGTTTCCCCAGTCTGGTCCCCCGCCAAACAAAACCAAAACCACCAGCCAGAAAACCATTAGAAAAAGTTGAATAAAAGTGTCAAAATTAATTATGAATACGTCAAAGTAGAAGATGGCATAAAAAGCACCTGTAGATCTAGACGCTGGTGTTTGTGCAACATTGATGTAAGTTTAATCACGATAATGTCATGTGAGAACATTGGTGAAAGTGCCACTTCCTGTTTTTGAAACGAGCAATAAAATGTCTGCATGCGTTAAAGTAAAAAAAAAAAAAAGTTAAAAGGACTGCAGATAGTTGCAATGTAATTCTCTTATGTTTCAGAAAAACATCAGACAACAAAGTGTACAATACTGTTTTTCACTTTCTGTACCTTGTTTGGCTCAGTAAAGTGATGCAAACTTGTGCACTTGTGACTCAAAGACATTAAAACTTGTTTTAAGTGACGAATGAAGTTTTTATTCGAGATACACTTACATTTTGTATAACACAATGTTTCATAGGTGTTAACAACATCTATACACAAAAAAACAGTCATACTTAATATGTAATTTTCCACTTTATAGTTATATTCAATGAAAATGACATTTATAGCAAATTAAAGAAACAAATGTACATAGGAATGGTGTAATTACACTAAATCCAGTATTCAGGAGCACAATCAATTGAACAACAAACAAATAAATACAGTTAAATTTCAATTCTTTACATACTAACATCAGATTTTCCTCTTAGGTAGATTCACACATTATGCAAATCCCCAAGATACGATGATTAAGAAGCATCACAAGCAATTTTATTTCTCTCTATCTATCTATCAACAGGCATCAATAAATAATCTTTATTTGTGTGTTTGATGGTGTCAAAAAGACAAAGCATTTATACAATAAGCAATTCAGTGGTGCACACACACACACACATTAAAATAAAACACACACACATTCAAATGCACTTCAATACTCAACACAAAAAGGAATGGGGTTTGACGGACTTCATCAGTCCATTCGGATCTTCTGATTGGTCATCCTGTAGATGATGCTGTCGTATCCTGGATCCATGTTCCAGAGGTTGTAGGAAACGGCGATGACGGCTAAAGCTAACACGATCATCAGCCACAGGACGATGTTGAAGATCACAGCGTACTCAAAGTTGTACTTGTAGGCCAGGTTGTAGGGGCTTCCTGGGTTACTCTGAAACAACCACACGCTAGCGTTCAATGTAGGTCAGAAAGTAGGTCAGCTATGGTGGTTTCTACTGTACCGTAACTGTCTTTTTTTTTTTTTTTTAACAAAACAAACAGGTTATGGGTTGAAAAGGTGATGGTCACTAAAGCTAAGAACAACTGCTAAGGAATTAAAGGAATAAACACGCTAGTGCTAGCTAACCAACTACTGCTGCCTACGCAATCAACTTTAAACGTCTTACAGCAGTGGTCCTCAATCGACTCTTTCTTCTCGTACCCTGACGAATAAAAATAACGCTGGAAATGTGGACCTCATCCAACATCAGCACAATTTTATGTACACTTCATATCATTGTTTTTCTATGTAGGGATGTTTGGGTTTATGCAGAAACTTACGATCTGCTTGGACTCGAGGATGGAGCGTGACTTCCTGGTCAGAGGGGCTTCAAACGTCTTTACAGTCACGACTTCTACAACCGCGTTGTTTCCATAGACGCTGGAGACGTCGTCTGCGAACTTCCGACATACACAAACAAACAGATTGTACTTCAAGACTACTAAGAACTTTATATTAAAAAGACATTTTATAATTGTAATAAATGAAAAATAATGATTGTATGTTCATGACAGAGATAAATGTGCAAATATCTAAATCAAATTAAATACTTAAATTCAATTTCTTTAGTAATTACATCAGGGTTTTAAATATTTTTGGCTTAAGTTAATTAAAATTACTTTAATCTAATACAATTTTACCCAGTAAGTGCTTCATATTTCAGCCTAAAATCAAAGGGGAAAAAATATTATTCTGAGTAAAGAAAAAAAAAGCATTATATATATATATATATATATATATATATATATATATATATATATATATATATATATATATATATATATTAATTTATTTATATATACGTTAAAAAATATATATATGTATACTATATATAGTATACACATATATATAGTATATCAATACTATATATAGTATATCAATATATATATATGTACTTTTTATTTTGGAAATATTTTAGTCACATCATCTGGAAAGTATTACTTTCTATTTTAAGCATCATTAAAACATCTGATAAACTGTAAATGAATGCATGTAAAAAAAATCTCAATATCATCCTAGCAT